>JANAVB010014796.1:37087525-37272712 GCA_029216955.1 Iris pallida | reverse complement strand
CTATCTTTTCGAGTCATCCAAATAAAAATTAGTACCATCCAACATGAGTACTTGAAATCCCAAATAAGATAACCTTCTTCAAGCTTATAGACTCAAGTTTACCTTTTTTTAAGTCCTTGGCACTTTTTCTAATACCACCATGACTATAGTACCCTAACAGCTAACTGTGCCTTACCATCAGTACTTGAACTTCTATCATTCAATAGATCATTTAGCCACCAATATTTCTAAATCACTTGTAACTCAGACAATGGGTAGATTTTATCTAATTCTAGGATCATGTTGCTAGTTTCAAATATTACACTCAACCTTAGACCGATAATTCTTTCTAGCTCAGCATCAAAAAAACTATCTAGTCTAACCCTTCTTACTATGGGTAACTATCTTCTTATAAATATTCAATCAAGTTCCCATACTCTGTCTTGACGAGAAAAGCATCTAGAGATAATCACCAAGCACGAGTGTCTATCTCTTAGAAGTAGTAGGAGGAGACAGGAAATAATAGCGATATCGAGGAAGAATGAATGAATACAATTATGAAGTTCAAGGAGGATAATTAAATGCAAAGAAAGTTTTCAAATATGCTGTGGATTGAGATCCTATTCATTCTAAATCATAACTGCAGGCTCGCTCAGTACAATAACGTAACCGAAATAATAAATCGGACCTGCATGGGCCACCACAAAAGCTATGTCATGCCCCAGTCCCAAATACATGGGACCGAGCCACGTGGCATTGGCCAGCTACGTATTCAACCAGACTCTAGTCCGACTAGAATACTATAAGCTGTTCAAAATGGTGTAACTATCACTACATCAATTCTATATCTCAATCCAAGTAACATCAACATAAGAAGAAAGGGAAATATGAATACTAGTCTGCAGCCCAATAACCATACTTTCCCGAATAAACTCGGAAGATAATATGAGCTATAATACTAGGCTACTAAGTAGATACAATAACAGTAAATTAAACATAAAATATGATAAACTGAATACCTGTAATGAAATAAATATCATCAACAATCCAGCATGGAGCTAACAAATATACTCAGCCAACCTAGAAGGAAAACAGATCCTCAGAGGGACACAACAAGGTATATAATATACAGGCCAAGTGTACGACAGTAATAAATGAATAAATAAAGTAGAGTAAGACTAATAGAGTGGGTGAATCTAACATAGCCAACTAGAATGAAATGCAATTTAAGAAATATCACTCGAATACGCGGGCTATCACAGTGTACCATGAAGACCTGATAAGCACTCCAGTAAACTATGCATACCCCACAGTCCAATAAGGAAGCTGTGGCTAACTATAAAATCTCCGAAGCTCTGGAATGAGACAACGACATACTATGTGGAAAAGTAACCCAAGCGTACGGTGTATGTTCCCTTCCATGTGACCTTACGAATCGATCCATGAGACGCTTGGCCGGATCCTCTAACTAGGACATCGAGTCATAAAGTAAATACAGTAAAAAATATAAGTCATCGTCCTAGAATAAATCACAGATTCCGTATAGCAAGATGTAATCATGTACAAAAATTCGATAGATGTAGTAACCATGAACATGTCCTAGGGTTTTACCCCGTAACGAATTTTCGTGGTAACGTAAAATGTGAATATCTTTTGTCGATACCGATGGCGCTAACGCCCATCGGCACCCGAATATGATTCAGACGCGAAGTATCGAACACGTCCCTAGGTGTTGCAATAATATACACATAAAATAAATATTTTAAGAAATTAAATTATGTAACTGAAGTACAAGTATGGCAAGGTACACTTGCCTGGCTCCGGTTGCTGAAAAGTAAGAGCTGGTCCAACGTCCAAATTCGATGAGTCAACGGGACCTAGAGGAATAATTTTATAATTAATATATTATTTAGCCAGAAACCTATCTTATAAGGGAAATATTAAGGCTTGGGTTTAAATAAGTAAACATATTTATTTTAAAAAAGAGAGAAAGTGTTACTAAATTAGGAACCTCCACAAATGCCACCCATTCTATTGCTTATAAAAATCACCCCAACCTAATCTTATGCAACGATAAATTTGTTCTCATAGCATCATAATATTTTCCTTTCTAAATTGTTCTAACTAGTGAAGCCCTAAAATTTAAACGTTCTTCGATTCAATAAATTCACCTATTCATTTCCTATAGGCTCGTCTTCAAATCAATATAGATTTATTTTTAATATAAAGGGGGTTCACACATGGCTGATTTACTTAGTTACCACATTGTGTGATGAGCACAATTGGGATGTGTCGATGCCCACACCAATAGTGACTCACAAGTTCTTTCTCATGTTTGCCAACTTTACTATAGAATAGTCTCATTACATTTGGTCCATCCTAATAATAGAAGGTCATGCTTTCCCTCCCTCCAGTTAAGACATGCAACACAGACCAATACCATACCATTTTCTCCAACTAACCCTTCATCTGCACAACTATAACTTCCTACACATCAGTTTGTGGAACCTGGTTTATGGTTACTACAACAAGGGTTTTCATTAGCCTAACTAAGGGTCATCTGCATATGAGCCCCTTGATCCACATTTCTTATATATATATATATATATATATATAATATATATATATATATATATAATATATATATATATATATATATATATAAATCCAGTATACATCATTCCCTACTAAATATTTTCCCTCTCCCTAACCATGCAGGTGTTCTTACAATGCCAGCACATATACCATTATTCATCTATACTTTTATGTAACCTCAACCGTATCGATCATATTTACTACTAATTCCACAACCACAGTCCCTACTCACCCATTCCTATATAAGAGTTTCACACGCTGACAAAAGTCATTCCCACAGCACAGTTAAGTCTAGATTATCACAAAAAGGGAAGGCATACCAGCATATTGCTAATATTAGCACAAACTATCTCTCTCTGTCACTACCACAATCTTAGATAGGGTTTTTTTTTTTGTCAATTTATATTATTTTATATTGCATGAGTAGTTATTTAAATTAATTAATGTGAAGGTTTCATTTATTGTTGGTTTAGCCTATTAATTGATCCTTGACTTGTGGACCCAATTAGACTAGACATGACCACTTGAGCCTACAACCTAGGATGAACACAACTAAGAGAGTGTTCATGACAACCAATAGGAAAAACTCTTGTTATTTTGATAGTTTGATTTCCATCTTCATGCATGACACAAGTAGAAACACTCACATTGGATAGGGGTACCCATGGGGAGATGAGCAAGGCTCTAAACCTCATTTTGGTATATTTTATTTGGAGTTTTTGTGCCATCTTTGGAGAAATCCGAGGAGAGACCACCAAGTGTTTGTCAAAATGACAAGGTGATCATTTTAGTCTTGTTTTCAGTTTTGAACCCATGGATGGCTAGGTTGTTCATTAGAAAGACATTTAAATCGATTTCCTAATTTATCTCACTAATGTACACACACACACACACACACACACACACACACACACACACACACAGATATTATATATATATATATATATATATATATATATATATATATATATATAATATTATAATAGATATATATATATATAAAATATATATATATAATAATATATAATATATATATATATATAATATATATATAAGTTAAACATGGAATATATATTATATTATTATATATATATATATATATATATATATATATATAAATATATATATATATATATATATATTTTTTTTTTTTTTTTTTTTATGCATATATATATTAATATATATATATATATATATATATGCATGTTTGTATATATATATAGATATATAATTATTATATATATATATTTTATATATATAATATATATTTATATATATATATATATATTTATATATATTAATTTTATATTTATATTATTTATATTATATATATAATAATATATATATATATATATATATATATATATATATATTATATATATATATATATATATATGTGTTGTGTGTGTGTAATATGAGTTAAACATGGATATATGCATGTTTGTGGGTATGAGTTGCTTGGGACAGTGAGGGTTTGTGTTCACTGTCCTGGGTCTGCCACTGTTTTGAATCAGTGAGAATTTGTGCCCTGCCAAAGAGGAAATGGGGACTGATCATGTGACAGTGTAAGTGATTTCTAAGTTTATTCACCAAGTGTATACATATATATACATGTATTATAATTATGACAACTCAATGTGACATTGCGTCGATCGGCAAGACGCAGAAGACTCTGGTTGTTCAAGTCAACCAGACAGCCTACGAGAATATGATCAACACCAAGAGCAACAAGCGCACGGTGGCTATTGCCAAGAATAGGACTGTGTGGACTCCTTAATCCTCCACAGTCGCTGTTGCCCAGGCACAACTTGAGTGCTCAATGATCAAGGCGCAATCCGCCTCAGTGGCTCCAGTACAACATGTTTCTGTTGTTAGGGGCGCAATCTGCTCACTCTGCTGCCCATGCGCAGTCTACCACTTTCCTTGTTGCCAAAATGCAGTCAGTTCAAGCTGCTGTTGATGCACAATCTACCAAAGTTGCTGCCAAGGAGCTACTAGTAGTCCGTAGGACTATGGCGCAACCCAAGAAATCTGCTACTCCCGGCGCAACTTAAGGGAACTAGTCTTTTGGCAATACCCTCTTCCAATTCTCAAGTTCTGAACTTAGAGAATTCATTTCCTAGTGCTAACACTAGACAGAACAAAGGAAAAAGTCCTATGGCATTTTCTCAATTGGCACAATTTATGCCTAAAATGATCACACAACAGAACAAAGGGAAACGCTTCTTTGCTAACCCTGTTCAAAATAACGGAAAGCACCCTTTGGTCTTTCCTCAAACTTCCCTGGTCTATGATTCAGAGGAAGATGTATCAGATTCCATTCCTGTAAACAGAGGTCCTCGGATCTCTGATACTGGAAAGAATATTGATCACAGAGGTATCTTGCCTACTCCTATGGGGTCTGGTCAAGATCTTCCTACCTTGCAAATTTTAAGATCCAAACAAGGAAAATTGAAGGTATCACAAACAGAGACACCGGGAGCAGAATTTTCAGATTTATGCGCTTATCTCAATAGGCGTCAACCATATCAGCTTTGGTAAAACGCAAGAACCCTATGCCAAAGGCCAATCTGCATCAAAGTCAAAGTTTGAAAAGAAAGACCCTTCTACCTATGCTAATGAGTTGAGTACATCCTTGTACACTCAAGGAATCAAACATCTGAAGAATAGGAGACATGTTCCTAACATTATTAAGGAATATGTCCCTCCGACTTCTTCTCGTCCTGTGGTTGTAACTGATCTCCGACAACGTCTTACACAAAGGCGGGAAACTACGGGAATGTTTTCTTCACCTCCAAATCGTGCTTCAAATTGCCACTACCTACATGAAGTCGTTATCAACTGTTGTTGCCAATCGGCTCGACGATCTGTCTTCGATCGTCTGAACTATGCTTCAACTCCTGAACATATAATAGAAGACGAAGATGCGCTATTATATGCTTCTATTAACATGATTTCTCAAGGCACTGGGGAAGGAAAACGTCCGAGATGTAATACATTCCGTAATCCTAGTCAACAATATTTAGATCGGATCCATACATCCAGTGAAGGTGTCTTTCAATACACAAGATCAAGAAATCGACATTTGATCCAAGGTGTCTTTAATCAAGAAGATCTTCCTATAACCCATGTGGGAGAGGACTCTCTTTCGGAGTTTGATAAAGATAGTGAAAGTTCTGAACAAACTATCTCATCAATAGCTGCAAGAGAAGTGACAGCATATACCATTACAGAGGATCAAGATGCCTCTATATCAACCAGCCAAGAGCAACAAATTGTTGCATTAGAAGACAAATTAAAAACCATGGCAGAAATGGTTGCAAGTATGCACACCATAATGGTGGCTCAACATACAGTACCTCCGATTGTAAACCCTATTACAAATCCAGAGCTTATAGCATCTGCTGTACCTGTTAGTCTGGGGGTACCCCGGCCCCTCAGGTCGCTTCTGTGCCAACTCAAGCTGATCCAAGTCAGTCTGGTGCTAGGGGTGGTAATTATCAAGCTGTTCCTCCTCCCAACACTTCTAACCAGCCTACCAATTCCCAAACATCAGGGGATGCCAATGAGGCTGTGAAACTTCTGCGCACATCAGTTTGAGGCTTTTAAACAGAAGGATGGTCTACAAAGATTGGGTATAAAGCAACCATATCCTACAGAGTGGAAGAAAGTTCCATTTTCTTCTAAGTATAAACTCCCAACCATTATGCTGTTTGATGGTAGCACTTCTCCAAGTCAGTACATCAATCATTTCGAAGTGATGACTGATCAATTACAGCCAAATGATGCTCTCCTTACCAGAGTGTTCGTTGGTTGTTTAGCCGGTGCAGCATATGACGGGTATCGTAGCCTGCTTGATGGCTGTATCACTTCTTTTGCTGGTTTCAAGCAAATGTTCTTGGAATAATTTTATGAAGGAGTCAACGACATGACAATGTATGCCCTCATCAAAATTAAACATAGGCACAATGAATCCACAGAGAGTTTCATTGAAAGATTCCGCCGAAAGGCACTCAAAATGCCTTTAGGTACTCCATCTGCTGTAACAATAGACACTTACAAATCAAACTTGTTGCCTATTATCAGTATGTGGACGGGATCTACACAATTCTAGGATTGGCCTTCTTTCATTGTTAATACAAAGGCGGCAGAAGTGAGTGCCGAAAAGTTTAAACATTTAGGAGTCCAGATGACTCACCCTAACCAAGATGAACATTCTACACCTTGGGGTAGTAATCGCCAGAATAACCGCAAGAATAAAGAAACATTGGCCATCAATCTTAAAGGCAAAGAGTCTTTGGCTGTCAATGTTACTCAGACGGCATCCACCCCATCGACACCACTGCAAAAGCCAACTCATCCAAAAGAAGAGTATTCTTTCGACGAAGATGATACGTTAAGCATCTTCGATTGCTTGATCAAAAGCAATAAGCTTCAACTTCTAGAGGCAAAGCGACCAGAAGGTAAAACTGATCACCATAAATACTGTGTTTATCACAGATTCATAGGGCATCCAACCAGAGCATGTTATGTGCTCAATGGCAAAATTCAGGAGTTGTTCAACTCTAGAGCAATTACTCTACAGCAGGACGAGAAAATAGTGACTGCTAATGTGGTCTCTCTTCACCACAATTTGTACAAGATGGAGTCGTCTCCATTCCAAGGACTACTGTAGAAATTGTGAATATCCCACCTCCTCAAAATGAAGGTCTTGTTCCGATGTCAACTGACAAAGGAGAGATCATATGGATTCATCCAGATCTAGTTGCAGAATTTGAAACGCCTTCCTCTTCTAAACAAAAGAAGCATTCCAAGTCTAAATCAAAGAACTGTAATATGGTATCCTTTGAACCATTAACAGAAGAAGAAATCCTAATGGGCACTAGATCTGGGAAACCCTATCTTCGGGAGTATTCCGAAAATCAAGATCCATCCCCGGATGTTCTTCCTCCATCATCTTCTCCTGCTGAAGATACACCGTCTACATCTGTGCCAGTGGTAGAGCCATCTCCTCCTAAACCAACATCAGCAGACAAGGGAAAGCAACCTGTTTGCTTTGATAAAGCATTGAAGAAGTCATCATCTCTTGGACATAAAAAGCCTTATAATTTTGACATATTGGCTCAATTGGCCAACACTTCAGCAAGAATCTCAAAGAAGATGATAAACAAGAATTAATTTACCTTATTCGTGAGTACATTGACATCTTCGCCTGGAGTTACGAAGATATGCCGGGATTAGATCCTCAAATTGCAACTCACAAGCTTAACATCTTGCCGTATGTCAAACCGGTCAAACAACAACAACGGCGTTTCAAGCCTGAAATGATGGATGCAATTGATGATGAAGTCAAAAAGCTTATAGTTTGTGGCTTTATCAGAGAAGAACAACATCCTGACTGGGTGGCCAATGTCGTCCCTGTCCTGAAAAAGACCGAAAAAGTTCGAGTTTGCATAGACTTTCGGGATCTCAATGATGCTTGCCCCAAAGACGAATTCCCTCTCCCAATTACTGATGTTATGATCGACAATACTTGTAGATTCAAACGAATTTCTATCATGGATGGGTTTTCTGGATATAATCAAATCCGGATGGATCCTGAAGATGAAAAATATACTTCGTTTCGTACTCCTCGGGGTGTGTACTGTTATACGGTCATGCCGTTTGGTCTTAAGAACGCAGATGCAACTTACCAGCGGGCTATAAGCACTATCTTTCGAGATCATTTATGAAAGACTGTCGAATGCTATGTTGACGATATTGCTGTCAAAAGTCGTCTCAAAGAAGATCATATTCAAGATTTAAGCCGGCATCTTTTCTTTGAAAATTAAAGTGACTATCAGTTTATTCACTTTCTTCGACTTATCATTCATTGGACATTTATTGTCTCTTGTTTAAGTAATTTGAATTTACGTCCTTTTACACCTCTGAATTTCAATTATTTATATCAGCAACTTGTCATGTCCTTATTACCTCTGATAAAGTTGTCCATTGAAATAACAGTATTGCTAAATTTTATATTCTGCCACGTTCACATTACCTCTGAGCAGATAATGAATATTGTTATTTTCCAAAATCTTGAAATATATCACGTCCAGTACCTCTGAATATATTTTCTATTCTATTACTTATATCTATAACAAGATATGCAACAAGTAATGGAACCATATAAAAAAGTTTTTACTATTTCTTTTCTGCAAAAGAAGAAGAAGAGTACATTGAAGAAAAAAAAGAGAACAACAGCATTTGCCCATCACTCACTCTGTAGGATAGATGATAAGTTCCGCAATTTGTTTCTTCAGAACTTGAATTCTTCCGTCACGAGAATTTAGCACTCTTTGTCTAGCTTCAATTCGTCCTGATTCCGGATCGAAATGTTGCAGAGCAGCGGTTCGGCGTTTTAACTCTTCATTCTGAAGACGTTCAAATTCCTTCTTTTGACCCTTCAAAATATCCACCTGTTCAACAGCAGATCGATACAACTGATTTTCATGTTCTATGTTCTGCTCAGTATTTTGGAGTTCTGCCTGAAGTCGAGCAATTTCGGCTTTTAGACCAGCAGCCTTTTTCTCTTCTTCTATAGCCTTAGTCTTGTGACTCTCAGCAACAACGGTTACGTCAGAGATTTGAACATCTCATAAGACTGTCTAGTGAAATCCAGCAGGAATGTCTCAAAATCAGCTTTACTAATCTCTATTTTTTGGACCATGGTTTCATATTCCATGTTTACAAGCGGCTCGATATCTCCTTCTTTCAGCTCCTTGTAAGCCTTAATTAAACTCTCTAGTTCATCCAAAATATGTTCCAAAAATGAAGCTTGAGCTTCGTCTCCTTGAATACGGATGCCTTCAATCAAGAATGTGGTGGGAGTTCTAACGGTACTAAAAGGGACATCTTCTCTCTCCATAACTCTATGAACTAGAGGCTCCAGAGATGTAAAAAAGACTCTTGTGAAAGAGGTCACTACAAATTTGTTAGTCGCCAGGGCCCCTGGAGTAGCTACTATGTTTGAAGAAGTCTTCACAGCTTCAGCAGGAGGAGGTATTTCATCCGGAGCACTAATATGAGAAGAGCTTCATTTCCCGGCTACAGTCCTCATGGGTGCTGCTATAAATTACGTATGTTATGACTCATAATGTTGAAGAGCAATAACAAATCATTCATAGTGGGGAAACTTACTTGGACTGAGTACATCATGAGGAGTTTCAATCATCTTAGCTGTCTCAGACTGAAGTTTAGACAGAGTCTCTGTACACATGGCGGCCTGACTACTCCATGCTCCTGATTTAGTCGAAGGTGGTAGAGTTACTGGAGTTTCATTTATTTTAATTGCCACCTTAGGCACTTCAGGTAGCTCAGTAGTTGC
The DNA here is from genome assembly GCA_029216955.1 of Iris pallida. Classification (NCBI taxonomy): domain Eukaryota; kingdom Viridiplantae; phylum Streptophyta; class Magnoliopsida; order Asparagales; family Iridaceae; genus Iris; species Iris pallida. The sequence goes on along the minus strand of JANAVB010014796.1, from coordinate 37,262,772 downwards.
GGATTCCTTAACTCCAGAAAGATTGACAGGTTCCACATCTCCCTCGTCTGTAATAGGTGAAGGATTTTTATCAATTGGAATTTCTTGCGATGATGAAACATTCACTAAAGTTTGTTTTTCTTTAGCAATGTTGTCACAATCTTCATCATAAGTTTCATCATCGAAATCACAACCAATCAATGCATCAATCACTGCTTCTCCTGAATGAGTAGACATTTGAGTTTGAGAAATATCTTGTGGAGGTAGATCTTGTTTCGGAGAGGAAGCTTTTGGACTCATAGGAGTTAAAGAAGGAACTGTTATCCCTGCTACAGCAAGTACATTGGCAGGAACATTTACTGTCACGATGGTAGGAGAAGGACGGACATCTATCTGGGAAAAAAAATTTAGATATATATATATCTCTGGTAAAAGTTAATACAAGAAGATATTTCACAGCTTTGATATTACCTTCTTGAGATGGTTCCTCTTCAGCGATGTCCAACCTTCTTCTAACTTCTTTGATTATCGGTGCGCTTAGCCCTGCAACAGCCCCGGTATGAGTACCTTCTGGATCAATCAAGGAAGCAGAAGTTCCTCCTTCAGTAATCTTCCCTTGTTTTTGAATAGAAGAAGGAGTAATGTCCTTCTCTCCATATGAAGAACTGAGAAGCAGATGTTTTGATTGAGAACGAGTTATTCTCGTGGTCACTGGTTCATTGATAACCAGTGATGTTCTTTTCTTCTTCTCTGGAGCCCTTGGATAATTAGAAAGATTATCCCGTTGAGGAGAGACTGTTGTCTCCTTAGTCTTTCTCTTCTTCAGACCTTTGACAGGGGATTTGTCTTTCCGCATCTTTAGAGATATATCTACAGGATCTTGAACCGGTTCAGCAAAGTTCATTAAAATTGATGCTTCCAGGGGTACATCAGCAGGGTCCCTGTCTTCTATATCTCGAAAAGACTGAAGAGTGCGTTTTCCTTGTTTAATTTTCTTTTCAGTTGCAAAGCTATGTGAGGGATGGAAGTTTTCAGCAAATGTGTTTGCTGAAGTATAGAAGTTTGCATATGAATATAACATACGCGGACCTTGGGGAAGTTTGTAAGGCATAGAAAAAATAGCCTTTGTTCCCCGAGCATTGTAATAATTCCAAGCTCTAGCCCCATCAATGAGATAGCCTGTAGCTTGGAGGCAAGTGGTCGCATTTCCTACATGAAGTTGATCAAACCCGAATTGCCGTGCAAATCGACTCGACAAATACGGCTCCAAGTAGCATTCTTCTTCAAATCTATAAACCAAGTGGGACAGTCGGATTATTTTAAGCCAGGAAAAGAAGTTTGGACTTAAACGGAGTGTTTCTTCGGGTAAATCCATCATCTGTGGAGGAATGGTATCATACCCTGTAGGAGGCCCAACACACTGAAAGAACCATCTTGATCTACGGTTCAGAGCAAGTCGGCATTCTGTAAGAGCAGTGTATTTCCAGTAGGCATTAGAAAAACGCCCAATGAAATCTCCATCAGGAGGTCCCATATCCGGGTCCATCAAGCAGGGATGGTGTAGTAGTAACCATCCAAACAAATAAGTGAATGGCATTTCTGTACGAGGAAAATCCGACCGGTTATCATTTTCTTTCAGCATAGTGTCCACAAAAGAACGCAATCCTGCGTTCAGGCGACAAGTCATGGCTGAAAGTAGATCCATCTTGTATCCAAATACAAGACGTGTCGCAGTGAACAGGACACCTCGATGAAACCTGTCATCTGTACTAGCCCATGGAACTATAAAACGTCGGAGCCATAAAGATAAAAAGCCCGCCAACTGGGCTTCTGGAGACATAGGTCTGTAACCTTGTCGAAGATAACTTTGAAGAACGTCGCCAGCCTTGAACTGACCCAAGTCTTCAGTCAGAGTGACATCTCTATGATTATGCTTCTCCATCAATAATTGTATATCACTTCTATCAAAGGGTTCAAAAAAATGAGGCGTACAGGCTTGACTGTCCAGTGGCTTGTCCTCCCACACATGACCCAGAAATAGATATGGCATCTATTTTGTGATATAGCAAGTACCCGCAGAAGCACTTTCGTAGTAGAGTGAGCAGATTTTATAATGGCACAACAGCTCTTCAAAAATTGTGATCATCTGGGGATTCTCCTTTGCTAGAGCATCTAATTCTTTATTTGTGGGTACATATTCTTCATATGGGTTGTCACCCATCGGCAGATGAGAGATATATTCCATCTCGTTAAGAGAAAACCCCATTTCTCCATGAGGTGTCATGAAAGTCCTAGTGCTTTTGTTATATCTTTCTACCAAAGCCAAGAACATATGAGGATTTGGATGAATGCCATATACCGTAGTGCAGATGGGATTGTAGAGGCCCAGATCAATGAGCCTGTCTTTGAATTCCTCCAAAATCTATATGGACAAGCTACTCCAACGTTTTATTCCAGGGTTTACCAGGCCTGTCATTCGTATAGCACGGTCTGGATATCTTTCTTCGGCTTTTGCAAATGTATTTGCAAAAATGGGTACTCTGACAGGAAGGAGCAGCGAAGAGTCCTCGGGAGGAATACAGCTCGGTCTTAAACCTCTCAAGTGTGTGCTATATTTCTCAGAAGTACTATAAAAAAGGTCTCTATTCTGTGGACCCACTTTATAACAGATTCGGCCGACTCTTGCTTGTTGGAGAGGAGTCAGATCCCATGACATCCTCCTAGGATAACTAGCAAAAGCATATTGAGATAATGCCATGGATCTGGATATTTCTGTTAGATGAATGGCGTTATTTCCCTTTAAGAAATATCTCGTCTCTTTTCTTGCCTTAGGTTGGGAAGTCGTCTTAATTGCATCTCCAAATAAAAAGGCAGGTTTCTTGTGAACTGTAGTATCCAAGCTCTGCAGAGGTTCACCGTTCATTAAGTTCAAAAGGGTTTGCTGATTTACAAGCAGACTCCTTCGTGCTTCAGGGCCATCGTAATGAGGAAAAGTGACGTGAGATAAATTCTCTCTATATTCTGGGACATTAAAAGTTGAAGCAAACTTCTCTGCATCCGGGACTTGAACAACCAGAGTCTTCTGCGTCTTGCCGATCGACGCAATATCACATTGAGTTGTCACTTCCTCGTCGGAGGAGAAAGTCGTCCCCAGCAGAGTCGCCATTTTGTTTGCAAAAAACAAAAATTTGTTTTTATTCCAAACTTGTAAAAGAGTACAAAGTACAATGAATTCTGGGGAAGTACAACTTTAGGAATCTGATCAGAAGACGATCACTTTATCCCTTGGACTATGTGAACTTGAAGACTGTAGCCTCTAGAGAACGCAGCATCAATTTTGCAAGAGTTCTTGATCTCCCTTGATGATGATTGGAAACTCTATTTATAGAGTTCAGGAAATAATTATTTTAGCAGTTATTCTGATGTGCGCGAGGCTGGATTGCGTCATACTGGATTGCGCCAACCTCCTGTTGCGCCAACTTTCATTCAGTTGTCAATTGTTTACTATCCTGTACACGACCATGCGCATCTCAATCATACGATGCCACGCGTCTAAATACAGTTAGTACACGATTGACAACTGAATGAAAGTTGGCACAACAAGAGGTTGGCACAATCCAGTATGGCACAATCCAGCCTCGCGCACATCAGAATAACTGCTAAAACAGTTATTTCCTGAACTCTATAAATAGAGTTTCCAATCATCATCAAGGGAGATCAAGAACTCTTGCAAAATTGCTGCTGCGTTCTCTAGAGGCTACAGTCTTCAAGTTCACATAGTCCAAGGGATAAAGTGATCGTCTTTTGATCAGATTCCTAAAGTTGTACTTCCCCAAAATTTATTGTACTTTGTACTCTTTTACAAGTTTGGAATAAAAATAAACTTTTGTTTTTTGTTGTTTGCAAAAAACAAAATTTTGTTTTTATTCCAAACTAAAGTGAACTGTGAAGTATGTGTGAGTTCAATCTAGAACTGATTTGGGGTTTAGTTAGAGGAAACCAGTGAAGGCTTAGTGTTTGTATCAACGTGAAGTGGAGGGATAGGCCTGCAAGCCTCTGTGTAGCAGTGGCTTGGATAGGCTAGCCAACTTGATGTTGGCCAAGGCTAATGTGGTCCTTGGCACTACAGGGCAGGGACTAACCTGCATTGAAGAGGCTTGTAATACCTCTTGGCAATATGGTTCGAGTGAAGAGTGCACAGTATGTCAGTGAGCAGTGGGGTCGGGCAAGGGCCATTTGAGTTCCTGTTTTATGTATCAGTGAGTTTAGTGTAATAGTGTAATAGTGTGGTATCAGTTAAGATATCTAGTAGTGTCATAGGTTCAGTGTCCCTTGTGAGTATCAGTGTGTAAGCCCCCTGAAATTTAGGGGTATTTTTTTAATTTTCTTAATCAATTATTTTCAATAAATATTGTCATTTGATTATTATTATTATTATTTTGTTTAATGTTCTTTTCCATGAATTTGATTTCTAGAGCGTCAGAGATGCCAATCTCTGAAAACTTTCTTCATGAGTTTGTAGTAGACAAGATTATCTTCATGTTGATATATCATGTCCCACTCAAACTTGTTCCCTTGTACCCTTTTTGTATCGTACAACTTTGGCTCAATTTAGACCATTTGATCGTTGAATAATTATTAATAAATTTCCCACTTTTAACTTTGATCATCATATGCACGTTGCCGTGACTTTTAATTTAGGAGCACTAGACTAGTCATTTTCTCAAAACCAACTTCTCATGCATGATCTACTCAAGATACCATACACCCACGACCTTCGTGTTCCACTCAGACACACCATCTTGTGCTTCATTTGCTTCGCACAACTTTTCTGACGCAAGATCCAATCTTAATTTATCCCACGGGGTCACATTTATTTCCGACTTGAATTGGGAATACCCTTTCGACCCAAACTTGTCGACCCAAAATATGAACTTGACCCACATTAAGCCTACTATCCATATGACACTTGTGTCCCATTTAATTTAGCCCCGCATACTACTTATTTACCCATGATCATAAATATCTAAAATTAATCCATTTATTGTCAAGTCCGATTTTGACCCGACCCGACTCAACTGAACCCAACCCTAGCGGTATGTTACCCCCTCATAACTACTAGCACTCACCCCCCTGCAAAACAACAAAAACAAATTGTATCCATTCAAATATTCAATGGACAACCCCCCTTAATTAAATTCTAAAGAATAACTTAATAGCCTATATTTAATCCTAGTCCCTGATTTTGCCCCCATCAATCTCAACCCCACATCTCCTCACAAGACACTCACTTCCACACCCTCCCCAATTGTAGTCGGCCATAATAATTACCTCTCTTTCTCTTTACTTTATAAAGAATCCCACCCTCTTTTTATTTTTCTCACAACCACTCAATTCTCTCTCTCTCTATTTTCCTTACTACAGCCAACTCACCCCTGCCACACACACATCTCTCTTTTATTCTTTTCTCTTACAGCAAGAACATTTCCCCCTAGCTGACCACTCCACCTTTCCTCCTTCTATTCTTCTTCTTCCTTAGCAAATCTCTTCCTTCTCCTTCTCCATGTACACACCAACATCACCATTCCTCCTCCTCCTCATCTTCTTCTTCTTCTTCACCACAATCATCATCTTCTTCTTATTCTTCTCCTCCTTCTTTCCCTCGAAAGCTGCTGCCAGTAGTGGCTGTGGCAGGCAGCACAGCAGCAGCTACAACAGTAGCATACAGTGCAGTAAGGGCAGCGCAGCAGCTGCGGCCAGCAGCAACAACAACTAGCAGCGGCTGTAGCAGCGCGGCGGCGGTCGCGCGCGGCCACCACGGTCGACCCTACAACCCTCCATGGTCCGACGAACCACAGCGTGTCTCCCTGTGAGCGGCGTCGTTCTTTCCAACATGTAAAATGGGGATTCGTGCATTTCGCACGAAATCCCGTCGTAACGCGCACAGATTCAAATTCAGAATCGTATTTCGGGATAACAACTTCGAACACATTTTTCGAGAAATCCAACCATTGGATCGACGAACTCTTTGCTCTGTCACAATCTCGATATATACCCCTTCACCCATGTCAAGTTTTAAGCATTAATTCGATAGTTTGATAGATCAAAACCGGCCGCCAAGTTGACCGTTTAAAATGTGTATGTTTTGGACAATTTTGTAGAGCCAACTTCGTCGGCTCGTATCTCCGCCATCGTAGCTCCGTTTGGCATGCCACCAGTTCCTGTGCATAGCTGGTATAACCCTCTTCCTGTCCCTTAAGTTTCGTTTTATTGTGAGCTCGTTTGATTGGTTGAATTTGACACCAAAGTTGGCCGTCCAAATTTATAATTTTCAACTTATAAAATTCTAATTTTGAACCCGAGACTCCGGATTATAATTTTGACACCACCAGTAGACTCGTGGCATCATTCTAGGATGAATTCATGTCAAGTTTGTTAGATTTGGAGGACATGAGCCCTATGACGCATTTCGGTCCAAAGCGGGCCCTACAGTCCGAGTCAACGAGTCATTTTGAGATCAACTCGTCGGAATCCAATTCCGGATATAGCGATGAGTTCGTATCATCATTCTGAACTCATTGACATATACTTTGCTAGATTTAATGGACATTGGCTCTGACACATATTTTCGTACAAATCGGATACCAATATCCAAGTCAACGGACTATTTTGAGATCGGGTCATCGGAATTCAATTTTGGATATACCGTTGGGTTTGTATCGTCATTCTGCATTCATGGACATATAATTTGTTAGGTTTAGTGGACTTGTATCTTTGCACATTTTTTGATGCATAGTGGGTCCAACACGGACATCGTTTTGATTCGAAATTACCTTTTTGCTCCTATGTCCAAATTGGACTTATGGGTAGACTATCCTAGCTGATTTGACTATTCTAGATACGTTGGCGATATTTGTTTCATCATCCGACAATGTTTGTAGATATTTCTCTATGTATCACCATTAGTTATAATTAATTCTTATTATGTTCATATTTCGTAATTAGTACATAGAAACTGAGATCAGTCGATTTCAGTGATCTCACATCACTGAAATTGACAAGATGACCATATGAATCACTATGATAAGATTATTAACCTTACTGTTGATCATCTAATCTCAATTTACCTGTCGTAACTTTCGATGTACGAATAACGAGGTACAACTTGATATTTTAATACTTAGACTAGATTTGACCAAGGTTGACTGTTTTGACTCAACATCATTTGCAAGTCAATATTTGACCTAGATTGGGCTAAGAGTTAACCAGAGTTGACCAGTTGACCAAAAGTCAGCTATAAGTCAACACTTAACCTCGTTTGACTTTATGTGACCTAATTTGACTTAATGTGACCTAGTTTGACTTAGTTGACTGAGTTTAACCTAGATTATATTGTATATACTATATAATCATGCCTAACACTGTTGAACCCTAATTAGCTTATATATATAGGTCTGTGACATCATTCTGAGCATCGACCCCATTTGATAGCTCAGGACCGCAGGCGAGTACATTCTCTGATAGTAGTTCCTTGTCTTGATATCTTCTTTATTCGATTCAGTTACAGTGTTTTACTTGATTCTTATCACGATAGTACACGGACTAGTATACGTTGGATCATGGCATGAGATGTTATTCCTGGACTTTCTTGATCTATTGGTATATTGTTCGATCTTGTTTTCTTGTACTTGTATAGACGCCGATTTCTTAGGGAATTTGCTACTCTCTTAGAGAATCCGCATCATGATGTGACATGTCCGGATCTATTATACTATTCGGGGATGGTGAGTTACTGGTGGTTATGTGATCAATACCCCTTATGTATTCATGTTACTTGTTCATAGCTTTACCCTCGCCTCACATAGGGTAAAGCCTAACCTGATACTACTTGTTCATAACTTTCCATTGTGGCCGGCCTGATCCTGTGTTCTTATATTTCCTATTCATAGCTGGTCAAATGTAACAGCCTGATTCGGACCCAATCCGATCACATAACGTACTAATATCTCAAGGCACATTTTATGTTTACATTATACATCAGATATTCTTGTACTGTTTTACTTTCCTGTACGTTACACCCTGACATGATTTCCAGTTTATATATCATGTTTTACTTATAGTCTTGATATATCATCTTGTATTCTATTATGATTGTCTCTTATAGCATTTGTCAATACTATAGAACTGTTGTTGGTGTTTGTGCTCGTTCATTTTCCTGAAAGGATAACCCCGTTGATATTACAGAGGATTTAGATGTTGACTGCTCGAGACTATTACCAGGATCTCCCTCTTACGCTAGTGTCTGTAGTGGTAGTGACCTAGAGTAGTTAGGTTTGACTGGACTGCGTTCCAGCTAGCTTTGAGACTTATGTTATATGTTATATTTTGGGATATTGTATTATGTCTTAAACTCTGATCTCATGGTTTTTGTATCTACTTTAGTTTATCTATTTTCCATCATATCTTTATGATATTCGTGCTTATCTTTCATAGATGTCTTGTGATTGAGTTGAGATTATATACCTCCGTGCGTAGATGACAGGTACATATATATTGTGTCTAGATGCTATACTTTCTATTGGACCTATACAGCGTTCTACCGTCGATTCTGTGGCGTAGGCTGGACGTACCCACGTGCTCGTGCCCCTAATCAGGGTGCGGATCGTGACATATTTTTGTGGTAGCCCATGCAGGTCAGAGTCGCAACTAGTGCAATTTCGTAGTGGTGCTCGACTTAGAGCGTTGCTACGAGCCTACTTTTAGGATATAGGTAATAGGCTATATAGGGAGTTACTCAATCACAGCTATGAACTCTTGATAGATTCCGGGGATAACCCCTGAGAATATTACTTCGAAAACCCTTTAGTCTATTTCCACTTGCTTTCACTCGTCCTGATCCTAAATATCTGTCTATTATCAAACCTTATTCTTATACTAGGATGAGTTTATGGACCCCGAGAGAACTAAAAAGTAGAAGTTGAACCTATAACCATTTAGGTTGGGATTTGTTCTAGACTATATTCAAGGAATTTTGAATTTTGACCTGGATAATATCTTTGGGATAACCCTTGTGAATCTCTTTCTAAACCCTATCTCGAAATCTGTTTCGCTTATCTCCATTTACTCTTTCTTGATTTATCGTTGACTTTGATTCCTGATTTTCGTTGTTGACTTTGATCTTACATCGAGATAAATTTTGTGGATTGAATTAATGTATATCATGATAAGGTAAATGTCTGTTTTTTTATGGAGTTTATAATTTATCGTCGTTATACTGGCTAGCATGACAAGGACATAGAGGCTAATTTTGGATATGCTTATCCTAGTTATGAAATTTAGATTTTTTTGCAGCCATACCGGTTGGCGTGGTAAGAATTCTAGATGACATGATTTTATGGTGTATACCATAGTTATGGACTCTATCGTTTATTGCAGTTATGTTTACTGGCGTGCGAAAATTCTGGCAACATGATTTCAGGAAGACGTATATGGTTATCAGATCATATTTTAAATCGGTTTGCTTCATTATAACCAGATGAGCAAGAACGAATTCTTATCATCATTCTCCCTGTCTTGATTAACTCTGTCTATCTACAGTCACAACTAGAATTGTTTTTGACAAGATTGTTTTGTGTTCCATCTTTCATATTATTTGACTAAACTCTTCTTTGCTAATCTTTTGGGTAATGATTCTCGTCCTTCTCAAAAAATTGTTGAAAGTGCCTCATGGATTGATTCAAGAAAAGTTCAAAAAGTAATTTATCCTTGTATTACGGAATCAGGAGTTTACATCCAGAGAAATACTGGCGAGGCATGACTTCAGATAACGGCATCATGGTTAAATATGTTTCTCAAATTCTACTTGGACCACTCCATAAGCATTTTGACTAACACCATCTCATTTATTTTGCAAAGGTTAGTTTGGAAATATTTTACGAATTTAGCCAAGATAAGTTCAGGAACCTATATTATCTGGCGTGGCAGCTGTGCATTGTAGCCATCCGTCGTATTATGGAACAAGGAAGTTAATCGCAGCCAAATGCACACTAGCGCGATAGTCGCTTCATGTGACATAATTATGGAGGTATATGGTTCTCGAATTTTACTTCGACTACATCCTATGCATCTCGTTTGGCCTCGTACTATTCTTAGAAATATTTCGACAATCTTTCATGTCTTGCTTGACCCTTAACTTGTCTGAATACTGATATGGATTGTTTGACCCAGTCTTAGGCCCATGTTACCTTCTATTTAATAGACGACTGAAGTAGCCAAACCTCGTTAACGGATTCTTTAACTATAATATGTTATTATGTGATTTTGATGAGTATATCTTTCTTGGGAATTTAATAGATTAAGCTTATAGGACAGATATGAGTGACTGACTATAGTGGACTTAGAAACCATTAAGAATAATTAGTTTGATAGTATAGATTGATGATAAGGTATCTAAGATGGAGTAATGAAATATTATATTATTGTGACTACGGATTAAGGATTAGAATCTTGTGCTTAGGTTCGAGGGTTGAGCATTGTAGGACTTTGATGACCAAGTGACTATTGGTTATCTATAAGTTATTTACATTTGATTTGAGGGTTTATATTCAGGATTTGTTGAGTAAAAAGGGGAGAAGGCTCAATGCCAAGAATAGATTTTGAATGTATAATTTCAAGGAGCTTGTGATTAATAGGATAAAGATACTTAGGATGGGATAAGGAAACAAACTAATTGCTATTGAGATTGGAATTTTTGTTGATGGCCAAGCATTGTTGATATATATATAGTATCTCGAGGATGACCTATATTTTAGAATATACATAAACGTTCTGATTGATATGAAGATTCTTAGGGTTAAAATGATAGTTTTTATAGAAGAAGTTTGTTGAACCAGAACAAAAATATTTGTAGAGAAAAATAGAATAGATGATCACAAGGGTAGCAGATTGAGTACCGTGCCTTAGCGGCTACATACCTTAGCTTGACCTATTGGATAATTTTAATTTCGTGGACGAAATTCTTATAAAGTGGGTAGGATGTAAGCCCCCTAAATTTTAAGGTTAATTTTTTAATTTTCTAAATCAATTATTTTCATTTGATTATTATTATTATTTTGTTTAATATTCTTTTCCGTGACTTTGATTTCTAGAGCGTCAGAGATGCCAATCTCTGGAAACTTTCTTCATGAGTTTGTAGTAGACAAGATTATCTTCATGTTGATATATCATGTCCCACTCAAACTTGTCCCCTTGTACCCTTTTTGCATCGTACAACTTCGGGTCAATTTAGACCATTTGATCGTTGAATAATTATTAATAAATTTTCCACTTTTATCGTTGATCATCATATGCACGTTGCCGTGACTTTTAATTTAGGAGCACTAGACTAGTCGTTTTCTCAAAACCAACTTCTCGTGCATGATCTACTCAAGACACCCTACACCCATGACCTTCGTGTCCCACTCAGACACACCATCCTGTGCTTCATTTGCTTCGCACAACTTTTCTGACGCAAGATCCAATCTTAATTTATCCCACGAGGTCACATTTATTTCCGACTTGAATTGGGAACACCCTTTCGACCCAAAGTTGTCGACCCAAAATATGGACACGACCCATATTAAGCCTACTACCCACATGACACTTGTGTCCCATTTAATTTAGCCCCCGCATGCTACTTATTTACCCATGATCATAAATATCTAAAATTAATCCATTTATTGTCAAGCCCGGTTTTGACCCGACCCGACTCAATTGAACCCATCCCTAGCTTGTTACCCCCTCATGAATACTAGCTCTCATCCCCTCTGCAAAATACCAAACACAAATTGTGTCCATTCAAATATTCAATCGACAACCCCCCTTAATTAAATTTCTAAAGAATAACTTAATAGCCTACATTTAATCCTAGTCCTTGATTTTGCCCCCATCAATCTCAACCCTACATCTCCTCACAAGACACTCACTCCCACACCCTCTCCAATTGTAGCCGGCCCTAATAATTCCCTCTCTCTCTCTTTACTTTGTAAAGAATCTCACCCTCTTTTTATCTTTCTCACAGCCACCCAATTCTTTCTCTCTACTTTTCCTCACCACAGCCAACTCACCCCTGCCACACTCTCTCTCTCCTTCTTTTCTCTCGCAGCAAGAACATTTCCCCCCTAGCCGACCACTCCACCTCTCCTCCTTCCATTCTGTAAGCTCCTTCCCGGATTTTTTTATTATTTTTATTTATTAGAGAAGATGATTTTATATTTTGATTAATGAAAGATTGGCAAACTATTTTTATATTATTTTATAAACAATATTTAGATTCATTAATTATTTAATATTGAAAATGTGTTTTAAGTATTATTTAGAAGATTATTTCAAAGAATTATTTTAAAGTATTATTATTATTTACAAAGTATTGAATTAGCCTTGGTTAAATGTATTTTAAATATTATTAATAATATTTAGTATTACTTTTTAAATCACTTTAGATTAAATTTAAAATTTAGTTGACCCAACATTTATTGGTTTAATTAATTTTAAAGGATATATAGATTTTTTGATTTATGAAGACGTACTTTATTTACTACTATCAATTATGTTTAAAATTTGAATTTACAAAATCTGTTTTAAATAATATTTGATAATATTAAATATATCTCAAAACTATTATTGTGAATGATGTTTGATTTATCTAGGTTGATTTAGAATTAATTTTATTGATTTTGATAAATACTAAATTTTATTATGGTACGATCAAATCATTTGATTTGGATTAGATTAAACTTCTATATTAGATTTAAACCAAGGAATAGTTATCTACCATAATCCTTATCTATTAGACTTCTCATCTCTTATTTAAGGGGAACCATTTTCTACACTAAACTCTATTCTACCACGCCATCCTTGCCGAGCCCTCCATCATCTCCAACCACCACAGCCAACAACATCCATCAACCATCAAACTAGACATGATGTGTAACGTATCTGTGCCACAAAATTCTTATTCTAAATATTACAAACAACGACGTGCAGCTAATACAGAACCCCGACCACCGCCAACATCATCGACACACCCACAACGCCACACAATCACTCACATGAACCACCGACGATCGCAACCCTCGCCTTTGGAATTCCTATCGTGCCGTCCCCCGGTGCGTGGACCTCTCCACCAGCAATTTTCGGTTGCCGTCGTCGCATACTCTTCCATTGCCGAGACCACCGCACCGAGGCCTCGACTCCCGCAACCGAACCGTGGCTCGCCTCATCTCGCCGCCATAGCCGACTATGAGTCTCTGGGAACCGCCGGCTCCGGGCACCCAGCGTACGGAGCAGTACTCTCTCCGCTGCGAGCCGCGAGCGAGGACGTACTTGGCCGCCACCCGCCCTCTGACTTCCGTTGTTCTACCGTATCCACATACCGCCGTCGCAGTCATCGTCCTTCGCGAGCCTGCACCAGCAAGCCGAACCCGGACCAGCTATCCCGACCCCGCTGTTTCCAACTTCGGCCAATCCCCAAATTACCATTACCATCACCACCACCACCGACTGAACCCCCAGATTTAAACCAACCACTTACCAGTCCGGCTACCACAGCCGCGTGGGCCCATAACCCACCATCTCCGCGTCCGATTTCGTACCTCCGCATCTGCGTCCCCGGCGAGCGTGCCCGCCTTCAGTGCACCGACACCGATGTCGCGAGCAGCTCGGCGTCAACACTCCAGCGCTGGCCGGACGATGCTCCGGCAACCGTCGTGACCGTGCCGCCCTGGATTTAGTAGCGCCAGATCCCGCCACCTCTTCGCTGACCAGAGCTCTTTTCGGCGAGCCACCTTCGGTGGTGAAGTACGCCGCCGAGCGCCGACTCCAGTTGACTCCAGCAAGAAAAATCTTCCTTCCCCCATCCTGCTTCCCCACCCTCTGATTCTTCTTCTTATTTTTAGAATATGCTCTCTCTTTCTCTCTCTCTTTTTCCTTCCCTGGGAAACGAAGAGTTTATAAATTCTTACAATCTACACGGTAATCGAGGGGTAGGGTGAATAACAATTTAAGGGATTAATACAGTACTGATTAGCAGTACTTAGGCATATAATTTATTATCAAATTATTGATAGTATATTAGTATTTTATTAAGTGTTATTGCTATCATTTAAAATTGTGACTTTTCTTTTGGGAGAATAATAACAGCAACGGATACTGGGCTTCCAGCTCAATAGTAAATTTATTGTTCCTTGGACATGGGATTGGTCCTGCTGGTTTAGGTATATTAATTAATAGATTAATTCTTATTTTATAAACAAGTTTCTATTCATTATTATTGTTTCTTTTCTTTTTTTGATATGATATGATTATAAAATTATGGACTTTGGTATATTGAGCCTAGTATTTCTGACTTGATCAAAACTTAAATCTAAATATTATAAATATTTAGTTGGTTTTCCAATCTAAAATTATGGGTTTGTTTAATATGTAGTTTTGATTTTATTAGATAAAAATTTTGCAGGACTAAATTGTTGAGCTTATCCAAAAATTAAGGTTAATTTGATAATTATTTTGGGGTTTTATAAAAATAAATTATTTTTGACATATACACATATATTTCTAAAAGGAAAAGTTTGATATAAAAATCTAAATAATAATTATATGAGCTCTATTTCATATATGGGATGTTTACGTAAATTGTTTTTATAAATGTTATAAATGCTTTCTAGATATTATTTTGATAGACTATAAAGGTGTAATATCTCAATATTTTATATAGATAACTTCTAAATAAATTCTCTAAGATATATTTATTGGGATTATATGAATTTCCCTTTCCCTAAAATAAAATTTCCTTAGATTAATCATGACATTGACTAATCATATTCATATTGTTCTTACGATTCAAATTTATACATATCCACCCTAGGCTAACCGGACTATGCGGGACCCAACAAGATGGTTTGTTTCACCAGCTAAGGACCTCAGGCAAGTACACTTTCTGATTGTTTTTTGATTCATAGTAGTCTATACATTTCGTTTATACATATGTCTTGCTGCTTGTTGACACGCTCGTCACACGGAGTAGTCGGGAGGAGAAATATCTTAGTAGACATGTGGACTACCCAGAACTATCCCTCGTGTCTTTCGTGGAGAATAGCAGCTGCACACGACACGTACAGGGTCCCAGATTTATCCCTAGCCGTTCACATGTCGAAACGGATATTTCAAATCACATAGATGGTTGTATTTTATTTGTTTTCCTTGTCTTCTCCACCACTTGCTATATCATCAGTACTTTCTAGTTTTCAACTCCCATATGTTATTTTCATGTCTTGTTAATTATATTGTGTTCTCACATTGCCGTCGGTTTGTGTGCTTGTTCCATTTCTGACTGGAAACCAACATTTTTCAGGTTAGCTGTGGCTTCATTTTGCTTTGGGAGATACGGGTGTACTTGCAAACAGAAACCTAGAAATAGTTAGCAGTTATATCATTTTCATTAATTGTGAGAACTCTGTATTTCTTTAATTATAAAAATTGTAAATGTTGTAATCAAATTTAGAAATGTGAATGAGCAATAAAGTTTATTTTGAGCATTTATTTCTTGCGGGCTTGACAGCGTTCTACCGCCGATCCTGCGGCGTAGGCTGACTTGGACACGTCTCGTATCCGAAAAAAATGGGTGCAGGTCATGCAAGTTTTTGTGGTAGCCCATGCAGGTCAGTTTTCGCAAATTGTGCGAACTCGTGGTAGTACCATATTAGTCGTACTACTGCGAGCCTGCGACTATGAAATGCTCATTCACAATTAGGAGTAAATCAATTTTAAGAGAATGGTTAGAACTAGGAGTCCCTAATTTAATTTGACATTTGGGTAGTTAAGGTTGCTACATAGGTCTCACTAGATGACTTTCATAGAATGATGCACTACCGTATTTTGATTCGGCGATATTTCTAAGGAGGATAGATTCGTAACATCTTTCCAAAATTTTGAAAATAGCATTTTTCCCTTTTATTTGAATTAAAATGTAATTTTTGGAATTTTATAAATATTTAATAATTATTATTATAGAATGCCTTAGTCTTGGTTAAATTTTGGAGCGCCAAAAGACTAGAAGTGATGGCACGGATAGTGCAATAGCATGCTTTGACGAGCGTATTAGCTATAGTAGAGAAGGTCGAGTCATAGATATATTCTAACTAGGAAAACCAGGCCAAGTTGTGACATGACCCTAGGAATAATTTAATTACGTATTATTAAGATTATTGGCTTTTAGAAGATCCTGTTATCCTAAACTAGTCCGAACACAACCCAAATCTTGGTAGTCCTGTAGAGCGACCGACGACTTTCATATATATATATATATATATATATATATATATATATATATATATATATATATATATATATATATATATATATATATATATTTATATATATATATATATATATATATATATATATATTTATATATATATATATATATATATATATATATATATATATATATATATATATATATATATATATTTATATATATATAAAATATATATATATATATATATATATATATATATATATATATATATATATATATATATATATATATATATATATATACATATATATAAAATATATATATATAATATATGTATATATATATATACATATATATATATATACATATATATATATATATATATATACATTATATATAAAATATATATATATAATATATGTATATATATATACATATATATATATATATATATATATATATATATATATATATATATATATATATATACATACATATATATATAAAATATATATATAATATATGTATATATATATACATATATATATATATACATATATATATATATATATATATATATATATATATATACATATATATATAAAATATATATATAATATATGTATATATATATACATATATATATATATATATATATATATATATATATATATATATTATATATATATATATATATAAAATATATATATATATATATATATATATATATATATATATATATATATTGGTGGTCCAATTTTAGTCTCGTGAGTAATTTCTATAAATTGTATATTTGATATAATATATGTATTATTGCTATTTAAATTTACATTTTTCTTGGAAATAGGATAACCTTCTCTTAGAATAATATTTTAGAATTTTAGGATCTACTTAGGCTATACATATATAATTGTATATATATATATTCATAGTAGATAGACATAGTGCTTTATACATATTTTTCTCGATCTTGAATATTAGAGAAATATAAATTTAAGTTTATATTTCTTTTTCCTTCGATCATTTTCTTCCTAATCATGATCATTTGTATAACTTTATCTCATATCTTTTCTAAACATCGTCATACCATAAGTCCGTATCACTTATATTATTTTCCTTGGACCTAAGGAATTATTTTTAAAATAACTTCTCACTCGTTTGTCTATCAATATCGAGTTAAGTTTTTGGATTCAAGGGTTTCCTCTCAATCGTTGAATATTGAATGTCCGTGAAATAAGGATTATAAGATTTTTTAGACTTCGATCATTATCTCTCCTAATCAATTGTTTCGTCTTTTCAAGAAGTTGATATTATACTTGAAGAACGGATACTTGCACTTTTTCTATCTTTATCAACTTGTATGATATTTTAAACTCCCTTGATATCCTTTGGGATATAGTTGGAATAATTTTGATGACCTGTGATGACAAGACAGCAGCGCACTGGCGTAACATGATCCCTAAGTTGAAATAATTTCAAATGAGCACGGGTGATCGAGCATTATTAAAATTATGTCTTAATTGTCCTATTTGATCCTTGAGTTATTATGTCAATATTGGATAGAGTTAATAAAATATCCGATATCATATTGTATTTGAGTCACTAAAACCAAGGGTCTACTGCAGCCTGGTGTACATTGGCGAGGCATAAATTCTCGAAAAAGTGACTTCATGTATACATATGGTTCCCGAAATATTATAGAGACTACGTCCTATTGGCAAATGACTATTGATTTCATGGTTTGCAAATTTCATGCATTCACTTGAAATTTTGATTTAGTCTTTAACTCTCATTCTTCTTATCATTATTATCATATCGTCGTCTGCCTACATAGTAACCTTTTAAACCTACTTTTGAAATCCATCCACTAGATTTATCACCATGCTTATATTTTGAATCTATGATCATGTCCAAGCAGTTTTGGTTAGTGACAGATCGTGCCAAAAATTTTGACTAGATTTTTTTAACGACCCTTTGATTACGACTAGACGGTTCGATTATACCTCGATCATGTCAACTCGTACGTTTTCCTAAATTTTAATTCTATAATCATATCTAAATGGTGGTTTGCTTAACTAGTTAATCGAGCCTATACTACGACTCAATTATTGCTAATAGCTAAATTTCTACTATGATCATGACAACTTTGACCTTATTCATGCTCGTGCCAGCATCCAACTTCAATTATGCTTGGATGACAAACGCTATTAATCTTGATCGTGATTGTACGTTAAATCATCTCTAAGAGACTAAAACCATGTTCAAATTTTATCTAGAATTTTAATCATTCCTTAGAAATTTTGGTCATGACTAGACCATGCTGACTATAACTTGTTCGTGCCAGACCATTTCAATTTTTGATCATCCTTCAAAATATTTTAGGTCGTCGACTAGACCAGTTTGACCAAAAGTTGATCATTCCAAATCACATTTTATATTGTTTAGTACATTAATTTTATCCGTGATTACGCATGACTAACTTAAATGAGGAATCATATCATTCTCCTGATTATGTCAATTGTCGTTCTCCTCGCTTGAAAGTTTGTTTCTTGCCTATACACCTTGTCGTAACTAATCATGGCCTTTGAAATTTCTAGGAAAAAATATTCCTAAGGTGGGTAGGTTGTGTAAGCCCACTTCCTGGATTTTGAAAAGAAAGTATGTTTTGTTTTATTTAAATAATTTCTAGTTAGATAATGGATTTTATCTTTTACCTCCACAGAGGATATTTGAGGACGACAGAAGCTTTATCATACTATTTTAAATTTAAAATTTATAAAATAATGTTTAAATTATTTGCTATTATTAGTTGTTAACTAAATTCATTTTGTTATATTATAACTATTTTGATTTAGTTTTGGACTAACAAATATATGTAATAGTTCGATGTTATATACAATATTTTATAAGTCATTTGATAAACTTATTACTCAATTATTATTGCATTTGGAATTGGTAAAAAAAAATTGGATCGATTTTGACTTATTAGATGTAGGAGCGTAAAAAGTGCTTCACAGAAAGAGTCAAAGAGATAGAACATTCCACTCATAATGATCTATTTTATGCCAAGGAGAAGCTAATCACTTTACGCCTAAAGCAGCTGATCATTTTACGCTCGGGTCTACACCCATGGTTTTACGCCAAGGACAGACCAGCCACTTTTACGCTGGACAAAGCTATCAAGTCTCGTATTTAATGCAAACTCTGACATGGAGATATTAATGATGGCATATATCACAGAATTCAAAGGGATTTGTTTTTACACAGAGACCAATGTTGTCGTTTAGTATGTGGATTGAGCTACTTTACGCTCACACTATGGCTTCTTTTACGCATGAAGACAATACGAGCTTTTACGCTCAACAGTTGACGTGTGCGTAAAGTCTATTTGAGCTACTTTTACGCTCAAGGTTATTTAACAACCACTTTACGCGGGAAGTCTATGTCGGGGCTATTTTACGCCTAGTCTACTGCTTTACCCTCAGAGTACATTGGGGCTATTTTACGCCCTATTCTTTCTGACCAGCTTGGAACGTGGTTTGCCTACATGGCTTTCATGCCACACATCCCGAAGAACGTGTGTACGTGCATCCTATTCTTAATGAAATGATGGGACACGTGTCAACGTATACAGAGGATGACTTTGGTCGTGGGTGGCGGTTGTTGGCGTAAAGGCGGAACTTTCGCTGAGTTTTTACGCACAAGAGCCCAAGTCTATAAATGGACTTATTTTTCTCAAAGCAAGACACAGAGACAGAGACATGAGAGAATACAGAGATCAGAACTTAGAGATTTTGATTTTCCAGAGCATTCTTCTTCAACCTTTTCTTCCAGAACAGAGTGAAGCAAAGCAGGAAAGCATTCAACCTCGCCATCAGTGCCCAAGTGCGTCGATACCTTTCTGGTGACTTATTTCTTCCGATTGTTCAACTTCAAACAACGATCTTCATCATCATCATATGGTCCAAGGAACAAAGTGATCATTTACAGATCAGACTTCCATAGCAATACTTTCCCAGAATCAAACTTGTACTTCTTGTACTTTTTCTCGTTTTATTTTCAAAAGCCAAATTTTCTCTGGCATTTTGTTAAGTGAAACAAAATGGCGACTCTGCTGGGGACTACCTTCTCCTCTGACGAGAAGGCAATTGCTCAATATGATGATGTTTCGGTCGGTTCGACCAAGAAGACTCTGTTTGTACACTTCGACCAGACTGCCTATGAAAAAAATGCTCCGAACTGGGGGTGGTTCTCGCTGCTCCAATGTTCAAAAGTCTCGCAAAGCACGAAAAGTTTGGATTCCTAAATCCAAAGTGGCTTCTGATCTCTCTGTTGTTTCTGATGACAAGGGAATTCTTCCCACTCCTGTCGTAGGGGCTCCCGTTCGTAACGAGGTAGTCCTTACTTCAGTATCGCACTCTATGTGTAGCAATTTATCTCCCGTCTATCACGGTGAAGATAATCAGGTTTCACGCCCACTGCGTAAGAGCCAGGTTTTACGCCCAGTGGGTAAAAACCATGTTTTACGCTCAACGCATAAGCATAAGTCTCCCATTTGTAATGCGGCAGACTCTGATGTTAATGCTTCTGAGGGTAAGAATCAGTCCCCCGTCGGTGATGTGGTAGGCCCAAATAAATTACGCTCCTCGCGTAAAACAAAATCTCATGTCTGTGACGTGGTAGATAATCAATTTTTACGCTCTATGTGTGAAGGTAAGTCTTCTGTCTGTGACAGTGTAGATAAAATTCGCAAAGATGTTTGCACATCTAATGTGAATGTACCTAAACGCATGCAACGTAAAAATGTTATTGGTAAAGCTTCTGTCCTACACCAACAACCTTCTTATACTGCTTTACGCAAAGTACCAAACTTACAAATTATACGCCATGAAAATGGAGTCCTTCGTGCTCAAAAATCTCAAGATTTACGCACACAACTCCAAACGCGTAAAAATGTACAGTTTCGTTCTGCGAATGCAGCCAGTAATCTTCTTTATACACAAGGGACTAAACGTTTTTCTACCCCAAATGTAATAAAGAAGAATACTCCATCTGTTCCTTCTGATTTACGTGAATTGCTAATGCAAAAGCGTAAGAACAGACAATCTCCGGTGACACTCCCCCAAGAAAAACATCATTGTGAATATCACCAGGTTGTGATCAACTGTTGTTGTTCGGCTTCGAAACGGTCAGTTTTTGATCGATTAAGTTTTAACTCGCCTCAACATCAAGCTGAAGACCAAGAACATGAGCTGTCATATGCATCAGTCAACATGGCAACTCATACTAATAGAGGATGACACCCAAGACGAAATATGTCCCAAACTCCAGGTCAACAACAGTTCAACAGACTTCTTGATTCCTTTGAAGGAGTATATCAGAATACTCGATCAAGAAGGCAAAGACAATTGCAGGCTTCTGATTAAGAAGCTGGGGGTACTCAATCTTTTGAGTCTGATACCGATAGTGTGGATTCATACTTCTATACTAATCCCTCTATATCTTCAAGAGAGGTTGAATCCTACGCTGTGGGAGATGAACCAGAGACATCATCTGCTAATACGGAACAACGTCTCACTGCCGTGGAGCAATCACTGAAAGACATGCTTAACATGGTGCAAAGCATGCATCAGATAATTTTGAATCAGCAAACTGCTCAGCCGGCAGTAGTAACACCGGTACCAGTAGCAGCACAAACTCAAGATAGTCAAGGGGCTGAAATACCTTTGAATATTCAAGAGCCTGCTGTTAATCAAAATTCTGTATCTCCAGATCCCATCATTCCTGAAGACGTACCACCTCCAGTGGGGGTTACGGTACATCCAACAACTAGTCAATCAAATGTGCTTCCGCAAACCAGTGAAGCCATTCAAGCAGTGCGTGAGCTCAAAGCACAGTTTGAAGTTTTGAGGCACAAAGATCAGCTCCAGAGGTTAGGGATTAAGCAACCTTATCCTCCTCATTGGAATAATGTACCCTTTTTACCGAAATTCAAGCCACAATCTATGGTTTTGTTCGATGGAAAAGCATCTCCCAGTCAATATATCAATTACTTTTATATTATGACTGTACACTTGTAGAAAAATGATGCTCTTCTCACTCGAGTGTTCATCGGGTGCCTGACGGGTTCAGCTTACGACTGGTATCGTAGCTAACCCGATAATTCTATTTCGTCTTTTGACGAATTCAAGGCAATGTTTCTCTCCCGCTTCTATGAAGGAGGTATGGACATGAACATGTCCTCCTTGATAGAAATCAAATAAAAGGAGAAAGAAGATACTCGGACGTTCATCGAACGTTTTCGACAGGCTACTCTAAAGATGCCTCCTGGTATGCCAGATTCAGCGTTGATTGATACATGCAAGATGAATCTGCGACCATCCATTGCTGTCTTCACGGGTTTCCAATTCACAGATTGGGCTTCGTTTATCATAGCAGCAGTTTCCGCCGAGACCAATGGTAGGTTGGCTCGTGAGCATGGAATGATTTTCGCTTCAGAAGATAAAGAGAAGAAAAGTAATCCTGGTAATAATTCTGGCAATCGTAATGTGAAAGGAAAAGATACTCTTATGGTCAATTTTTCCAAGAACAAAACGACGCCGAATAATCAAGAATCTTCCAAGCCAAAAGAAGAATACTCTTTTGACGAAAGTGATATCCCAGGGATATTCCAATGTCTGGTGAAAAGTGGCAAACTTCAGATACCGGAGCCCAAGAGGCCTAATGAGGTGAATCTGACTGATAATCCCAAATATTGTATCTATCATAGATACATTAATCATCCTACCAGTGTTTGCTATGTCTTGAAAAAGAAAATCCAAGAGCTGATAAATGGTGGTGCTATTGCTTTAACTAATGATGAGCATACGGTTACGACCAATATAGTTTCTCTTCAGTTCGGAGATTTTCCTCCACAGCAAGTCCCAGATGGAATTATCCCAATTCCGAAGGCGACGATGAAGATCGTGAATATCCCACCTGCCAGAGAAGAAAATACAGGATTGCTGCCACTCACACTAAAGAATGGTGAAATCATGTGTGTACATCCTGACTTAGTGCCTGAGTTGGAAAATGAAGGTAAAACTTCAAAATCCAAAAAGGGTAAGAAAGTCAAAACCTATAATATGATTTCTCATGTTATCTCAGATCCTGATGATTTGGATCATCTATGGGATGGCCTTCCTTTAGAAGATAGACTGAGAGGACTGAACATATGTCCCCCGAGTTTAGCTCCTCCTACCAAGCTCAAGCTTACTCATCAGCAGTGGTTAGCCATGAATAGTATTCCTTATATCGGGCACAACAAGTCTTTGCTGCTTATGAAAAAGCTCCTACAGGGATTTCTCCTCGAAACCTCAATCATTCTCCTATAGCTACAGAGATTTCTATTCCTCATTCTTCTGTATTTACAGAGATTTCTTCTTCTTCTTCTGTTGAACCACTTGTTAAAAGTCCGCTGCCTACTCACTTGTAGAGTCAGTAATCTGTTCTTCTCATGAAAAAGATGGGTTATGACTTTCAAAAGGCAGAAGGTTTGAATTACGATAAAGGAATACGACTTCCTTTACAAATTCAAAATCAAAATTCCACTGTTGGATTGGGTTCTGAAGCTCCTTACAAGAAGAAGACTAAGGGAGGGAAGACTAAATCCTGTAATATGGTACTTCCTTCTCCTGAGTCCGAAGAAGAAACTTTTGCTGGTACAAGATCTGGAAAAGAGTACCACAAAGATTATGAGGGATCCTCCAAAGAAGCAGAAGACGCAGTGGAGACACTACCAGTTCAACCTTCTCTTGTTCCTGCTAAACCATCTGTGGTTGAAAAGGGGAAACAGAAAGCAGTATGCTTTGACGTCTCATTGAAGTCTGCTTCCAGTCAGGGGGTAGTGATAAAACCCTACAAATTTGATATTCTAGCTCAGTTGGCCAATACTCCGGCTAGACTATCAATATTTGAGCTGCTTCGTCTTTCTAGAGAAGCAGGAAGACTTGAGTGAAGCCTTACTTCAAGCAGATTCATGCTTGGCTCAACTCAGAGTCCTGATAATACTCCAGTTTCATGTCCGCAATGTCATAGTGTGATGGAAGCAATTCCTAACATCACCTTTACACAAGAAGATATGCTGTTGAAGCATAACAAACATGACAGGCCTCTGTGCTATACTGGGTATATTGGATCCACTGAAATTGACAGGATCTACATTGATCCTGGGTCTTCAATTAGCATAATTCTTCAGAGTATGCTAAGACCCCTAAGGATTCCTACTAGTGATCTGACTTACACTAGTACTACGATAGTCGGTTTTAACTCTGGCAAGAGTAAACCACTGGGGAAGATTCGTCTGCAGATTCAGATTGGCGATCTCTGAACTATGGTAACCTTCTCTGTTATCAACTCAGACGTATCCTACAATATCCTTCTTGGAAGACCATGGTTACATGAGCATAATATCGTGCCTTCAATTCTCCACCAATGCTTCAAGTATGTGGATTCCCAAGGAGTTGTGAAGACTGAGTTTGCTGATATCAATCCTTTCAAGGGTGTCGAAGCCTATTTTTCTGATTCAAGGCTTGATAAACAAGAGCATATGAAAGAGATATCAGACATAGCTGAGGTTCAATCATCTACTGAGGATCAGTCTCTTAATGAAGATCCGCCAGAAAAGCAACCTTTGAAGATCATAGTCAAGGACGAATCCAATCCCAATCTGTCAATGATCAACCTTTGATAATCAAGGTTAAAGGAAGAACTCAAGCTTCATCTGAGGAATCAGTAAATGTTCCTACTAAGAACCAAGTTCAACCCTTTATGATCAAGGTCAAAGGGCGTACTTCTTGTACGAATGATCCAGAACCACCATTGACTGTCAATCTTGGCAAATCTACGCAGAAGATGGATAATGGTCCACTGTTGATTAATCCGAAGCGTAGTAATCAGATTGTAAATGATGTAAATATTGATCATTCTGTACTTTTTGATATCAGTAAAGATTTCCTTTTCGAGTATATGGCTGTCAAGTTTATTGAAAGAATGACTTTATCTTCGGATAAGCAAAGTCATCATATAAAGGCGACATAGAGCTAGAAGAAACTTTATATTGATCATAAAGAAAATTCTTTTCCTCCTCATGTAGATGTTGGACCTTATGCTCAAAGGTTCCTGACATCTTCTTCCTATCTTCTACCTGTAGCCGCTTCATCACAAGCTTGCGTAACTTTTAGACATCACGAAGAATCTTATTTCGTGGTTCCGTCTAATAAGAAAAACAAGCGCCAAATCATATTGGTCTGGCTAGAAATATCCCTGTTGCTCAGGCAGATGAGCTGAAAGATAAAGACAAAGGAAGAATCCGAATTGACAAGTATAGTCAACAATCTATCAAGATTATCCAGAACATGGGATATGATTTGGAGACTATGCAAGGTCTCAATCAAGGCAAGGGTAGACGACTACCATTATGTGGTGATCCGTTTTACCAGAAGACTCGTCATGGGTTGGGATATGATCCGTCCCACATGTTTAATGACGATATACAAGAAGAATTCTCTTCTAGCTCTTCGCAATCATCAGATTCGGAAGAAATCCAATTCGTCGAATCCGATTGTCTTATTCCTCATATGATGAATCCGGACAAATATTCTCAGTCATCAATATGGTTCAAATTGATGGTGAATCAGCCATTTGAGAATGATCCTTGGGCTCAACAGATGGATACTCAGTGGGAACTCCGTTTTGAACAGCGACAGCCACCTACAGAAGATGAGGTTATCCAGATGATGTTGGAGATGGAACTACGTCCAAACCAATATTCATCAGTAAGCATCTTTCGAAGATGAAAAGGAAGAATTGATAAAACTTATCAAAGAATATATTGACATCTTTGCATGGAGTTATGAGGATATGCCAGGGTTAGATCCTAAAGTTGCTACTCATAAACTCAATATTTTGCCCAATGTCAAGCCTATAAAACAACAGCAACGGCGCTTTAGACCAGATATAATGGATACAATTAAGCAGAAGTCAAAAAGTTGATTACATGTGGGTTTGTTCGTGAAGAGCAACACCCGGATTGGGTTGCTAATATTGTTCCTGTTATGAAGAAGAACGAAAAGTCCGAGTTTGTATAGATTATCGAGATCTTAATGCAGCTTGTCCAAAGGACGAATTTCCACTTCCAATTACTGATGTCATGATAGACAATACATGTGGTTTTGAACGTATGTCTTTCATGGACGGATTCTCAGGATACAATCAGATCAAATGCATCCAGAAGATGAGAAGCATACTGCTTTTCGTACACCCCTTAGGGTTTATTGCTATACGGTTATACCGTTTGGTCTTAAAAATGCCGGCGCTACGTATCAACGGGCTATGAGCAATATCTTTCAAGAACATCTACGAAAAATAGTTGAATGCTACGTAGATGACATTGCTGTTAAAAGTCGGACAAAGAATGATCACATTCAGGACTTGAAGACTATTTGAATTGATGCGCCAGCATCAATTGAAAATGAACCCTACTAAGTCTTTCTTAGGGGTTTATAGTGGCAAGTTTTTAGGATTTGTCATTACCTCTCAGGGTATCCATGTTGATCCTGATAAGGTTAAAGCAATTCTTGAAATGCTTTCTCCTCGTAATCTGAAAGAACTCCATGGCGTTCAGGGTCGTATTGCTTATATCAGAAGATTTATATCCAATCTCTTTGGGAGATGCCACCTTTCTCCCGTTTATTAAAAAGGTGTATCATTTGTTTGGGATGAAGCGTGTCAGAAAGCCTTCAATGATATTAAACAATACCTTACAAATCCACCTGTTCTAGTACCTCCAGTAGTAGGAAGACCATTTTTGTTATATGTTCGAGCCTTGGATCATTCACTTGGCGCTCTTCTTGCACAGAAAAGTGATATGGGTCATGAACAAGCAATATATTATCTGAGCAGAATGATGGTCGGAGCTGAACACAGGTATACTCCTGTAGAAAAGGAATGTCTAGCCTTGGTTTTTGCTGTCCAAAAGACAAGACATTATGTGACAGGACAGACTATTCATGTCATCTCCAGAATAAATCCCATTCGGGTATTGATGAGAAAACCAAGCATTCTTAATTCCAGGTAGCCACCTGGGCGATGTTGCTTACTCCTTATGACATGGTTTATATACCTCAAAAATCAGTAAAGGGTCAAGCATTAGCTAATTTCTTAGCTGCTCACCCTATACCGGAAACATCGAAGTTATATGAGGACATTCCAGATGAAGTCGTGGATTGTAACATGACTTTGAAGAATAACATGGCAATTATATTTGATGGAGCGTCACGAGTGGGATCTAAAGGCAATATGTCTCTGGGGTAGGAATCGTCTTGGTTTCTCCTGACAAAATGGTCATATACCGTGCCTATTCTCTTAATGAGCCATGCTCCAACAATGTAGCAGAATATAATGCTCCATTGATCGGTCTCCAAGTAGCAAAACAATTGGATATTGAATTCCTAGAGGCTTATGGAGATTCTCAATTGATCGTTAATCAAGTTAGAGGGACTTATGAAGTCAGAAATCCTGATCTCATTCCTATCATCAGGTGGTAGTCGAGTTGGTCCTTTCATTCAAAGGATTCTTCATTAAATTTGTACCATGTTTTCAGAATGTGGAGGCTGATGCTCTTGCTAGCTTAGCTGCAGACTTGGCTGTCCCAATCCGAAGGTAAAATATAATTACTTTGTTGGACCGAGACTTGTTATGTGTGAAGAATAATCTGCATATTGAACAAAGTTATGTCACAGAGTCAGGTTCCCAGCAGAAGGATTGGAGAACTCCATTCATTGATATGCAGTTCATGGGATTTTGCCTGAAGATCCTAAAAAGTTGCATCAATCAAGAGACGATCATTTAGATTCTATTATGATTCGTCTTTGCATATGCTATACCGTCGTTCATATGATGCTCTTGCTGTGCTGTCTCTCAGAAAGTGAAGCCAAACAAACGCTGCGAGAAGCTCATGATGGTATTTGTGGTGCTCAT
The DNA here is from genome assembly GCA_029216955.1 of Iris pallida. Taxonomy (NCBI): domain Eukaryota; kingdom Viridiplantae; phylum Streptophyta; class Magnoliopsida; order Asparagales; family Iridaceae; genus Iris; species Iris pallida. Next base: position 37,234,481 of record JANAVB010014796.1, on the reverse strand, counting down.
CAACCGGGTCCTAAATTACAAGACCGCATCGAAGAATGGGGTATTATTGGCCCTATAGATAGCAGATGCTGTAGACTATGCCAGAAGATGTAAACATGTCAGATTCATGCTGATTTTATTCATCAGCCGTCTGAATTTCTACATCCTACAGCAGCCTCTTGGCCCTTCGAAGCTTGGGGTATGGATATCATTGGTCCATTAACCCTCCTTCTGTCAAGGGACATCGATTCATATTAGCTATAACCGATTTTTTTCTAAGTGGGCAGAGCAGTTCCCCTTGCTGAAGTGAAAACATCTAATGTGATCAGCTTCATCAAGCACCATATCATTTATCGCTTAGGGATTCCTCGACGAATCTTCATGACAATGGTCCGCAATTTGCCAGTCAGGCATTTTATCGGTTCTGTGATAAGAATCGAATTCAGAATCTGGCTTCTACGGCTTATAATCCAGCTGCTAATGGTTTAGCCGAAGCTTTCAATAAGACAATCATCAAACTTTTCAAAAAGTTTGTCTCTTCTAATAAACGTGATTGGAATGAGAAACTTGGAGAATGTTTATGGGCTTATCGAACAACATTCCGAACTCCTACTGGATTTACACCATTTTTATTGGTTTATGGATGTGAGGCTGTTCTTCCCTTCGAAATCCAGATCCCATCTCTACGAATAGCTATTGCTAATGAGCTAACTACAGAGAATAATGATCGCTTACGACTCCAAGAACATGAAGGATTGGATGAGAAGCGTCTTCAAGCACAACAGCATATTGAGCTATCAAGCCCGTATATCTCGAACTTTCAATCGTAAAGTTAAAGAGAGGGTATTCAAGGTTGGTGAACTGGAATTAGCTGTTCGAAGACCGATGGTGATGACTCATAAAAGCAAAGGGAAATTCCAAGCAAAATGGGAAGGCCCTTATATAATTGAGTCCGTATTTTCCAATGGCGCCTATCGGTTATCAAAGCCCAATGGAGATCTACTCATGATGCCGATCAATGGCAAATTTCTTAAGAAATACTATGTAAAAAAGAAGACAGAAAAAAAAAATTTCTTTATTATTATTTTTGTTCAAGACAGAACATTAAGGACGAGGGCGACTCCCTTCCTTATTGAATACATAGTCAGCCAATGCATAGAAGGTATCGTTGCCTGAGTTCATAAAAAATTTGCAGGCAGCCATCCTCAGTGCTTCTTCTTAGGAGTTTTCTGGCTCTACTAAGAAAGCAAGGAGGTCTTGGGGTGGCTTGGGCGTAGAAGAGCTTCCACCTATTTCGGTTGGGCCTGATACAGTGGGTTCAACGGGGTGTGCCTCAATAAATGGAGACTTCATTCTTTTGCTGTGCATCCTCGGAAGACATTTCCAATAGAGGAGTGGAAATAAGAATGAAATGTTACAATGAATTCTCACCTATTTATAGGAGAGATCTATTAATGAACCGGTCTTTGAAATTGAAACAACCTTTCATTTCCGAAAAGGCCTGTCCGTTCGTTTTATCAGGTTCATCCATTTAATTATGGAACTGAATCAATGTTTTCTTTTCTCGAAAGTTATGTTGATTCATTCATACATTGATATGGACCTATATACTCATGACATCTGTCTCTCTATTTCCCAGCTACCAAGGTTTGGTTAAGCTGATTTCTTGTCTCCTGGGAGAGGGATTTTATATCTTCTATTTTATCAATTGATTAGAAAGTGGGATTCGTTATTTATCATGTTTCTATGACCTCTGGATAAATACTAAATCTACTTACTTTCCTATCTATCATTTCTATTTGACCTCTGCATAGATATTAATCTAATTTTCTTTTGAGTTCATATATACTGTTATGTCCATATTACCTCTGATAGCATTATATACTCTAAAACAGAAAACAAGATTTCATTTATCTATCATGTCCATATTACATCCAGATAGATACAAATCATTGAGCATAGAAGAATTATCATTTCCATTCTCATATCATAAAAGTCTATTACATTTCTTAGACTTTCTTACAAATCATAATGGAAATCTATTACATCTTGGATTTTATTCTATACACACAACGATAAATAATGGAGATCTATTTCTTCTTCGGATCTTCTTCGTCGGATTCGTGTTTAGTGTCAATTCCTTGCTGTCTGAGCCTCAGTGGCGACCAGAACAGTAGGAATCAAACTCTGGTCTTCTCTCTCAGACGAGAGGAGAATCCCAGAGTATGGCAGCCCAAAGGCGTGTTGCTGCCAATACAACTGGTGGAGTAGGGGCGGCCTTCCAGAGGAGATAGGAACGTATCCAGCATTGGGATACGATTCCTAGTTCTGCCGTGAAAGGAACTCTACTATCTAATTTCTCGGGGTAGAGTTAACTCCACCATCCAACTCTCCGTGTATAAAGGCTCTTCCTACCAACAGAGGAAGACCCTTCTATCCCACGAAGAGTTCTGAGTTGTCTGATTTGCACGTCAAAAGCGCATGAGCTCCCTGATGTTGATGTCAGAAGAACGCTCTTCACAGCGTCAAAGTCACCAATGCCGGTTCTGGAAAAGCTCTTCAGCCAAATTTCTGCAGAAAACAACAGAAGTATCATCAGATGTGTATTAAATGCTAACTAAAAACAGATGACAAGGTTTTTTATGCCAGTGCTTCAGGTGTATCACTATTCAGCAATCTTTTACGCCGGTGCTTCAGGTGTATCACTATTCAGCAAGGCTTTTCACGCTAGTGCTTCAGCAAGGCTTTTACGCTAGTGCTTCAGCAAGGTTTTTGGCGTATCTCAGGTGTACCACCATTCAACAAGGCTTCTACGCCGTTGCTTCATGTGCACTTCATTAGCAAGGCTTTTTACGCTCGTCAAGAATTTACGCTCATGAGCAGCTGTTTTCAACAAAAATTCGAAGGCAGATAATTGCTTACGATCGGACTTACCACTTAAGTCAAATGGTTTTGCTCTAATAGTGGTTGAATCCATCTTATAACTGGGCGTATAAAGGAACGTTGTTGGAAAGCATCGCCATTGTCACTTGTTGGAGAACGACGTTGCAAAAAGTTATCTTCAGAGGAATGAGAATGAGAATATATGAAACATTCTCGGCTATTTATAAAGATTGAAGAAACTGTTGTTGTGAGTTTATTTCGGGAGAAGATCCTATTAAAGGGCTCTCGTAACCACAAGACAGATACCACGTGTTGGTTTGTTTCTTGGGAATTAACAACCATAGAAGCAGTCAAAAGAAGTGATTAAACAATTCTGTACATCAACAGATGAGATAAACATCAAAATTTTATTTATAAAGGGGGAGTGGACCCTACAGATAAAAGAGTCACAATACATAAAACATTATTTTTCGTCTCCTTCGTTGGGCTGACGAAGGGAGGCACCTAACTCGCGCATATTGCGAATTCCGGAGCGACGCATCAGATTAAGAAATGCCTCTGCATCTCATGCTCCCTCATACGCAGTTGAAGGACCGCCATCGATGCGACTGAAGACTGCTGGAGTCAGTCCAAAGCACTCTAAAAGGTTGTATGCTCGCTCAAAATCAAGCCTGGAGCTCGAAGCCTCTTTGTTGGTAATCTCGTTCTTGGGCGCCATATTACTATGAGGATGAATGACAAGAGTGAAGAATTTCTTTTTATTTATACAATTAAATCAACTCTTCATATTCCTCGTTGGAAACTGCTCATTATTAATGCAAACTCGGGGAAGCGAAAAGGCATTCGAAAGTTTCGAGAAAGAAATTCATTGTGACAGTTAAGTATTGACCGACACTATTGAAAATTATGCCGACTGTTGGATATCCCCGCTTTTATGCGGATGACTGTTGCGTATCCTGAATTTTACGCTGACTTGTCAAAACTCAATTTTTACGCTTTTGTTCAAAGTGTTCCAAATTTTGGAGATATTTGAAAACTTTGAAGGGGGTCTTGTAGGAGCGTAAAAAATGCTTCAAAGAAAGAGTCAAAGTGATAGATCATTCCACTCAAATTGATCTACTTTACGTCGCAGAGAGGCTAAATACTTTACGCCCAAGACAAGGCTAATCACTTTACGCCTAAAGCAGGCTGATCATTTTACGCTCGGGTCTACACCCATGGTTTTACGCCAAGGACAGACCAGCCACTTTTACGCTGGACAAAGCTATCAAGTCTCGCATTTAATGCAAACTCTGACATGGAGATATTAATGATGGCATATATCACAGAATTCAAAGGGATTTGTTTTACACAGAGACCAATATTGTCGTTTAGTATGTGGATTGAGCTACTTTACGCTCACACTATGGCTTCTTTTACGCATGAAGACTAAACGAGCTTTTACGCTCAACAGTTGACGTGTGCGTAAAGTCTATTTGAGCTACTTTTACGCTCAAGGTTATTTAACAACCACTTTACGCAGGAAGTCTATGTCGGGGCTATTTTATGCCTAGTCTACTGCTTTACGCTCAGAGTACATTGAGGCTATTTTTACGCCCTATTCTTTCTGACCAGCTTGGAACGTGGTTTGCCTACATGGCTTTCATGCCACATCCCGAAGAACGTGTGTACGTGTATCCTATTCTTAATAAAATAATGGGACATGTGTCAACGTATACAGAGGATGACTTTGGTCGTGGGTGGCGGTTGTTGGCGTAAAGACGGAACTTTCGCTAAGTTTTTACGCACAAGAGCCCAAGTCTATAAATGGACTTATTTTTCTCAAAGCAAGACACACAGACAGAGACAGGAGAGAATACAGAGATCAGAACTTAGAGATTTTGATTTTCCAGAGCATTCTTCTTCAACTTTTCTTCCAGAACAGAGTGAAGCAAAGCAGGAAAGCATTCGGCCTCGCCATCAGTGCCCAAGTGCGTCGATACCTTTCTGGTGACTTAGTTCTTCCGGTTGTTCAACTTTAAGCAGCGATCTTCATCATCATCATATGGTCCAAGGAACAAAGTGATCATTTACAGATTAGACTTCCATAGCAATACTTTCCTAGAATCAAACTTGTACTTCTTGTACTTTTTCTCGTTTTATTTTCAAAAGCCAAATTTTCTCTGGCATTTTGTTAAGTGAAACATTAGATTCAATAGTTATTTAAATCTTAGAAATATTTGATCATCCTAGCCCTCAAATTTTGAGGACAAAATTTTTCTAAGGTGGGTAGATTTGTAAACCCCTTCCCGAATTATTTATTTATTTATTTATTTATTAGAGAAGATGATGTTATTTTGATTAATGAAAGATTGGCAAACTATTTTTATATGATTTTATAAACAATATTTAGATTTATTAATTATTTAATATTGAAAATGTGTTTTAAGTATTATTTAGAAGATTATTTCAAAGAATTATTTTAAAGTATTATTATTTACAAAGTATTGAATTAGCCTTGGTTAAATGTATTTTAAATATTATTAATAATATTTAGTATTACTTTTTAAATCACTTTAGATTAAATTTAAAATTTAGTTGACCCAACATTTATTGGTTTAATTAATTTTAAAGGATATATAGATTTTTGATTTATGAAGATGTACTTTATTTACTACTATCAATTATGTTTAAAATTTGAATTTACAAAATCTGTTTTAAATAATATTTGATAATATTGATATATCTCAAAACTATTATTGTGAATGATGTTTGATTTATCTAGGTTGATTTAGAATTAATTTTATTGATTTTGATAAATACTAAATTTTATTATGGTACGATCAAATCATTTGATTTGGATTAGAATAAACTTCTATTTTAGATTTAAACCAAGGAATAGTTATCTACCATAATCCTTATCTATTAGACTTCTCATCTCTTATTTAAGGGGAACCATTTTCTACACTAAACTCTATTCGACCACGCCATCCTTGCCGAGCCCTCCATCATCTCCAACCACCCAGCCAACAACAGCCATCAACCATCAAACTAGACATGCTGTGTATCGTGTCTGTGCCACCAAATTCTTATTCCAAATATTACAAACAACGATGTATGGCCAATACAGAACCCCGACCACCGCCTACATCATCGACACACCCACAATGCCCACAACTCCACTGAACCACCGACGATCGCCGCCTCGCCTTTGAATTCCCATCGTTTCGTTCCTCGGTGCGTGGACCTCTCCACCAGCAATTTTCGGTTGCCGTCGTTGCACACTCTCCTGTTGCCGAGACACCGTACCGAGGCCTCGACTCCTACAGCCGAATCGTAGCCCGCCTCATCTTGCCGCCATAGCCGACGATGAGCCTCTGGGAACCGCCGGCTCCAGGCACCCCACGTACGGAGCAGTACTCTCTCCGCTGCGAGCCGCAAGCGAGGACGAACTTGGCCGCCTCCGCCCTCTGACTTTTGCTGTTCTACCGCATCCACATACCGCCATCGCAGTCATCGTCCTCGGCGAGCCGGCACCAGCAAGCCGAACCCGGACCAGCTATCCTGACCCCGATGTTCCCAACATCGGCCAATCCCCAAATTACCATCACCATCACCACCACCACCACGACCGGCTGAACCCCTAGATCTAAACCAACCACACCTAACCCAACACCTAAACCAACTACTTATCGATCCGGCTGCCACAGCCGCGTGGGCCCACAACCTACCATCTCCGCGTTCGATTCCACACCTCCGCATCTACGACCCGGCGAGCATGCCCGCCTTCAGCGCACTGACACCGATGCCGCGAGCAGCTCGGCGTCAACCCTCCAGCGCCGGCCGGACGACGCTCCGGCAGCCATCGTGACCGTGCCGTCCTGGATTCAGCAGCACCATATCCCGCCACCTCCTCGCTGACCAGAGCTCTTTTCGGCGAGCCACCTCCGGTGGTGAAGCACGCCACCGAGCGCCGACTCCAGTTGACTCCGATGAGCAAAATCTTCCTTCCCCCTTCCTGCTTCCTCTCCCTCTGATTCTTCTTATTTTTAGAATATTCTCTCTCTCTCTCTCTCTCTCTCTCTCTTTCCCTTTCCTGGGAAACAAAGAGTTTATAAATTCTTACAATCTACACGGTAATCGAGGGGTGGGGTGAATAACAATTTAAAGGATTAATACAGTACTGATTAGCAGTACTTAGGCATATAATTTATTATCAAATTATTGATAGTATATTACTATTTTATTAAGTTATTGTTGTCATTTAAAATTGTGACTTCCCTTTTGGGAGAATAATAACAGCAACGGATACTGGGCTTCCAGCTCAATAGTAAATTTATTGTTCCTTGGACATGGGCTTGGTCCTGCTAGTTTAGGTATTAATTAATAGATTAATTATTTTATAAACAAGTTTCTATTCATTATTATTGTTTCTTTTTTTTTTTGATATGATATGATTATAAAATTATATGGACTTTGGTATATTGAGCCTAGTATTTCTGACTTGATCAAAACTTAAATCTAAATATTATAAATATGTAGTTGGTCTTCCAATCTAAAATTATGGGTTTGTTTAATATGTAGTTTTGATTTTATTAGATAAAAATTTTGCGGGACTAAATAGTTGAGCTTATCCAAAAATTAAGGTTAATTTGATAATTATTTTGGGGTTTTATAAAAACAAATGATTTTTGACATATACACATATATTTCTAAAAGGAAAAAGTTTGATATAAAAATCTAAATAATAATTATATGAGCTCTATTTCATATATGGGAAGTTTATGTAAATTGTTTTTATAAATGTTATAAATGCTTTCTAGATATTATTTTGATAGACTATAAAGGTGTAATATCTCAATATTTTATATAGATAACTTCTAAATAAATTCTCTAAGATATATTTATTGGGATTACATGAATTTCCCTTTCCCTAAAATAAAATTTCCTTAGATTAATCATGACATTGACTAATCATATTCATATTGTTCTTACGATTCAAATTTATACATATCCACCCTAGGCTAACCGGACTATGCGGGACCCAACAAGATGGTTTGTTTCACCAGCTAAGGACCTTAGGCAAGTACACTTTCTGATTGCTTTTCGATTCATAGTAGTCTATACATTTCATGTTTATACATATGTCTTGCTGCTTGTTAACACGCTCGTCACACGGAGTAGTCGGAAGGAAAAATATCTTAGTAGACATGTGGACTACCCAGAACTATCCTCCGTGTCTTTAGTAGAAAATAGAAGTTGCACACGATACGTGCAGGGTGCCGAATTTACCCCCTAGCCGTTCACATGTCGAAACGGATATTTCAAATCACATAGATAGTTGTTTTTATTTATTTTCCTTGTCTTCTCCACCACTTGCCATGTCATCAGTACTTTCTAGTTTTCAACTCTCATATGTTATTTTTATGTCTTGTTAATTCTATTGTGTTCTCGTATTGCCGTCGGTTTGTGTGCTTGTTCCATTCCTGACTGGAAACTAACATTTTTCAGGTTAGTTGTGGCTTCACTTAGCTTTGGGAGATACGGGTGTACTTGCAGACAGAAACCTAGAAATAGTTAGCAGTTGTATCATTTTCATTAATTGTGAGAACTGTGTATTTCTTTAATTATAAAAATTATAAATGTTGTAATCAAATTTAGAAATGTGAATGAGCAATAAAGTTAATTTTGAGCATTTATTTCTTGCGGGCTTGACAGCGTTCTACCGTCGACCCTGCGGCGTAGATTGGCTTGGACATATCTCGTATCCGAAAAAAATAGGTACGGGTCGTGACACATTCTTCTTCTTCCTTAGCAAATCTCTTCCTTCTCCTTCTCCATCTACACACCAATATCACCATTCCTCCTCATCCACTTCTTCTTCTCCACCACCATCATCATCTACTTCTCCTTCTTCTCCTCCTCCTCTCCCTCGAGAGCTACAGCCAGCAGTGGCTGTGGTAGGCCTCACAACAGCAGCTGCAGCAGCATGCAGTACAGTAGGGGCAGCACAGCAGCTGCGGCCAGCAGCAGCAGCGGCTGAAGCAGCACAGCGACGGCCTCGCGCGGCCACCACGGCTGACCCCACAACCCCCCATGGTCCGACGAACTACGGCGTGCCTCTCCTTGAGCGACGTCGTCCTTCCCGATGTGTAAAATGGGCAATTCGTGCATTTCGCACGAAATCCCGTCGTGATGCGTACGGATTCAAATTCAGAATCGTGTTTCGGGATAGCAACTTCGTGCACATTTTTCGATAAATACGATCGTTGGATCGACACTCTTTGCCCTATCACAATCTTGGTATATACCCCTTCACCCCTGTCAAATTTTAACCGTTAATTCGATAGTTTGATAGATCAAAACCGGCCGCCAAGTTGACCGTTTAAATTGTGTATGTTTTGGACAATTTTACGGAGCCAACTTCGTCGGCTCGTATCTTGCCATCGCAGTTTCGTTTGGCGTGCCACCAGTTCCTGTGCACAGCTGGTATAACCCTCTTCATGTCTCTTAAGTTTCGTTTTATTGTGAGCTCGTTTGATTGGTTGAATTTGATGCCAAAGTTGGCTGTCTAAATTCGTATTAACTTATAAAATTCTAATTTTGAACCCGGGACTCCGGATTATAATTCCGACACCATCAGTAGACTCGTGGTTAGGGTTTTTAACTTATATGTCAACTCATCGAAATCTAATTTCAGATATACTGATGAGTTCGTATCGTCATTCTGGAGTCGCTGATATATACTTTGCTAGATTTAATGGGCATTGGCTCCTACACGTATTTTCGTGCAAATCGGATACCAATATCCAGGTCAACGGACCATTTTAAGATCGGGTCATCGAAATCTAATTCCGGATATACCGTTGGGTTCGTATCATCATTCTGGATTCGTGGACATATATATTGTTAGCTTTAGTGGACTTGTATCCTTGCACATTTTTTGATGCAAAGTGGATCCAACACGGACATCATTTTGACCCGAAATAACATTTTTGCCCTTCGGTCCAAATTGAACTTACGGGTAGGCTATCCTAGCTTATTTGACTATTCTGGACACGTTGGCGACGTTTGTTTCATCATCCGACAATATTTTTAAATATTTCTCTATGTATTACCATTAGTTGTAATTAATTCTTATTATGTTCGTATTTCGTAATTAGTGCAAAAAAACTGAGATCAGTCGATTTCAGTGATCTCATATTACTGAAATTGACAAGATGACCATGTGGATCACTATGATAAGGTTATTAACCTTACTGTTGATCATCTTATCTCGATTTACCTGTCGTAAGTTTTGATGTACGAATAATAAGGTACAACTTGATATTTTAATACTTAGACTAGATTTGACCATGTTTGACCAAGGTTGATTGTTTTGACTCAAGGTCAACTGCAAGTCAACTTTTGACCTAGATTGGACTAGAAGTTGATCAGAGTTGACCAATTGACCAAAAGTCAACTATAAGTCAACACTTGACCTAGTTTGACTTCATGTGACCTAGTTTTACTTAGTGGGACCTAGTTTGACTTAGTTGACTGAGTTTAACCTAGATTACACAGCATATACTATATAATCATGGCTAACACTGTTCAACTCTAATTAGCTTATATATATAGGTCTGTGATATCACTCTGAGCATCGACCCCATTTGACGGCTCAAGACCGCAGGCGAGTACATTCTCTGATAGTAGTTCCTTGTCTTGATATCTTCTGTATCCGATTCAGTTATAATATTTTACTTGATTCTTGTCACGATGGTGCACGGACTAGTATACGTCAGATCCACTACCAAAATCTGCTTAATTGGCGACGTAAATTTAGCGACGTTATAAATACGTCGCTAAATTGTGGACATTAGCGACGTATAAACGAAACGTCGGTAACAGTCGCTACTAGCGACGCAAATAGCGACGTGACAACGACGTATACTAGTTACGTGAGCTAGTCGTCACGAAATGTCGCTATAACGTCGCTAATTGCGACTGATTTAGCGACAGTAATAATAACGTCGCTAAATTTCTAACTAAATTAAATTCCCCCCCCCGATTCATTTCCCCCCATCCATTTTACTCTCTCACTCTCTTCCTCCGGCGCTCGCGCTCTCGCTCTCACCGGCGCTCTCGCTCTCTCCGGCGACTCTCCTCTGGTACGTGACTCCCTCTCTCTCTCTCTATTTGTTATCAGTGGTTGGGGGTGCTGGTGGCTCGGGGGTAGGGGCAGGGGGTACGGGTGGTTGGGGTGAGGAATGGTTGGAGGTGGATGGAGGGTGGGGGGGGGGGGGTGAGGGCGGCTGGGGGTGAGGAGGGGGGCTGGGGGAAGGGGAGGGTTAGGGTTCGGGTTAGGAGGGTGAGGGGCGGGGGGTGAGGGCGGCTGGGGGGTGAGGGCGGGGGAGCTTGGGAGGGGAGGGGGGGATGGTGGGGGAGGGGTTGGGGATAGGGTTCGGGTTAGGGTTAGGGGTGGTGTTGGGGTTGGGGGGCTGGAAAGAGGAGGGGGGCAGGTGGGGGAGGGGTTAGGGATAGGGTTCGGGTTAGGGTTAGGGGTGGTATAGAGGGGGAGGGGTACGAGGGGGCTGGGTCAGGGGCACCGATAGTGCCAAAAAAAACTGATAATTTAGTAATAATTATTTGTTTTTCGACACCGAAAAATGTGATACTCCGATTCGAAACCACGTACTGATAGTGCCGATATTTGTAACACGTAGTTTTGTTAGTTGGTTAATTTATAACACGATAGTGCCGATATTTGTAATACGTACCGATAGTGCCGATATTTGTAACACGTAGTTTCTTTGATCCCGATACTCATAGGAATGGTCCCCGAGTCACGGCCGTAGTATGTAGTATATTCGTTTAGTTTGTAGTATATTCATTTTAGTTTTGAAGTTTATTCGTTTTAGTTTGTAGTATGTAGTAGGAATGGTCCCGACTCATAGGAATGGTCACGAGTCACGGCCGTAGTATGTAGTATGTAGTATATTCGTTTTAGTTTTGAAGTTTATACATATTTGCAGATATCTAGAAATGGCTATATCCATGTATCTACTAGACCGTTCGTGGATGTATAATCGCATTCGAGATGACAGGTGCGGTGTGCGAGATGAATACATCACCGGAGTATAACAATTTCTCCAATTCGCGAAGGCGTTTCCTCAATCCATGGACGGCATGGACATTAAGTGCCCGTGTGCAAAATGTCGAAACATGGAGTTTCAACCAGAATTGGATGTGATGTATCATTTATACACAAAGGGTTTCCTTCCGAATTACTACCAATGGACCGCACACGGAGAGCTTGTACCTTTAGCATTCTAAGCGGAGCCTTATGTGGAGCCTTTTGTGGAGCCTTATATGAATGTCCACAACTGAACTGGTGTCGACAACGAGTACGTGAACATGGTCTTCGACACTGCGGGGCCTAGTTTCGATCCATACAATCGTGACAGCTGAGGAGGCACCGAATGCCGATGCCGCGAAGTTCATGGAGTTGCTGGAGAATGCAAGGACTCCTTTATACCCTGGCTGTGAGGACCATTCACCGTTAGAGGTGATCACTTGGCTCTTAAGCATAAAGTCTGACTTTAACATGTCCCAAGAATGCTACAATAGAGTGCTCGAGTTAATTAGCGATATCTTGCCGGAGGGTGCCAAGTTACCGAAAGACTTCTACCGCTCTAAGAGGATGGTGAGATCTCTCTGGATGGGATACGACAAGATTGATTGTTGTCAGAATGGATGCATGCTTTACTACAAAGATCACAGGATGCAGAAGTGTGCGGATTCTATGGTGCTGATCGCTACAAGCCAACTGCTGCAGGCAAGTCAAGAAGACCGACTGCTTCAATGCACTACTTGCCGTTGACGCCGCGGTTGCAGAGATTGTTCATGGTAAAAGAGACTGCCAAAAATATGAGTTGGCACAAGCGACAACAGACCGAAGGAGTGTTGGATCACCTATCTGATGGAGAAGCGTGGAAGCACTTCGATCGAGCATATCCTAACTTCGCTTCTGATGCGCGTAATGTAAGGTTGGGGCTCTGCTCTGATGGTTTCACCCCATTTGGTCTTTCAGGCTCCCAATATTCATGCTGGCCGGTAATCCTCACTCCGTACAACCTACCGCCTTGGATGTGCATGAAGACACATTACATGTTCTTAACTATTATCATCCCCGGTCCGAACAACCCGAAGAGGAACATCGACGTGTACTTACAGCCGTTGATAGATGAGTTAAAGCAGCTATGGGAAACAGGGGCGTACACGTATGATACTTCAAAAAATAGAATTTTCAGATACGGGCAGCACTAATGTGGACAATCGACAACTTTTCGGCTTATGGAATGTTATCTGGATGGAGCACTCATGGTCGGCTTTCATGTCCGTATTGCATGGACCGCACTAAGGCTTTTGTTTGAGACACGGAGGAAAGCCATGCTTCTTTGATTGTCACCGACAGTTCTTGCCGAAAGACCATCCGTACCGTAGGAACAGAACTGCATTCTGTGCCGGAGCTATGGAGAAGGGCGATCCACCGCCAATGTGGTCCGGAGAGGACACATGGAAGAAAGCAAAAGAAATCCCAAGTGCTATTGAAGATCCTACAACGAGCAGCCGTTGCGAGGGATTTGGCGAAGATCATAACTGGACCAAAAGGAGTATATTCTGAGATCTGCCATATTGGAGCACAAATCTGATTAGACATAACCTTGACGTCATGCATATCGAGAAGAACGTGTTTGATAACATAATTAATACTGTAATGGACGTCAAGGAAAAGACAAAAGACAATCAGAAGGCTAGATTGGACTTAGCCAAAATATGCAGACGCCCTACATTGCACATGATAGACAACGGGAAGGGAAAGCTTTTGCGGCCTAAGGCAATCTACTTGCTGGACAAGGAGGACAAAGTGAGACTTTGTAGATGGATGCAGGACTTAAAATTTTTGGACGGATACGTCTCCAATCTAAGAAGATGTGTCGACATAAAGGAGTGTAAACTGACCGGAATGAAGAGCCACGATTGCCACGTATTCATGGAGAGGTTAATTCCTGTTGCATTTCGAGAATTATTATCGCCGGTAGTCTGGGATCCATTACAGAGCTTAGCATATTCTTCAGAGATCTTTGTTCTTGCAAGTTGCTCGTCGATCGTTTAGAGAAGCAAGAGAAGGACATTGTGGTAACACTTTGCAAACTTGAGAGAGTTTTTCCTCCTGTATTCTATAACTCAATGGATCATTTACCAATTCATCTTATCCATGAGGCTCTTGTTGCTGGACCTGTCGGTTATCGTTGGATGTACCCGTTCGAGCGGCAGTTGAACCACCTCAAGAGGAAGGTAAAAAATAAGCCACGGGTGGAGGGTTCTATTTGTGAAGCATATGTCCTTGAGGAGATTTCAAACTTCCGTTCCATGTATTTTCAGCCTTATATTGCTACAAACAGAACAAGGGCTCCCAGAAATGATGACGGCTATGAAGTTGGTATTGAGGCAAAGTTGAAAGTATTTACTGCCTACGAAAAACCATCTGGTAAAATAAAAAAAAGATATCTAAATGACGACGAGGTTAGTGCTACAATGTTATATGTATTGCTCAACTTGCGACGAAGAAGAAGTGGACAAGCTAGAGGCGTAAGTAAAATTATTTCGCGTGCTTCGTTGCTTCTGAATATAACTAATATACCTATGCTTCGTTGCTTTCCAGCATGTTTAAGGATGAGGTAACGTCCAACAATCCGTACGCAACCGAGGAGAAAGTAGAACGGCAAATGAGACTTCATTTTCCTTTTGGTTGAGAGCATATGTACGGACGTAGTCACAATTTACTTTTTCTGTACATTTATACTTGCACATAATAATTAAGTTAGTATCATTTCTATGGTATTTAGGTTGATCTTCCGGAGGCAATCCTTGAGAATGAGTATATTAAAACTCTAGCCAAGGGGCCAATTTATCAAGTGAAGACCTGGCCAAGTTACTGCGTAAATGGTTTCAGGTTCAAGTCAACAAATGCTCAAATAAGAGACGACTTCTTGGATTTGGATTCTACGAAGAATAGCTATTTGTGCATAAAATCTTCAAACTACAAAGACGTCGACCCAGACAATGACTTCTTTAGCGTCTTACGGGAGATTGTGGAACTGACATACAATTATGCTATAGAACCTTGTAAGATCGTCTTGTTCAGATGTGACTGGTTCGATCCGATCCAGGGTCGAGGTTGGAGAGTTGACAAACATGGTCTTGTTGACATAAATTATCGCCGTCGATACCAAGCTTATGAACCGTTTGTTCTAGCAAGCCACGCTCAGCTAGTTTACTTTACCAGCTATCCAAAACGAGGAGCCGGGAGATCGGATTGGTGGGCAGTCTGTAAGACTAAAGCTCGAAATACCTTCGATGTCGACGAGATAGCTTATCAGGAAGACGAGCTACCTCTTATTACAAATATTGTCGATGTGGACTCAACGGAAGTTCCTCATGACATGTTTCATCAATTGGAAGAGGTAGAAGTATCAGAAGAGGAAGAGGAAGTTGATAGAAGTGAAGAGGAAGAGGAAGAGGAATCGAAACAAGATGAATTTTTAGAAGAGGATTGAATATGTTTAATTTTCAGATGTAGTATGGTTTACTTTTGTTTTTTTCAGATGTAGTATGGTTTACTTTTGTTTTAGCAATGTTAATAAGCGACGTTTTCAGATATAGTATGGTTTACTTTTGTTTTTTCAGATATAGTATGGTTTTAGCGACGTTTCCTGGCTGTAGTATGGTATACTTTTGTTTTTAAGATGTAATATGGTATACTTCTGTATTTTTTTAGATATGGCTTGACGTAGATCATTTGATTCCGGTGCTGGTGGGAGTCGATGACCCCGACCGTCTCTATCTACCACTCCTACCGACTCCTCATCCCCCCGCACTCCAGTATACACTAACGGTCTAGTCGCCGGCAGTGCCTCCATACCCGGCTCTAGCAGTTCGAGGCTAGGGCCTTCTTCTTCTACGTAGCCAGTACCGTCGAGTATTCCAGAGGTCGACCCCACTATTGAGGAGCAGACCGAGGCTGAGGCCCACGTCGAGGTCGAGGGAGATGGCGAGGCCCACGCCGACGGCGAGGGCGAGGCCGAGACCGAGGGGCAGGCTGCGGACAGGAGCAGGGGCAGGGGCATAGTGCAGCTCCCATTTGAGACGGAACCTCCGTGTCGCCCGGAGGGGGATCTGAGGATGGAGATTTGGGCCTGTACTCGGACCAGGCAGTAAGTAAAATTGTTGCATTTAATTTGTTTAAATTTATTATAAACTTGTTTAATAAATTTTAATTTCCATTTTACAGGTATTATCCCTCCTCCGTACACCGGTCGCTGGGTACATTCCTACGACAGAACTACGGGGGGGCCTGGATCAACTGGAGGGATGTCCCGACCGACAGGAAGGCCTTATGGTTTGAGCACTTTTCGGTACGTAAAAGTTTATTTCCTTTTAACATTTAGTATGTTATGTTATAACTTATGTACTTCTATGATTTTTTCAGCGAACTTACTTCTTCCCTCCCCACCGCCCCGTTGCTGTCGAGGCTATATTTTTCGGCATCACCAGCAAGCTCATTAGGGACGCGATCATCGACCAAAAGGATCGCGACCGCCGGGAAGTGCCTATTCAAGGTTGGAACTCTGCCGCCGACTGGGCGGTAATGAAAAGGAGATTCGAGGAGGAAGCCTACAAGGAGAAGTCCGCGAAGTCTAAAAGAGCACGACAGGAGGGTCGCAGTAGTGTGGTGGATCAAGGTCCATCATGGATTTCTTCACCCATATGGTACGTATCTCGCCGTATACCCATAATTAATACTTTATAGTAATATATTTCTTTCAACTTAACTGATAAATCATATAATAATTTCATAATAGGTTGAATCGGGAGAAGACACGAATATGGTGACCTTGTTCCTCGCCACGCACATGAAGGGGGAGCGGATCATAGACAACAAGGCCCGGGACACCTACGTAAGTTTTACTTAATGCTAGTTCATTAATATTAATTTTTAGTTACGTAGAAAATTAATATAGATGTTATTTCTAGGCCGAGTTTTAGAAGTTTTACTTAATGCTAGTGCATTAGTATTAATTTTTAGCGACCACGTGAGAATTCATATAGATGTTATTTCTAGGCCGAGTTTTTAAGGCTTAGGGACGCCGGGCTGACACGGTCAGAGGAGGCTGGTGCTAGCACTTCCCAACAGCCCCCGGCCGCCGCAGCTCAGTTAGATGACGAGCTATGGATGAGGGCCGTTGGTGGCATGCATAGGGGTACGTAATATGGTACGGGCTCCTATAGTGCCTTTATTGCGTCACAGGCCTCTGCGACCGCCACTAGTGTGCCCGGCCCTGCACATACTGAGGAGTCGCTCCGCCAGCAGCAGAGTGACGTCCTTGCACAGATCGCAGCTCTGCGTGATGAGATGCTGGAGAGGATGGGGGCGCCGCATACAGATGATTCTGCGCTCATCTCACGCTTTGAGAGGCTGGAGGAGACTACGGAGGCGCTGCAACAGATGACCCGTGCTATGCAGGAGGCTACGCAGCGGTTGGTCAAGCAGATACAGTATTTCTAGGAGATGGCAGCGGAGCGACCGTCTGCTGGTACGTCGGGAGCATCGTCTACATTCGGCGGTGCACGGGAGGACATGCTCGTCCACCTGTTGTCACCGGAGGAGTACCAGACGATCCTGACGTTGCGACGATAGTCATCTGGTGGCGCTCCTCCTCCAGCACCGGGTCCAGCTTCAGGCGATCAGTAGTTTTGTTTTCGCATTTTTGGACTGTACTATATTTTTTACTTTGTACGTATTTGGGGATATTCAATTTTTTCGTTGAGGATATTGGGTTTGTACGTGTTTACGGATATTGATTTGGTTTGTTCAGGATATTATATATTGATATTGTTTGTTGCGGATAGTATTTTTTCTTTATATTTTTGTATATTCTGGAATGTATTGTGCGTGCCGGTGTTGAGTGTTCCACCGAGGGGGTCAGCGAACCCAGGGATTGGATTCTATATTTTGTGTTTTGTGTTTTGTATTTTGTATTTTGGCTCAGGCTCCAGCTCCATTTGCATTCTGGAACCTATTTTTTTCATATTTTTTTAAATTAGCGACGTTTTTAGAGACATTATTATTCGTCGCTAAATTGTAGCGACGTTAGTAAATGTCGCTAAAAGCGTCGTTAAATGCTGACGTGGCACCACGTGGCACCATAATCTGATGTCAGCTCGTCGTCGCCAAAACGTCGCAAGAGTGTCGCTAAACGGCGACCACACGATAACGTCGCCTTATACGTCGCTAATTAGCGTCAACGATCAAACGTCGCAAAGCGACGTTAATAACGTCGCGACTTAGCGACGTTAATAACGTCGCCAAATAACGTCGTCCTAGCGACGTTTTGCGACGTTTTCCTCGTTTAGCGAAACGTTTTTTTCGTCGTTTCCAAAACGTCGCCCAAAACGTCGCTAAATTCACTTAGCGACGCTTTTATCGAGTTTAGCGACGTAATGTAACGTCGCTAATCTGACAAATTTTTGTAGTGATCCTGGCATGAGATGTTATTCCTAGACTTTCTTGGTATATTGGTACATTGTACGATCTTATTTTCTTGTACTTGTATAGACGCCGATTCCTAAGGAGATTTGCTACCCTCTTAGAGAATCCGCATCATGATGTGATATGTCTGGATCTATTATACTACTTGGAGATGGAGAGTTATTAGTGGTTATGTGATCAATACCCCTCATGTATTCCTGTTACTTGTTCATAGCTTTGCCCTCGCCACACGTAGGGTAAAACCTGACCTGATACTACTTGTTCATAGCTTTCCATTGTGGCCGGCCTGATCCTGTGTTCTCGTATTTCCTGTTCATAGTCGGTCAAATGGAACAACCTGATCCGGACCCAAGCTGATCACATAACGCACTAATATCTCAAGACACATTTTATGTTTACATTATACATCAGATATTCTTGTACTATTCTACTTTCCTGTACGTTACACCCTGACATAATTTCCAGTTTATATATCATGTTTTACTTACAGTCTTGATATATCATCTTGTATTCCATTATGATTGTCTCTTATAGCATTTATCAATACTATGGAACTGTTGTTGGTATTTGTGCTCGTTTATTTTCTTGACAGGATAACCCCGTTGGTATTACAGAGGATTTAGATGCTGACTGCTCGAGACTATTACCAGGATCTCCCTCTTATGCCAGTATCTGTTGTCACGACCCGCACCCACTGTGAGGGTACGAGAGCGTAACAACGCCCAGCCTATGCCGCAGTGTCGGCGGTAGAACGTTGTTCTAGATCATGAACTATAACTAACATAATATGAATGCTCTCAATAAGGAGGCCAACACAGAGGTACAACTCAATCACAATCTAGAGATAGAATATGGCATGATAAAATAGATAAGAGAATCCTCAACCGTGGTGCAACAGAAATGAAATACAAGTCTCAACATCTCTACAATATACAAACTCTGAATCAAGAACAACAACTAAACATAAAAGGAAAACAGTCTAAACTATCTATACTAAGCAAGGTATCGACCTCACCAGCTTCCTGAACCTCCCCTGGGGTCCAGGTCGCGAGTGTCAACTAGGCAAACTCTAAGTAAGGGTGCAGGGTGCCTCATCATCCTCTGTAAAATTTTCAACAGGTCCAGTCAGGACGGGAGCGAGCACAAAACATCTCACGCAGTTCATATCATGTTACGAAATATAAAGCATACAATAGAGTAAGGTACATGAAACGCTGAAAGTAAGAAGTATATGAAAAATAGTAGAGATTTGATAACAGGAAATATCTAAATATGATAAATAAGAACTGTAAGTCTACTGTGATTTAGA
This sequence comes from Iris pallida, assembly GCA_029216955.1. Taxonomy (NCBI): domain Eukaryota; kingdom Viridiplantae; phylum Streptophyta; class Magnoliopsida; order Asparagales; family Iridaceae; genus Iris; species Iris pallida. The sequence continues at coordinate 37,214,736 of JANAVB010014796.1, read as the reverse complement.
GTACAATATGGTTATGTAAACGGTCTAGGAAAATGCAATGGTAACTCCATTGTACGTGGGTGTACAATAGACATATACAATAGTTATACAATATTGTACAATAGGATTTGATTACATAACCAATTCTACTCCCCCTCCCCAAATCAATACACAAGGATCTGCTCCGGTTACGTTATCTTGCACAATAGTGTACAATGTTATACAATAGATGTACAATATTATACAATAGATGTACAATGTTATACAATGGATGTACAATGTTATATAATGGATGTACAATATTATACAATAGATGTACAATGTTATACAATAGTTGTACAATAGTTTATCCCTGGGACTCATGTGATACTGAGAGTACAATATGCACAAGGAGTATACAAGGATATGGGTATTCAATAAATACAATATGTAAGTGAAACGCACATCACAATATGTATTTAGTGAATACAAGGAGATAACATCTCAGAAGAAGATCCGTATAGTACCAATCCGTGATAATGATCGTGTCAGCATCAAGTACAGTAATCTAGAGCAAGAATATAAATCCAGACAAGTATGAAACGGTCAGAGAATGTACTCGCCTCGTATCTGAATGTCTGAAGTAAATGTACTGTCCGAGATGAGGTAGCTGACTCCTAGTTAGAGCAACACAAGTCAAGATGTACACAGGGAATGATAAATATAATCTACAATGCATCTCCATGCTGTCTAGGTCAAACTAGACTAAAGTCAACACTTGGTCAACTCCAGTCAACTAGACTAGTCAAACTAGGTCAACTAGGTCAAATCCTAGCCCAGCAAGTCTAATAAGTCTCACTTGGCCTAACCAAGCCTAGTCTAGCAATCACACACCAATCACAAGGCTATACAAGCCAAACACAAGCTATCACATTCAATATTATATATAAGAGAAAGGAAGCTAACATGTAAAGCTATGTGTGTGTGTGAACATGGAGGTGTACATGAAAAGAGAATTTAACACTAGGCCCTATATCACATATATGTATATATAACTATAGGAAAACTCTATTTACCACATTAACACATTTAGCCATGTATAGTATATATATATATATATATATATATATAGAGAGTGAGAGAGAGAAGAGCATGTGTATGTGTTCATGGGTGTGTGTGTGTGTCATGAAAGTGCACAAGAACATGTGTGTGTTATCATGGAATGAGTGTTAGGCAATGTGTGAGTGAGAGTGTCAATGAGTGAGGGTGTGAGGGTTATATAGTGTAGTGTGCATTGTGTGTGGAGTGATAGTGAGGCATGACAGTTGTGTAGCAAAGTGTCAATAGGAAGTTAACATTCACATATATGAGTTCTCATGTATCTCTTATTTAGTAAAACAAAACTAAATTCCAGTTTTATTCCTAACAAGGCTACATATATTACATCTATTATTACATTACATTCATGCTTTCATTCATTCATCATTCATTTATTCTCTTGCACCACTATATGCACCATACATTACATACTATGGAACCTACATATTCATTACAAGCCAACTTATACATGCTTACATTAGATAGAATACTTACACCTCATACATCATTTATTTAAACATTTACTCATGCTTGCATTCTCTATTTAATTACATAATGTATATACATTAACATGGGTTAAAATCAAATAGAACATTATATTACACACAAGGGTGCACAAAATGCATATGCCGAATAGTAACTCCTACTAATAATCAATACTGTACCATCTTAGCATGAATTAAAATCTAGGATTAAAGTATGTTATAGATCTATGTGTTATCTTTCCGAAACTTCAAACGGATCGCATTTTCGTTTCCCGGAAACTCCCGGAATCGCGAAAACACCAAGAACGCGTTTGTCTTTCGTACAGCTGACACTCAAATAATTCTCCAGAAAGTTATAGAAAGAATTAGGCCTATTAATACATGTTTTGGAAAGCTAACTTCAATACGCTTCTTTTAAAAAAAAACGGGAGATTAAACCGAGCTTTAAGCTAAAAGTTATGATATTTCTAAGTTATGGCTGAAATTAAAAACGTGGATAAAAATCATGACGGATTTGGGTAGTTTGAGACAAAAGAACACAAGTATATAACATAATATATCAAGAACTCACTCTCTACACTAATATATATATATGAGACACTATAGAACACATCTCCAATATAAAAATATGAGATTAAACATGTAAAAATTCATTCATACATAACAACAACACATAGTGTGTCCAAATTTGGGATTTTCCCACATGGACACAACCACAACACAAAGGACACTCCTATGACCTCCAAATAGACACGAAATGGACACAAATGGAGATACAACCATGGAGGTCATTCCTATAGGTTCAAAATAGACCTATATGCATGAGAAAATGAAAAAGAGAAGGGATTTATACCTCCCGGTAGATCGAATCGAAGAAAAGCCTTCCCGGAGCGACACCGACACGTAGAGATTCCAAAAGGACACGAACGAGCTCCGAATCCTCCCAAACTTGGGTAGCTTCCTCCTTGGCTAGAATGGAGAAGGAAAGAAGAAGATTTGGTAGCGAAATGGAAGAATTTGGTGGAAAAATTGCTAGGGATTGCTCTCTAGAAATTTGGGGAAGAACAAGAGAGAGAGTGTGGATGAGAATAATGAAATGAACTTGAGCCTATCCTCTCCCAAAGTGGCTGGCCATATGGGGCTATTTGTCCTATTATGGTAAGGTCCAAAATGCCCCCACTAACCTATTCTATGAGTATTAGGAAAGGGCTAATTGGTTGGGGCTAAATTAGTCATTCTAAAGTCTCTAATCACACTAACCTTATCCATAATAATTAGTCTAACTTCTAACTAAAATATTTCTATCATGTGGACTAAATTTAATATCATGTGGGCCATACCTAACTAATGTGTGGGTCCCACTAGAGTCAAACTACCCCCGGGTCCCCGTTTCATGTCGGATTGAGTTGAAATTCGAACCCGACTCAAATAACCCCAAAACAATATCATAAATAATAAAATGATATCAAAATAATTCAAAGAGGTCAAATGAAAAAATATTCTTAGCCCAAAAATGATATTAAAATATCATAATCACATGGTTAGGCTCTAGGTCAAACAGTCTCTAGGGTTTCACTAACAAAACGTCAAAACCACAAGTCATGAATTTAAATAGTTTAAAATAATTTAAAAATCACTAAAAATTATAATATGAAATAAATATCATTAAATAATAATTAAAATTATAAAATTTTAAAATTACCCTCATCTGGAAAACTGGGTGTTACAATCCTACCCACCTTATAAAAATTTCGTCCTCGAAATTAAGATGATCGCACCCTTTTCTTGGCCGAACATAGACAAGGGTCAATCACTAGTCAATTTTCTCAACATCCTAGTACTTGGTCATCAGCTGGTCAACTTCTTAGGACTTTTACCTATGCTAGCTACCTAGTGTTGGCAACTGGGAATTAGCAAAGAAAACTCTATAATAGACTAGCTCTTAACTTCCAAATCCTATCAAGTCACCCATACTAATTACCCACAAGCTAAGCACACCAATCCCAAATACCACATATATATATGCTCAAGAACAACAACCCATCACATATATCCTAAGTATATCATCTATATATATAGACCTCTTAGTCCTAGGTGAAACTACAACTATGCTCAAGGGCAGGCTCTGGTTACTGGGTGCCTTACTGGAAGGGTAACGGAAAACAATAAATAATCATCAAGGTTGTATGGCATACTAACATCCTATACGTAACTGGTTGGTATCATAATAACAGGGAATTATCTGCAATGGGTTACTATTCTAGCACCAATGCTAACTATCACCTCTAGGGTACAGACACTCTACAAGTCACCATATCTATATACTATGAAGGAACTACCTATGAACAAGCTCTACAATCCAAATATCCCTACTCCTAAGTCATTTATAACAACAAAAGGGTATGATGTTTTAAACCTTCTCAAGATACAATCTGCTAATCATATGCGTCTGTCCAAAATCATGTTATCCAGAGTCTTCATCATGCTAGTGAGCAAGGCTACGATAATCGCAGAGTCCTTGACTAAGGTACGTACCTCTAGGTTCATGGTATTTAAAATTTTCGTATAGTCGCATGCAACGGCGAAAACCTTAAATTTCCATACCCAAGAAATACATCTGAAATCTGACTACATGTTCTCACTATGCCAACTAACATGACTATCGAAGATTCTAGATCCCATGATTTAGGCGACCTAGCCCATATGATTTTCTCAGAAGAAAAAAACAAACACAACAAAAGAGTAACATGACAAAATTAATCAATCAACAAGGAACAGATGGAATCGAATTTCAAGGTAATTATAAAAGACATTTGCGGGAATGGAATTGAGAAAAATGGAACTTACAGCAAGATCTCCAACGGTCTGTGCATCCTTGACTGTCCTGACGATAGATCGTCCTGCTGGTTTTCTCCAGCCTGATGCTGATACTGCACAAACCTCTGATGCTGATGCTGCATGAATCGCTGTTGCTGAGAGAAACCGGAAATAAAGGGAAAAGTCTCTGTACAGACGGAGGTGCACCTCCAATATAGCAGAAATGCCAACCTGAGTCGGCACAACAGAAGCTGCGGTCTCGAGGCCCTGATGAACAGGACGAGAGGTGGCCAGCCTCTCGATAGTATCCTCCGAACCGAAGTGATGAGATCCTGTCTTCATAACCTTCATGAAAACAGATCAAAACAAGAGGCAATTTCTGAGAATGAAGCGAAAATTCAAAGGAGGACAGTTTATATTCAAGGAAAGTAAATAAGCAACAATTTTAGACAAGGAATCTGATTACGAGTTTTTTTCTAATGTGATTGAGTACCTCTAAAAATAATCCTAATCCTGCTGCAGGCTGTAGTGATACTCTAGTTCGAATACCACTACATAAACTCGACCTGCATGGGCCACCACTAAAAACGTATCACGACCCGCACCCACTGTGAGGGTACGAGAGCGTAACAACGCCCAGCCTACGCCGCAGCGTCGGCGGTAGAACGCTGTTCTAGGTCATGAACTATAACTAACATAATATGAATGCTCTCAATAAGGAGGCCAACACAGAGGTACAACTCAATCACAATCTAGAGATAGAATATGGCACGATAAAATAGATAAGAGAATCCTCAACCGAGGTACAACAGAAATGAAATACAAGTCTCAACATCTCTACAATATACAAACTCTGAATCAAGAACAACAACTAAACATAAAAGGAAAACAGTCTAAACTATCTATACTAAGCAAGGTATCGACCTCAGCAGCTGCCTGAACCTCCCCTGGGGTCCAGGTCGCGAGTGTCAACTAGGCAAACTCCAAGTAAGGGTGCAGGGTGCTCATTATCCTTTGTAAAATTTTTAACAGGTCCAGTCAGGACGGGAGCGAGCACAAAACATCTCACGCAGTTCATATCATGTTAGGAATATAAGCATGCAATAGAGTAAGGTACATGAAACGCTGAAAGTAAGAAGTATATAAAAAACAGTAGAGATTTGATAACAGGAAATATCTAAATATGATAAATAAGAACTGTAAGCCTACTGTGATTTAGAGTACAATATGGTTATATAAACGGTCTAGGAAAATGCAATGGTACTCCATTGTACGTGGTGTACAATAGACATATACAATAGTTATACAATATTGTACAATAGGATTTGATTACATAACCAATTCTACTCCCCCTCCCCAAACCAATACACAAGGATCTACTCCGGTTACGTTATCTTGCACAATAGTGTACAATGTTATACAATAGATGTACAATATTATACAATAGATGTACAATGTTATACAATAGATGTACAATGTTATATAATAGATGTACAATATTATGCAATAGATGTACAATGTTATATAATAGTTGTACAATGGTCTATCCCTGGGACTCATGTGATACTGAGAGTATAATATGCACAAGGAGTATACAAGGATATGGATATTCAATAAATATAATATGTAAGTGAAACGCACATCACAATATGTATTTAGTGAATACAAGGAGATAACATCTCAGAAGAAGATCCGTATAGTACCAATCCGTGATAATGATCGTGTCAGCATCAAGTACAGTAATCTAGAGCAAGAATATAAATCCAGACAAGTATGAAACGGTCAGAGAATGTACTCGCCTCGTATCTGAATGTCTGAAGTAAATGTACTGTCCGAGATGAGGTAGCTGACTCCTAGTTAGAGCAACACAAGTCAAGATGTACACAGGGAATGATAATATAATCTACAATGCATCTGCATGCTGTCTAGGTCAAACTAGACTAAAGTCAACACTTGGTCAACTCCAGTCAACTAGACTAGTCAAACTAGGTCAACTAGGTCAAATTCTAGCCCAACAAGTCTAATAAGTCTCACTTGGCCTAACCAAGCCTAGTCTAGCAATCACACCAATCACAAGGCTATACAAAAACACAACCCATCACATTCAATATTATACATAAGAGAAAGGAAGCTAACATGTAAAGCTATGTGTGTGTGTGAACATGGAGGTGTACATGAAAAGAGAATTTAACACTAGGCCCTATATCACATATATGTATATATAACTATAGGAAAACTCTATTTACCACATTAACACATTTAGCCATGTAAGATATATATATATTATATATATAATATATATAATATATAGAGAGAGAGAGAGAGAGAGAGTAAGAGAGAGAAGAGCATGTGTATATGTTCATGGGTGTGTGTGTGTGTCATGAAAGTGCACAAGAACATGTGTGTGTTATCATGGAATGAGTGTTAGGCAATGTGTGAGTGAGAGTGTCAATGAGTGAGGGTGTGAGGGTTATATAGTGTAGTGTGCATTGTGTGTGGAGTGATAGTGAGGCATGACAGTTGTGTAGCAAAGTGTCAATAGGAAGTTAACATTCACATATATGAGTTCTCATGTATCTCTTATTTAGTGAAACAAAACTAAATTCCAGTTTTATTCCTAAGAAGGCTATATATATTACATCTATTATTACATTACATTCATGCTTTCATTCATTCATCATTCATTTATTCTCTTGCACCACTATATGTACCATACATTACATACTATGGAACCTACATATTCATTACAAGCCATACTTATACATGCTTACATTAGATAGAATACTTACACCTCATACATCATTTATTTAAATATTTACTCATGTTTGCATTCTCTATTTAATTACATAATGTATATACATTAACATGGGTTAAAATCAAATAGAACATTATATTACACACAAGGGTGCACAAAATACATATGCCGAATAGTAACTCCTACTAATAATCAATACTGTACCATCTTAGCATGAATTAAAATCTAGGATTAAAGTATGTTATAGATCTATGTGTTATCTTTCCGAAACTTCAAACGGATCGCGTTTTCGTTTCCGAAAACTCCCGGAATCGCGAAAACACCGAGAACGCGTTTGTCTTTTGTACAGCTGACACTCAAATAATTCTCCAGAAAGTTACAGAAAGAATTAGGCCTATTAATACATGTTTTTGGAAAGCTAACTTCAATACGCTTCTTTTAAAAAAATGGTGAGATTAAACCGAACTTCAAGCTAGAAGTTATGATATTTCTAAGTTAGGGCTGAAATTAAAAACGTGGATAAAAATCATGACGGATTTGGGTAGTTTGAGACAAAAGAACACAAGTATATAACATAATATATCAAGAACTCACTCTCTACACTAATATATATATGAGACACTATAGAACACATCTCCAATATAAAATATGAGATTAAACATGTAATAATTCATTCATATATAACAACAACACATAGTGTGTCCAAATTTAGGATTTTCCCACATGGACACAACCACAACACAAAAGACACTCCTATGACCTCCAAATAGACACAAAATGGACACAAATGGAGATACAACCATGGGGGTCATTCCTATAGGTTCAAAATAGACCTATATGCATGAGAAAATGAAAAGGAGAAGGGATTATACCTCCCGGTAGATCGAATCGAAGAAAAGCCTTCCCGGAGCGACACCGACACGTAGAGATTCCAAAAGGACACGAACGAGCTCCGAATTCTCCCAAACTTGGGTAGCTTCCTCCTTGGCTAGAATGGAGAAGGAAAGAAGAAGATTTGGTGGTGAAATGGAAGGATTTGGTGGAGAAATTGCTAGGAATTGCTCTCTAAAAATTTGGAAAAGAACAAGAGAGAGAGTGTGGATGAGAATAATGAAATGAACTTGAGCCTATCCTCTCCCAAAGTGGCTGGCCATATGGGACTATTTGTCCTATTATGGTAAGGTCCAAAATGCCCCCACTAACCTATTCTATGAGTATTAGGAAAAGGCTAATTGGTTGGGGCTAAATTAGTCATTCTAAAGTCTCTAATCGCACTAACTTTATCCATAATAATTAGTCTAACTTCTAACTAAAATATTTCTATCATGTGGACTAAATTTAATATCATGTGGGCCATACCTAACTAGTGTGTGGGTCCCACTAGAGTCAAACTACCCCCGGGTCCCCGTTTCATGTCGGATTGAGTTGAAATTCGAACCCGACTCAAATAACCCCAAAACAATATCATAAATAATAAAATGATATCAAAATAATTCAAAGAGGTCAAATGTAAAAATATCCTTAGGCCAAAATGATATTAAAATATCATAATCACATGGTTAGGCTCTAGGTCAAACAGTCTCTAGGGTTTCACTAACAAAATGTCAAAACCACAAGTCATGAATTTAAATAGTTTAAATAATTTAAAAATTACTAAAAATCATAATATGAAATAAATATCATTAAATAATATTTATAATTATAAAATTTCAAAATTACCCTCATCTGAAAAACTGGGTGTTACATCTGTAGTGGTAGTGACCTAGAGTAGTTAGGTTTGACTGGACTGTGTTCCAGCTAGCTTTGAGACTTATGTTATATGTTATATTTTGGGATATTGTATTATGTCTTAAACTCTGATCTCGTGGTTTTTGTATCTACTTCAGTTTATCTATTTTCATCATATCTTTATGATATTCATGCTTATCTTTCATAGATGTCTTATGATTGAGTTGAGATTATATACTTCCGTGTGGAGATGACAGGTACATATATATTGTGTCTAGATGCTATACTTTCTAGTGGACCTATACAACGTTCTACCACCGATTCTGTAGCATAGGATAGACGTACCCACGTGCTCGTGTCCCTAATCAGGGTGCGGGTCGTGACACAGTGAATCACTGAGATTCATGTGTCAGTGCATTTGATTTGTATGTGTATGAGTGATTTAGGAGTATGTATCCTGGTATCTAAGTATGAATGTTAGTATTAGAGCCAAGTATCAGTTAGTTTTGGTCAGTGAAGTGTCAGCATAGGTGTTAGTACTTGGCTTGGTGTTTTTGTGTGTATCAAGAGATAGGATAGTGTTCAGATAAGTGGATGAGTTAAGTATCAGTCAGTGGCAGTGAGTTGGAGATTTGTATCAGTGAGCCATGGCAGCAGGGCATGTACTGGGCTTTGCATTGCAGCCTTGCATACTGTATTTGCAAGCAGCAACAACAGTATGGCACTGTAGTAGCAGCAGCAGTAAGTGCTTTGGCAGTAGGGGATCCAACGTTGTTTAGGTAGTTAGCTTGGCCATTAGGCCACCATTTGCCTCTTTGAGATAAACCCTTGATTCACTTAATCAACTCAAGGTAATGTATTACCTATATAAAAGGTAATAGGTAATTACCTATCTTACTAAGTAAATATTATCTATAGGATAGGTATGAGCTGGTGGGTATATGGCTAAGGTTTTACCTAATAGAGAGGTTGGATAGGTAAGATATTACCCACTCTAAGGTATAGGTAAGAATTACCTAGGATAGATAAGTAGGTATATCCATATATGTATATATACATGGTAATGTTTAGGCTATAGGGTGTATATAGGCAGGTAATGATTTGATTTGAAAGGGGATAACCTAACCTAGATTGACCAAGGTTGACCAAAGTTGACCAATTTAACTAAAAGTCAACCTTGAGTCAATATTTGACATAGATTGCATATCACACACTTGAAAACCATGTTTAACACTATTAAACCATAATTAATAATGTCTATCTCATCTATAGGTCTTGTGACTCCACTTTGAGCCTCGAGATCATATTGACTGCTCAGGACCACAAGTGAGTACATTCTCTAATAGTTTTCATTGCTTTGATATTTCCTATATCTATTCAGTTGTAGTGTTTTACTTGATTCTCGACACGAGAATACACGGACTAGTATACATTGGATCCCGTCATGAGATGTCGTTCCCGGTTAACCTGATATATTGGTACTTGTTCGATATTATTTTTTGTACTTGTATAGACACCGATTTGGGAGTGGGATGGCCCCATGCTCTTTGAATCATGTGTCATGACATGTCATGGTTGGATCCATTATACTATTCGGGGGATTGGGGAGTTATTAGAGTTTATGTGATCAATACCCCACTTGTTTACTCACTTGTGCATAGCTCACCGTCGCCACACGAAGGGTATAGCCTGACCTTATACTACTTGTGCATAGCTTCCATTGTGGTTGGTCTGATCCTCTATATGTGTACTTGTACATAGCCGATCAAATAGAACAGCCTGATCTGGACTCAAGTCGATCACATAATACTCTAATATCTCAAGACACCGTTTATACTTATATTGTACTCAGATTTGCCTGTATTACTTTACACTCCAGTTTTACTATATATTTCTCACACCATGACATGATATTCAGTTTACCTTGCACTTCTTATTTCTAGTTTCGTTATTCTATCATGTATTCCATTATAACTATTTCTTATAGCATTTGTCAATTAATGAAACTGTTGTTGGCGTTTGTACTTCACTCCAATTCTGACTGTATAACTATTTTTCAGAGGACTTAGAGGCTGATTGCACAACCTATTATGGGTTTGGGATAGACGGTGACGTTGATCGGGACTTGCTTGTGGAGCCGGTGCTCTTAGAGGATGCACCTCCAGCAGTGACTTAGTTTAGCTAGGTTTTGTTGGATTTGTATCCAGATTGATACATTGGGTCTGTAGTATTATTTTGGGATTGTACTATGTCTTAATTCTAAACTTGTGTTTGTGACTCTGCTACTATTTAGACTCTATCTATTTCATATTATCTTCTATCATATCATCGTGCTTATCTTCCTTTAGAATCATGTGATTGAGTTATATTTCAAATGTTATATATATTCCTCCGTGCGGAGATGACAGGTTTATATTCTATATTGTTGATGTTAGAAATTATAGATGACCTATACTGTGTTCTACCGCCGACACTACGGCGTAGGCTGGACGTACCCACGTGCTCGTGCCCCTAAATCGGGTACGGGTCGTGACACTCTCCTTTCTTCGATTCCACATGTTTGCACTCCATTTTATCCAATTTAAACCACCTTTATTTGTTCCAACCCCTTTTCCATTCATAACAAAAGTTTCCACATGGTTTATTAAAATCGGAAGGGCTAACCCCTGCCATGAATGTATATGGAAACATACACACACTTACACCAGATCAAAACATCTTCCTTATGCTGAAAATCGACCACACGCTCAAAGACACAATTATTGTATATATAAATTGACAGTGAAAAGAGAATGTAGTAGAAGGGAACAAAATGGCGGTGAGAGAGAGTTAAGGATAGTAGGTGAATCTGGTGGTAAGATCGCTCGCCGAGGTCGAGCCACCGCGCACACGCCACATGAAGTCGCACGGACGGATGCCGACGGTGCACGCCCTCGTCGACGGGATTCGATGGCGTAAGGAGTTTCTGACAGCGGGAATGTCCGCCGCCGAGTCTCCGTGCATAGTAGAGTTGGTTGCTTCGCTGAGGTGCACACCTGGGTTGCTAAAACCGCTGCTCAGTACGCCCGCATCAATGCCAAGGGTCGCGCCTACGTCGGCGTGACTTGCTAGAATGGAAGAATGAGGGAAGCTTGAAGATGACGACTTAGACTGGTACATCGCTGTGGTGGGATCCCGATTGTGAAAAGCGGGAGGCGTGGTCGACTTCGTCGTCTGCAAACGTCGCCGGAGAAGAGCATTGAAGGAGGTTAGGGTGGTAGCTAGTATCCAGTTGGAAGATGGAGAGAAAAGGTGCATAGTAGGGGTGAGCAACGGTTCGATTCGGGTCAAATCGAACCGTATTCGAAAAAATCGAACTAACCGAACCTTAATTTACCAAAACCGAAAACCGAACCGTATTCGAAAGAACCGTACCAAACCGAACCGAACTAAAATCGGTTCGGTTTAGGTCGGTTCGGTCCAGTTGGCCCAAGTGGGCCGGGCCTTCTAAAACAAGAATTACTAAAAAAAATAAGAGGAAAAAATACTCATGTTACAACCGAAATGAAAGAGCAGGAGCACAAAAAAAATTCATATTACAAATTTCATATTCAAAGCCCATTCTTCCCAGCCCAAGTCCAATTGGAAATTTTAATCCAAACTCAATGCTCTCTCCATCGTTATGTCCTAATTCGTTATTGTGTCCATTATTATTTCTAGTGTCCAACCAAAAATATCCCGTCCTCCATATCTCATCTCTGCAACGCAACAGATGATCTGCTACATATCATCATCACCACCGATCCAAACCAGCTACATATCTGCTACATATCATCATCATCGATCCAAACCAGTTCTTGGCTCTAAATAAAAAAAAATGACAGAGAGAGTAGCACAAAGAAAATAAAGCAGAAGAAACAAGGAGAAGGGATGAGAGATCCAAACCAGTTCTTTGCATAAAAATAAATAACAATCCAAAAAAAAATTCATAGAAATAACACCAACAAAGTTTGCATAGAAACAACACACACAACAACAAAGGAAGCAGAAGAACAAGGAGAACGGATGAGAGATCTTCTCCGTGGACTCAGTGAGGTTGAGGTTTGGGAGGTCCAAGCTCTCCTTCGTCAAGCCTCCGATTGCAGATCTGGCTGCCTCCGCGACGAGCTCAGAGCTCGCAACTCCGATCTGACCACGTGTATACTTCGCTCGGTGCCAGTACCGAATCCCGCCATCTGGAGCCGCCCGGACCTGGACCACGAAGGAGCCGGATCTGGATTTTTTTTGAAAGAGAGTGACGGCTCACGGCTGATGTAAAAATGGAGGAGTGAGAAAGAATTAGGTTTTTTTTGTATATATATGAAGACAGGGTTAAAAATGTAATTGTATATCAGTTTTCGGTTCGGGTCGGCAACCGAAACCCAAACCCGACTACCGAACCAAAAAACCGATATACTCTTCAGCCAAAACCGAAATTCGACCCGACATTTTCAAAACCGATCCGATTTGTTAAATCGGGTCGGTTCGGGTCGGTTTCGGTTGCAAAACCGAAATCTGCTCACCCCTAGTGCATAGCGGCATATATAGAAGGGGGAGGCATCGAGATGGACGGCCGGATGTAGAGGGGTTTGAACGGTTGGATGAGGAGATGCCCAGGCGTGCTTCTGCCCGTTGCTACTGTACGACCGAGGACAACAGTACTGTATCAGCAATTTTGAACTAACGGGCGTGGTCACGGGTGAGGGTTCCTGGCATCCTGCAACCATTTAAGGAGGGCTGGGTTTTGATAGCAGCAGGCATAATGGTTGGCTAAATGGGGTTTGAAAAAAAGAACACAACCCACAAAGGGTTCATTTGGGAGAGCCACATGAAGCTACACCCCACGTCGTTTGATTGTGGGACGGAAGGGAGGTTGTCAAAGTGAGCTTTGTACTAGGTGATTTGGTAATAATGTGGGCCTTAGCAGATTTAGGAAGTCTAGTTAATTAATGAATTAAGGGATGGATTATGGAAAGGAGGGATAATAAAATATAGTTTTGGGAACAATTTAATTAGGTGATTGGGACGGTTCCTTAAACTAACCCACGAAAATATATAATAACCTCGTATCTTTATTTATATTTGTATACACTTGCAACATGAAACTAATTATGTCACCAATAAATAATTCTGAAAATACATTAGTAATAGATAAATATATATAACAAAAAATAGGGGTTACATCCTTTCCTAATTAGGAGAATTTCGTCACTGAAATATAGAAATATTGGCACAAATAGGAAAACGATAATTGAATGAAAGGGTATAGAAATACAGTACGTAAGTTCGTACCCGAATCCTCAAACAAATGTGGAAAATGCTCCCGAATAAAGTCTTCGCGCTCCCAAGTGGACTCGTCCGGAGAATGACGCTTTCACGCAACCTGGACAAGTCGAATCGTCTGCCCTCTCAAAACCTTATCGCTGCGATCGAGAATCGGAATATGCTGCTCCATATATGATAGGCTCGGTCCAACTGTAATCTCGGGATAGTCTAGCACGTGACTGGGGTCCACCACGTACCTCCTCAACTGTGATACGTGGAATACGTCATGCACACTCTCAAGTGACGGGGGTAATGTAAGACGATAAGCCGCCTCACCAACTCGCTCCAGAATATCAAAGGCCCGATATACCTCAAACTCAACTTGCCTCTGCTGCCAAATCTAATAGTCCCCCCGAGTCGATGATATCCTCAAAAATACGTGATTGCCTTCCTTGAACTCCAAGGGTCGGCGATGCATATCAGTCCAGTACTTCTGCCTATCCTGTGCCGCTCTTAGGTGACTCTGAATCTGCTTTACCTTCTCCACTGTCTGCATCACCAGCTCTCACTACTAAAATAACCCATTTTAGCGACGTCAGGAGACGTCGCTAAATAAGAAAAATACATCGCTAAAACCAATTTGCGACGTATTTAGCGACGAAAATCGGACGTCGCTTATAGGCAAGTCGCAGATGTCACTTTCGTCGCCGAACGTCGCTATTCGCGACGCGAAGTTCATTGTCGCTAGACGTCGCAAAATTAGCGACATATAGCGACGTATCACTACGTCGCCAACATTGCGACGTAAAGCGACCACTTGCGACGCTGTAAACTTTATATATGATGACATGGCATGGCAGCCACGTGGGCAATGTTACGTCGCTATTTAGCGACGTTACGTCGCTATTTAGCGACGTATAGCGACGCCAATGATTCGTCGCAGTACGTCGCAGAACGTCGCTATACGTCGCAGATATTATAAAAAAATTTAAAAAAATATAATTGATATTTTTGTTATGCTGTGTGTCTGTGTTTACAGTGTGTGTGAAGTGCAGTGTTCGAACCATCGACAGTTTCGCTTACTGTTCTATGTTTTATCTTGGATAGAAAGAGCAACAGTTCAGGGTGCACTTCTCAGAGCTTCCTCTTCACGTCATTCACCTTCTCGGGAACCTTTACGACATCCCGAGAAAGTGAAGGACGTGAAAATGAAGCTCTCAGAAGTGCACCCTGAACTGTTGCTATTTCTATCCAAGATAACACATACAACAGTAATCGAAACTGTCGATGGTTCCGAACACTGTATTTTACATTCACTGTAAACACAGACACACATCATAACAAAAATACACAATATATTTTTTTAAAATTTCGGCAGCACCTCCTTTGTATATCAGATCATCGCTTATAACCCAGCGTAGGTATATTTGTCATCCCCGTCGCAGATATCACAAAGTAAATATCACAATAAAAATAGGAGGCAGTACAAAGTAAATATCACAGACACATCCTCACAAACATCCAATAGAGTCAAATAAAAATAGAAGATGATAAAAAGTCTCCCACCAAGTGTATAAACAATAGTGTACCAATAAACAATTTGCCCATAGGGCCAATACATACAAGTCATAAAAAACCAATAAAATCACTGCGGACCCCTGTCGCGCAACTGGGACAACTGGGATAGAATGTAGTCATACTGCTCCTATATACTGCGCTCGACCGTATCAGAAATCTGCTGCTGCAACTCGCGACGCAGCTCCTCGATCTGACGACGAACATCCTCAGCTCGTGACGATGCCTGAGTAGCCGGAGACTGCGCACTGACAGAGGGGGCCCGGGATGACTCCGAAGCCAAATACGCGCCGTAGGATCCCGTACATATGCCTGCGTCGCCCTCTCGTCAATGAACTCCCCAGCCCTCCGATGGGTGACCAGGACATAGTCCCAGCAGCCATTCGACTAGCGAGGCAGAAACTATGTAGCCGTAGATAAAGTTGACTGTCCTCCGACCCTCATCCCTCGGCAATGATGATACGACAACCTATCAGAATCCTCGAC
The DNA here is from genome assembly GCA_029216955.1 of Iris pallida. Classification (NCBI taxonomy): domain Eukaryota; kingdom Viridiplantae; phylum Streptophyta; class Magnoliopsida; order Asparagales; family Iridaceae; genus Iris; species Iris pallida. The sequence continues at coordinate 37,198,551 of JANAVB010014796.1, read as the reverse complement.
TCTCTTTCGCTTCTTAGATATTGACCCAGCTTCCAATCTCTCATTTTCCTCCGGGTCCACTCTACTCCCAATCTCTTCCTCTTTTATACACGGATCTACAGAATCAATACCATCCAAGGAAGGCAAAACTGAATCAAGGCATAACGGGCTGCTCAGCGTGCCCAGCTTCTTCAACTTCTCGCTGGCTGCAGAGTCGAAATGGGAACGGGTCCTCTTTGCCGGAAGACGCTGATTCAGTTTTGCCTTCTCCTCTCCTCCACCATGGCTATGGACCCATCTGCTCCTTCCTACTTCCATTCTTCTTATTTGACTCTCTCAGCCATATATGATATCCAGCTCAAGTGTAGAGTCGGGGGAGAAGAAGTGGACAGGAATAGGAGGGGGAAGCAGCACAGCCGGCGGCATGACCCGGAGGAAGTACAGAGGTTTTCTTCAACATACGTAGGAGAACTATAAGAATATATCTTTTCACAACATATCACCTTGTCAAAGACCCTTAATGTGACAACCATGTTACCGCGGTGTCGGAAGACTAACATGTCATAATTTTATAAGCCGTGTGTTTTGACATAATCTTCCAACCGGATTTCAGTTCTATGTAATAATGCAAGATTACGACATAGGAGGAAAGAGTTGGAAGGATTATGTCAAAACACGGCTTAGAAAATTATGACATGTTAGTCTTCCGATACCGCGGTAACATGGTTGTCACATTAAGGGTCTTTGACAAGATGACATATTGTGAAAAGATATATCTTTATAGTTCTCCTACGTATGTTGAAGAAACCTCTGTACTTCCTCCGGGTCATGCCGCCGGCTGTGCTGCTTCCTCCTCCTATTTCTGTCCACTTCTTCTCCCCCGACTCTACACTTGAGCTGGATATCATATGTGGCTGAGAGAGTCAAATAAAAAGAATGAAAGTAGGGAGGAGCAGATGGGTCCATAGCCATGGTGGAGGAGAGGAGAAGGCAAAACTGAATCAGCGTCTTCCGGCAAAGAGGACCCGTTCCCATTTCGACTCTGCAGCCAGCGAGAAGTTGAAGAAGCTGGGCACGCTGAGCAGCCCGTTATGCCTTGATTCAGTTTTGCCTTCCTTGGATGGTATTGATTCTGTAGATCGTGTATAAAAGAGGAAGAGATTGGGAGTAGAGTGGACCCGGAGGGAAATGAGAGATTGAAAGCTGGGTCAATATCCAAGAAGCGAAAGAGAGTCGAGGATTCTGATAGGTTGTCGTATCATCATTGCCGAGGGATGAGGGTCGGAGGACAGTCAACTTTATCTACGGCTACATAGTTTCTGCCTCGCCAGTCGAATGGCTACAGGGACTATATCCTGATCCTCGGGTCATGGGTGCCATCTGGTAAGTATATGTAACAGAATGTAAAAGAATGAAACAAAATGTATATGTTCTTATCGTATCTAGTATCTGAAGAATGTAACAGAATCAAGATGAACTCACATAATGTAATACTAAGACATCATCTACTACAAAATACATAATCCAAAATACAAAATACAAAATACAGAAACCAAAATACAAAATACAGAAACCAAAATACAAAATACTGAAACCAAAATACAAAATACTGAAACCAAAATACAGAAACCAAAATACAAAATACAGAAACCGAAATACAAAATACTGAAACCAAAATACAAAATACAGAAACCAAAATACAGAAACTAAAATACAAAATACAGAAACCAAAATACAAAATATAGAATCCAAAATAGGACCCTCTGTGAGAACGGATGGCTCAGAACACAAACCAACCGGAGAGGATACTCTGAGAGATCCATCTGAGAGGGACGTATACTCTGAGAGATCACCTTTACAAGAATGATATCAGTAGTAGGATTGAGTGCTGGAGGAGATATTATCAGAGTATACGTCCTACTCAGATGGGTCTCTCACCGTTACTATTTTTTCCTGACAGCATGGTGGATGTGCTCCGTCCACAGATTCTTGCTCCGAGCCAAAACTTTGTCCCGGAGCTCAAGTGGACATCCTTGGTGTAGAGCTCGAGTGAGAGGTTCCTGACAGCATGGTGGTCTCCTTTGTCAAAGTATCCGTGCTCGTCCCACAACCAATGTGGGATGAGCACGGATACTTTAACAAAGGAGACCACCATGCTGTCAGGAACCTTTCACTCGAGCTATACACCAAGGATGTCCACTTGAGCACCGGAACAAATTTTGGCTCGGAGCAAGAATCTGTGGACGGAGCACATCCACCATGCTGTCAGGAAAAAATAGTAACGGTGAGAGACCCATCTGAGTAGGACGTATACTCTGATAATATCTCCTCCAGCACTCAATCCCACTACTGATATCATTCTTGTAAAAGTGATATCTCAGAGTATACGTCCCTCTCAGATGGATCTCTCAGAGTATCCTCTTCGGTTGGTTGTCGTATCATCATTGCCGAGGGATGAGGGTCGGAGGACAGTCGACTTTATCTACGGATACATAGTTTCTGCCTTGCCAGTCGAATGGCTGTAGGGACTATGTTACCGCGGTGTCGTAGTCCAATATAATCCAGAGATTGACACAGTTCTAATTCATATATGTAGTCCAATACAAATAGTCTAATACAAAAACAACCCAATACAAATAGTCCAATACAAATAAGTACTAATAGCTAATGAGAACCACGCTGCTCACGCAAACGCTCAGTGATACGTTCACGCAACCACCTCGAAAAAGCGAGATTTTTGGCGCGAGGAGAGATGTCGTCCCTTGCAAGGACTGCATGAAGAGAACTCTCGGTCTCTGTCACGCCCCAGAACCAGAATACTGGAGAGCGGGGGAATGATTCAGCCAGCTATGTATTACGGGTAGATGAATACCGTATAATACGATCAATGCTGTCTAACCAGACGAGGGAGTGCATACTACATAAAAGTCTTGCTATGGTCGCTTCACATCTATTGTCTCAATCGTTCAAACAAGAAACGGTAATAGAGAACATGTAAGATAAAGCAGTAAGGCGTCCCAAACGCTCAGTCAAAATATTCTTGAGATCTGGCTTTACAAAACATAGCCAGATGGTATAGTAACGTATACACAATTGTTATCAGCTGAGTCTGACTTAATTACAATTATGTAAAAGTAAGTGCAAGACAATCCGACTAACATGTCGGTGCCAAACGGCTAAGTATAAAGTAAATAGCAAAACGAGCGGTGAAGTAAGGGACCCACTCGAGTCCTCCTGCGATCATTTCTCTAGTATTGACCATCTTGGAGGTGGAAGTAAGCTGGATCCTCGGGGACCGGCTCTAAATCTGGCCATGCAAAACCAGAGAGGTTAGACCTCTAATAGCAAGTACCACAAGGAAGGATGATATGAAGGACTAAACTAGTAAGTAAAGAATATAATGATAATAGATCTCTGCTTTCCACTAGGATTCACATCACATCACGACACTTCGAACCAACCTCCCAACCAAACAAGGACAGAAGTTGGCCCGTCATGTCCTGACATTCTGATCATCCCTGTTAGGTAACAGAGTAGTGTAGTACACAAACAAATCATCTTGAACGGCCAATCAACTACTACGGCTTGCTAATGTGAGTTCCAAGTTATCCTGGAATTATGCAATTAGGGATTCCTCAGTTCTTACTATGTGCGAGCAAGGCTAGTCTATCCAGTTAACCATGTGCGCCATGCATGAATTAGACGAGTCCTAGCAGGACGCCCGTCAATATACAATATACAATAATAATAAAAGCAGATACTGCTCCCTGCCCGTGTGGCAGGTTTACAGTATTGGTGGGGACCAGCCGGCCCGTCGGGTACTACTCGTCCCAAGGGGGCTGCCATGTAAGAACTCGGGAATCCATTCTCTCCATACCATCATTATTTTATTTAACTTAATAATCTCTACGTAAAGCAAAATCCCATGCCGTGGATCATGGTCATTCAAATGAGTACTTTTGTATGGGATACGATATGCGCAACTCTACAACGATACCCGTACGGCTATGTTGTAGGTCTTACATAGCGTGATGCAACAATCAAATCTAACCACGGAGTAATCCTGCCTTGACCATAAAGTACACATGCTAGTTTTTGTAAGAAAATAAATAACTAAATAAATAAATAAATAAATAATTTGAAGCCTGCATGTGCCTGTATGCCAATATTCGGGATCGGCTAATCGAGTACAATAGTTCATTACATGAACGTGTCTCATTCATTCATTTCAATAAGACGACTAGCCAGTCTCTTAGTTCCAACTAGGAACGCATGATCAATTATTAGTCAATGTCACAATCATTATCAATGGTGACAAGGCATGAAAGTCAATTAGTATTACATGGGGTCGAGCCTATAACTCCTCAGAATTAAGTACTAGTCATACTGGGTATCCATGGATCAATCAAGACATATGACACATTCCACATAACAATCTGTATTAACAATATTAACATATCATGATTTATCAAGTTCATGCAAAAAGGCGTAAGGATATAATAGAAGAATTTTCATGCCATCATTAAATGAATAATTATAGGACAATTAAAACACCCAGGTCAAGAAAGTCACGCTGACAAGTCTAAGCTAAGGTCAAAAGTCACGCCAAGTCTAGTAGGAGTGAGCGTGGGACAGCGTGAGCGTGAAAAAGTAATTCACGCTGGCATGCACAGTGTAAGCGTGAAAGGAAATTCATGCAGACTCATGTGAGCGTGAAAAGGTGACAAGAAATCCACGCACGCAAGGATGTGCGTGACTAAAAATACACGCACGCTCATGGATGTGTGCGTGACTGAAAATACACGCACGTTCATGGGAACGTTAGCGTGACTCAAAATACACGCACGCTCATGGATGTGTACGTGACTGAAAATACACGCACGCTCATGGGAACGTTAGCGTGACTAAAAATACACGCACGCTCATGAGAACGTTAGCGTGACTAAAAATACACGCACGCTCATGGATGTGTGCGTGACTGAAAATACACGCACGCTCATGGGAACGTTAGCGTGACTAAAAATACACGCACGCTCATGAGAACGTTAGCGTGACTAAAAATACACGTACGCTCATGGATGTGTGCGTGACTGAAAATACACGCACGCTCATGAGAACGTTAGCGTGACTAAAAATACACGCACGCTCATGAGAACGTTAGCGTGACTAAAAATACACGCAAACACGTAAAGACGCGTACGTGACTGGGCTGATGATTTACGCGAGCACGTAAAGACATGTGCGTACAACATTTCCCGAACTCCAAGCACTATGGAGCCTTCGCTCCAGTGCCAGAGAAATACACGCAAAGTTGATGGACCAAGAACCCATGAACAGCCGAAATACTACAACTTAGATCTAGAGAAAACAAGCCATAGGAATCGAAAATGCTAAGAACTAATCTCTCTCAGGATCATGAGAGGAAGCCAAATGAACCATAAAAATGGGTGAAGGAGAAGCAAGTTTGCACTTGCCTACTGCTGCTGCTGGTTAGGTGGAGAAGTAATGAGGAAGGAGAAGAAGAAGTAAATGGTGAAGAAGAAGTAAATAATGAGAGAGAAGGGAGAGGGTGGCTTTAAATAGGGGGAGTGGTGGTAGGTGGGGTGTTGGGCCGGGTCTGTCCACCAGGAACCCGAAAGACTAACTAAAGCAGAGAATAAAATACAGGTAATAAAATTACAGAAATAAAATTGCAGAAAATTAATAAATCATGAAAATTAAAGAGCAGATAATAAAATTGCAGAAAATAAAGTACAAAAAATAAAATGCAGATAATTAATTAACATGAAGTTATAGAAATTTAAATACAGGATAATACATGATAAATATTAAATAAATATATTCAAGCAATATACGTATTAAAATACGCATTCTGGGAACGGGGAGTGACATCTCTACCCACCTTGAAAAAATTCCATCCTCGAAATTTCAAATCCAAGCAGGTAGAAATATCGGAGCTAAACTAATACAAACAGTTCTAGTGAGCAAGCAATCATTTTACCATATCAAAAGCAAGTACTGTATATGTAAATTCATCAATCTATGATATCAAGCAATTCTACCCATAAGGTGATAAGCATGAGGAATCAGGACAATCAAGGTATACAGAAAAAGATATACCTTGTGAGTCAAATAAGTGTGGATACCGTGATCGGATATCATCCTCACGTTCCCACGTTGACTCTCCCAAGGAGTGATGACCCCAAGCAAACGGACAAGACTAATTGTTCTGTTCTTGAGTATCTTCTCCCTTCGGTCCAAAATGGACACAGGCTGTTCCTCGTAAGACAGGTTGGTACCAACAACCAGCTCAGAATGATCGAGGATATGACTTGGGTCCGATACATACCTACGTAATTGAGATACATGAAACACGTCATGCACCTCTTGTAACGAAGGTGGGAGGGATAAACGATAAGCAACATCGCCTATCCGATCAAGGATAACAAATGGGCCTACGTACCGCGGACTCAATTTCTCGCGAACGCCAAATCTAATGACCCCGCAAGTAGGTGAGATCCGCAAGAATACGTGGTCCCCAACAGAGAACTCTAACGGCCTACGATGCTGGTCCGCCCAATGACGATGCCGATCATGCGCAACTCGAAGTCGCTCTCTAATTCCCTTAATCACTTCAACCGTCTGAACAATCATTTCTGGGCCTAACATCTTCCTCTCCCCGATATCATCCCATGCAAGCGGTGACCTGCACTTCTTACCATATAATGCTTCAAATGACGCCATCTGGATACTGGCTTGATAACTATTGTTGTATGAGAACTCGACCAAGTGCAGGTGACTCTCCCAAGACCCTCCAAAATCTAGAGTGCAAGCTCGCAACATATCTTCTAAAGTCAGAATCATTCTTTCTGATTGCCCATCCGTCTGCGGATGGTAAGCCGTGCTAAATCTTAACTTGGTACCCAGACTATGATGTAAGCTCTTCCAGAAATGTGATGTAAAACGGGTATCTCGATCCGACACAATACTGACAGGAACTCCATGCTGCCTGACTATCTGTTGTATATATAACTCCGCCAACTTTTCTGTAGATTGTCCTACTCTGAAAGGAAGAAAATGTGCTACCTTCGTAAGTCGGTCCACTATTACCCAAATAGCGTCCTTACCACTTGGTGATCTCGGTAAACCGGTCACAAAGTCTATTGTAATATGCTCCCATTTCTATTCTGGGATAGGAAGCGGTTGCAATAACCCAGCTGGCCTCTGCTGTTCTGCCTTCACTTGCTGACATACCAAGCAACGGGAAACAAATCTAGCTATCTCCCTCTTCATCCCGTTTCACCAGAAATGCTGATTGATATCTTGGTACATCTTGGTCCCTCCAGGGTGAATAGAATACTGAGAACTGTGAGCTTCTGCCATAACCTCCTGTCTGATATCTCCACTAGGCACACATAGACGTGATCCAAACCTAAGTGTACCATCTTCATGAATTCTTATCTCCTTCCTGAATCCTGACTCACATTCTGCCCTAAGCTTCTGAATCCTTGGGTCTTGTGCCTGAGCTGCCTTGATCCTGCCTACCAAGTCGGATTGAACTTGCAGACTTGTTAGAACTTCTACATCACTAGAAAGTATAACTTCGATGCCCATCTCCTGAAGGTCTTCTAAGATGTGCCTCTGTGTTGTTAACATAAATTTGCTACCTCTTCTGCTGAGAGCGTCTGCTACTACATTCGCCTTGCCTGGATGATACTGAAGCTCCACGTCATAATCCTTAATCAACTCCAACCATCTTCTCTGCCTCATATTTAGTTCCTTCTGGGTAAAGATGTACTTTAGACTTTTATGATCTGTGTACATCTCCACTCGGTCACCATATAAGTAATGCCTCCATAGCTTCAGAGCAAACACTACTGCTGCTAACTCCAAATCATGAGTTGGATAATTCTTCTCGTGGTCCCGAAGCTGCCTAGATGCATACGCTATCACCTTCCCATGTTGCATAAGGACAGATCCAAGTCCTTTATCTGACGCATCACAATATACTGTAAAACCTCCGGGTCTAACTGGCAATGTAAGAATAGGTGCTGATATCAACTTCTGCTTCAAAGTCTCAAATGATGCCTGACATTCTGCCGACCAAACGAATGGTACATCCTTCCGGGTTAAGCGGGTCATGGGTGCTGAAAGCCTTGCAAAGTCTGACACAAACCTTCTGTAATATCCTGCCAATCCCAAGAAACTCCGCACATCTGCTACGGTCTTGGGTACTGGCCAACTTTCTACTTCTTCTATCTTCCTGGGATCTACTGCTACTCCAGCTCCTGATATGATATGACCCAAAAATGAAATGTGATCCGACCAAAACTTACACTTGCTGAGCTTGGCATACAACTGGTTCTCTCTCAGAACCTGCAACACTTTCCTGAGGTGGTCTTCATGCTCCTCTTCACTAGCAGAGTATACGAGAATGTCGTCAAGAAACACAATGACAAACTGGTCTAAGTATGGCATAAAGATGCGATTCATCAAATCCATGAATATAGCTGGAGCATTGGTCAAACCAAACGGCATTACTAAGAACTCATAATGTCCATACTTCGACCTAAATGCTGTCTTGGGAATGTCTTCCTTCCGAACCCTCACCTGATGGTACCCTGAACGAAGATCTATCTTGGAGAAAACTCTAGCTTTGCTCAACTGATCAAATAAGTCGTCGATCCTGGGTAATGGGTACTTGTTCTTTACTGTTGCCGTGTTAAGCTTCCTGTAGTCAATGTACAATCTGGATGACCCATCCTTCTTTCCCACAAGTACCACTGGTGCTGCCCATGGTGACACGCTAGCTTGGATGAACTTTTTCTCCTTCAGTTCCTCTATATGCTGATATACCTTGGCCTGCTCTGAATCCGCCATTCTGTAAACTCGATCTGATATCGGTTTAGTTCCTGGTGCCAATTCTATACTGAACTCAATATCTCTAACTGGTGGTAGACCTGGGAGTTCTTCAGGAAACACGTCTAGAAATTCTTCAACTACCTTCGGAATCTAAACTTCTTCCATTGCCGCTATTACTCCCTGCTCTTGCTGAGTTGCCTCTGATCTGACTAAGGTGAACCGCTTCATGCCTGGAATATCAAAAGATACACTCCCTCTACGACAATCTATTGTCGCATGACTGTCTTTCAGCCAGTCCATGCCTAAGATAACGTCAAAATTTTCAACAGGAAATTCTATCAACCGGGCGGGTAAGGAATGCCCGCAAACTACAACGCTACACGCTAGAATAACTCTACTAACTCCTACGAGCCCATTACCAGTGAGTATATTCAACCTCCCTGGCAATGCCTCGAACTCCATTCCTAGCCGTGTCGTAAATCGTGCAGATATAAATGAATAGGATGCTCCCGAATCAAATAATGCTACTGCGGGATATGAGGCGATGAGAATGTTACCTGCCACAACATCTCCCGATGCCAATGCCTCTTCCAAGGACAAAGTGAATGCTTGCCCTCGACCTCCTTGCCGATTTCCATGCTGCGGCCTAGCCTGATGCTGTTGCTGGCCCCTTTCTTGATGATGCTGGGGTGGTCTATGCTGGTGTTGCTGCATCGGCGGTCCCTGCTGCCGAAACATCTGAGCCTGCGGTACTAATGGACGCTGTGCCAACGGCCTTACTGTCACTGCTGGTCCTCGATACTGGCCTGCCCCTGGTACTGGCAGAGCAGGAAACTGCTGCCCTGGTCCTCCTGCCATCGAATTTATGGGACATGTGGTAACCCGATGATCTGGATTTCCACATATCAGACACAGTCCATTCAATGTCCGACACACATCTCTAGTGTGTCCCATCTTCCCATAATAAGTGCAGCCCGTCGGAGGTTGCTGGTTCTTCCTCTGTTGCTGTTGCTACTGCTTGGGTGGTGCTGATCCTCGTATCGCCACATCATGGATACGAATGCCAGCGGATGGTGCTGTTGTTCGGGGCGCTGCTCCCCCCTCCTTCCATCTGACTGTGGGATCTCTTCTGACCCCCAGTCCTTACTGCAAGCCTCTGAATAGTGATCTCGTGCCTTTGAGTTGTCGTTAATATTTCGTCAAAAGTTTGGTAATTGTGCCCCTCTATTAATTGCAAGAGCTCAAGATGAAACCCTTGCTGAAATCTCATGGCCCTCTGGCGCTCTGTTGCTACCATCTCTGGGGCGAATCTACTCAATCTGCAGAACTCCGCTGCATAAGCATCTACAGTCTTGCCGGCCTGCCTGTGGTTGATAAATTTCTGTTGTAGCTCAAACTGTGCCACAACTCCATAGTACTTGGTCTTGAATCTTGCAGTGAAACCGTCCCAAGCTACAGGACGTCTGATGCCCACTTCCTCTGATTCCCACCAATCACGTACGAGATCCTGAAGTAACAACTTCACTAGATCCACACGTTCTTCTGCCGGCACCTTAGCTGCGGTCAGAATAGCCTCAATATCCTTAAGCCATGCATCTGCTGAGATGGCACCTCCGTGCCCTCGAAACGGTGGGGGTTGTACTTGCAAAACCTGGCTGATGCTCCTGAATCAGTCCTCACTCCTTTTTCTAATGACGTCTGCAATCCTTGGTTAAGCAACACATTCTGCTCTTGTAGCTGAGTGTGTATGCACTGCTGGACCAACATCTGATATTGCTGAGTAGCCATCATTCCTTTCATGATCTCCAGAAGGGCTGGTGTGTCCACTTGGGTAGGTGGAACTGTTGGTGGTGGTGGAACATCCGGATACTGCGATCCAGCTGCTGGTTCCACTATCACTTCTTCCTGGGTAGCCCCCTGAGGCGAGACTGGCCCTTGTTGCTGACCAACAGGGTCAGGTTGTCCATGCTGCTCCTGCTGTTGTCCAGCTCTGACCGATGCGGACGAAGTGCCCCTAAGAAAAGGGACAAGAGAACAATCAAACAACCGGACATGAAGGATCAATGAAGTCAAAGGATACCGGAACGACAAGCAAGGATTGAGAATAATGAATCATGAGATCAAGGGGGAACACGTGTGAATGAGACATCCTATAAATCAAAACACCCCACAAGTCTGAAATCGAGACCTGTTGGGCCACCACTAAAATCTTGTCACGCCCCAGAACCAGAATACTGGAGAGCGGGGGAATGACTCAGCCAGCTACGTATTATGGGTAGATGAATACCGTATAATACGATCAATGCTGTCTAACCAGACGAGGGGGTGCATACTACATGAAAGTCTTGCTATGGTCGCTTCACATCTATTGTCTCAATCGTTCAAACAAGAAACGATAATAGAGAACATGTAAGATAAAGCAATAAGGCGTCCCAAACGCTCAGTCAAAATATTCTTGAGATCTGGCTTTACAAAATATAGCCAGATGGTATAGTAACGTATACACAATTATTATCAGCTGTAGTCTGACTTAATTACAATTACGTAAAAGTAAGTACAAGACAATCCGACTAACATGTCGGTACAAACGGCTAAGTATAAAGTAAATAGCAAAACGAGCGGTGAAGTAAGGGACCCACTCGAGTCCTCCTGCGATCATTCCTCTAGTATTGACCATCTTGGAGGTGGAAGTAAGCTGGATCCTCGGGGACCGGCTCTAAATCTGGCCATGCAAAACCAGAGAGGTTAGACCTCTAATAGCAAGTACCACAAGAAAGGATGATATGAAGGACTAAACCAGTAAGTAAAGAATATAATGATAATAGATCTCTGCTTTCTACTAGGATTCACATCACATCACGACACTTCGAACCAACCTCCCAACCAAAGAAGGACAGAAGTTGGCCCGTCATGTCCTGACATTCTGATCATCCCAGTTAGGTAACAGAGTAGTGCAGTACACAAACAAATCATCTTGAACGGCCAATCAACTACTACGGCTTGCTAATGTGAGTTCCAAGTTATCCTGGAATTATACAATTAGGGATTCCTCAGTTCTTACTATGTGCGAACAAGGCTAGTCTATCCAGTTAACCATGTGCGCCATGCATAAATTAGACGAGTCCTAGCAGGACGTCCGTCAATATACAATATATAATAATAATAAAAGCAGATACTGCTCCCTGCCCGTGTGGCAGGTTTACAGTATCTGTGGGGATCAGCCGGCCCGTCGGGTACTACTCGTCCCAAGGGGGCTGCCATGTAAGAACTCGGAAATCTATTCTCTCCATGCCATCATTATTTTATTTAACTTAATAATCTCTACGTTAAGCGAAATCCTATGCCATGGATCATGGTCATTCAAATGAGTACTTTTGTACGGGGTACGATATGCGCAACTCTACAACGATACCCGTACGGCTATGTTGTAGGTCTTACATAGCGTGATGCAACAATCAAATCTAACCACGGAGTAATCCTGCCTTGACCATAAAGTACACATGCTGGTTTTTGTAAGAAAATAAATAACTAAATAAATAAATAAATAAATAATTTAAAGCCTGCATGTGCCTGTATGCCAATATTCGGGATCGGCTAATCGAGTACAATAGTTCATTACATGAACGTGTCTCATTCATTCATTTCAATAAGACGACTAGCCAGTCTCTTAGTTCCAACTAGGAACGCATGATCAATTATTAGTCAATGTCACAATCATTATCAATGGTGACAAGGCATGAAAGTCAATTAGTATTACATAGGGTCGAGCCTATAACTCCTCAGAATTAAGTTCTAGTCATACTGGTATCCATGGATCAATCAAGACATATGACACATTCCACATAACAATCTGTATTAACAATATTAACATATCATGATTTATCAAGTTCATGCAAAAAGGCGTAAGGATATAATAGAAGAATTTTCATGCCATCATTAAATGAATAATTATAGGACAACTAAAACACCCAGGTCAAGAAAGTCACGCTGACAAGTCTAAGCTAAGGCCAAAAGTCACGCCAAGTCTAGTAGGAGTGAGCGTGGGACAGCATGAGCGTGAAAAAGTAATTCACGCTGGCATGCACAGTGTGAGCGTGAAGGGAAATTCACGCAGACTCAAGTGAGCGTGAAAAGGTGACAAGAAATCCACGCACGCAAGGATGTGCGTGACTAAAAATACATGCACGTTCATGGATGTGTGCGTGACTGAAAATACACGTACGCTCATGGGAACGTTAGCGTGACTCAAAATACACGCACGCTCATGGATTTGTGCGTGACTGAAAATACACGCACGCTCATGGGAACGTTAGCGTGACTAAAAATACACGCACGCTCATGAGAACGTTAGCGTGACTAAAAATACACGCACGCTCATGGATGTGTGCGTGACTGAAAATACACGCACGCTCATGGGAACGTTAGCGTGACTAAAAATACACGCACGCTCATGAGAACGTTAGTGTGACTAAAAATACATGCACGCTCATGGATGTGTGCGTGCCTGAAAATATACGCACGCTCATGAGAACGTTAGCGTGACTAAAAATACACGCACGCTCATGAGAACGTTAGCGTGACTAAAAATACACGCAAACACGTAAAGAGGCGTGCGTGACTGGGCTGATGTTTTACGTGAGCACGTAAAGACATGTGCGTACAACATTTCCCGAACTCCAAGTACTATGGAGCCTTCGCTCCAGTGCCAGAGAAATACAGGCAAAGTTGATGGACCAAGAACCCATGAACAGCCGAAATACTACAACTTAGATCTACAGAAAACAAGCCATAGGAATCGAAAATGCTAAGAACTAATCTCTCTCAGGATCATGAGAGGAAGCCAAATGAACCATAAAAATGGGTGAAAGAGAAGCAAGTTTGCACTTGCCTACTGCTGCTGCTGGTTAGGTGGAGAAGTAATGAGGAAGGAGAAGAAGAAGTAAATGGTGAAGAAGAAGTAAATGAGGAGAGAGAAGGGAGAGGGTGGCTTTAAATAGGGGGAGTGGTGGTAGGTGGGGTGTTGGGCCGGGTCTGTCCACCAGGAACCCGAAAGACTAACTAAAGCAGAGAATAAAATGCAGGTAATAAAATTGCAGAAATAAAATTACAGAAAATTAATAAATCATGAAAATTAAAGAGCAGATAATAAAATTGCAGAAAATAAAGTACAGAAAATAAAATACAGATAATTAATTAACATGAAGTTATAGGAATTTAAATACAGGATAATACATGATAAATATTAAATAAATACATTCAAGCAATATACGTATTAAAATACGCATTCTGGGAACGGGGAGTGACAGTCTCACTAGCTACCGGTGCTGGATGAATAGAACTCCCGGTCTCACTAGCAACCGGTGCCACTTTCTCCTCAACTGTAGGAGGAGCCACCTCAGCATTCACTATTTTCTTCAAACGACGTGCCGCTCCTCGGGTCATAGGTGCCATCTGGTAAGTATATGTAACAGAATGTAAAAGAATATAACAGCTCAAAATACAGTTGGTACTAACCTCAATAGAACAAACGCTCTCACAGCTCAAAATACTAACACATGCTCACGCCTTACTCTTGTGACACTCCCTTTCAAACACAAACACAAACACACACCTATATGTTTCCTTACACATGTTGCCATATTACCTTTAAAAATAGGAAACCCTTGTTGTCTATAATAAGACACAATTCACCAAAGGAATCAGTGAGCTAACATGAAGCCTATTCTAATTAAGCAATCTTGCAGTAAACACAAACTAGAACATATGGGGATCATTATAACTCATCAAAAGGAATCAGTTCAATTCAGTTCAAGGAAGAACAGCAAACCAAATTCTTGAGTTTTCATCAAACCAATTTAAATTGAACCCCATGTCCAATATCCTATTCTCAAATCACAAGCCTAATCAGAAATGAAAAAAAAGGAATTAACAGTTACTAACACATGTGCTACAACCAATGATAACTGAACAACAATTAGAAATCAAAAAAAATTGGAATTGAAGTTCAGGGGACAACCAAAACTGATTCATGAGTATCAGTCAACCCATTGAAACCAACTCGAGTCCAAATTCCATTTCCATATCATAAAACTTAATTTAATAAGTAAAGATCAATCTATCATAGGCTAATACACATGTAGGAGTAATATTGGTACTTAAAACATTAGTTAGAATCAGATTAACAGGATTGACATAGGAAAAACTTGAAACGTATCATGTATCAGTCATGTAAAGTCAACCCACATATGTTCGAATCCCATATCACAGCAACGACCCATTCTCAATGTAAATATCAACTAACATAGATTAACAACATGTCTAGGAATCAAATCTAGCATTTAAATCACAATTTAAACCATTTAAACTAGGAATAAATCTGTGTCTGTGTGTGTGTGCATGTGTCTGTGTCTGTGTCTGTGTGTGTGTGTGTCTGTGTCCGTGTGTGTACGTGTGTCTGTGTCTGTGTGTGTGTGTGTGTGTGTCAGTGTCCGTGTGTGTCCGTGTGTGTATGTGTGTGTGTCTGTGTCTGTGTCTGTGTCTGTGTGTGTGTGTGTCTGTGTCCGTGTGTGTCCGTGTATGTGTGTGTGTGTGTCCGTGAGAGAGGAAGAGGAGGAAGGAGAGGAGTTAGGTTAGGGTTTACCTGAGGAAGAGGAGGAGGAGGTCGGATTGGGGGAGGAGGAGCTCGAGGAGGAGGATCTCGAGGAGGAGGAGCTCGCCGGAGGGGGAGGGAGTCGCCGGGGGGGAGGGGTCGCCGGGGGGGAGGGCACTGACAGAGGGGGAGGGAGTCACCAGGGGCGTGGGGGGAAAAATTAAAATTTTCGGGGTTTTCGAGTGAGAGTGAGGGGGAAAGAAGGCAGCGGCGTGCCCTAAGTAAAATAACTTAGCGACGTCACGTGTTGACGTCGCTAAACGTCGCAACCATGGTGACATATACTTATAATATGTCGCCGAACGTCGCTATTCAGCGACGTAGTATACTCCTGTCGCAGAACGTCGCTAGCCAGCGACGTTTTGCGACGTGTTTATAAAGAAGTCGCTACTGGCGATGTAATTTCTTGCCGTCGCTACATTACGTCGCTATTTGATGATATTTTAGTAGTGTCTGGACCATGTATCTGACACTCTCCAATGTCACTCCAATAAACTGGAGACCTACACTTCCTGCCGTACAGTACCTCGATTGGTACCATCTGTATGCTTTTCTGGTAGCTATTGTTGTATGAGAATTCTACCAAATGTAGATGATCCTCCCAAGATCCTCCAAGTCCAACATCCATACTTTCAACATATCCTCAAGTGTCTGGATGGTGTGCTTTAACTTCCCGTCAGTCTGCGGATGATAAGATGTGCTAAATTTGAGGCGAGTCCTCAAACTCTCCTATATGCTCCTCCAAAAATATAAAATATATCTAGAATCTCGATCTGTCACTATAATGACTGGTACTCCATGCATTCTCACTATCTGTCTCATGTATAAATCTGCCAGAATCTTTATCGATTGTTCGACTCTGAAGGAAAAAAAATTGAGCCGACTTGGTGAATCGATCTACAATAACCCAAATGGCGTCCTTCCCGCTAGGCTCCTTGGGAATCTAGTAACAAAGTCCATCGTGATGTGTTCCCACTTCCACTCAGGAGTGAAAAATGGCTGTAACGGTCATGCAACCCTCTGTTGCTCCGCCTTGACCTGCTGACAGACCAAGCATCTTGCTACAAATCGAGCGATCTCCCTTTTCATCCTATGCCACCAATAGTGTTGCCATACACCCATGTACATCTTCGTACCTTCAAGATGAACAGAATATATCAAGCTATGTGCCTCGGCCATCAGCTTCAGTCGTAACTCTTCACTCAGAATATATAGCGATCTCCATACCTCAACGTCCCGTCCTCGTGAATCCGTAGTCCTGTATGCATTTCGACCTCTGTCCTCTCTTGGAGTCTCCTGAATCGCGTATCTGTAGGCATAACAGCCTTGATCCTCTCAACCAAAGAAGACTGTACCCCAAGGGTAGATAATTGTTTGTCCATACCCGATAATATGACCTATATCCCCAACTCCTGGAGATCCTCCAACAAATGATGTTAAGTCATCAAGAAGTATGTCGTGGGCTTCCAGCTTAAAGCATCATCCACAATATTCGCCTTGCCAGGATGGTACTGTAACTCGATCTCAAAGTCCTTCATCAATTTCAGCCAATGTCTTTGCCTTCTGTTCAGCTCCTTCTAAGTGAAGATGTACTTCAGACTCTTGTGATCAGTAAATATCTCTACCCGCTCTCCATAAAGATAGTGCCTCCATAGATTCAGTGTAAATATCACTGCAGCTAGTTCCAAATCGTGTACCGGGTAATTCTTCTCATGGATCCTCAAATGTCTCGATGTGTATGCCATAACCTTGTCATGCTGCATCAGAACACATCCTAGTCCATCCCCAGATGCGTCTGTATACCATAAATCCTCCAGATTCTGAAGGTAGAGTCAAGATAGGTGTTGAAGTTAGACGCTTCTTCAACTCATCAAAAGTCATCTGACACTCCTCAATCCAGATGAATTCATGATCCTTATGCGTCAACGCATCATAGGATCAGCAATCCTCGAGAAGTTTTCTACGAACCTCGATAATATCCGACAAGTCCGAGAAAACTCCTAACCTCCGTAACTGATGTAGGTGTAGGCCAAGTCTTCACTACTACAATCTTCTCTGGGTCCACTTCTAGTCCATCTCTAGTAGTGATATGTCCAAGAAAGGATACCTTGCTCTGGCAGAACTCACACTTTCTGAGCTTGGCATAAAGCCTTTCATTCCTCAATGTCTCTAACACGATTGAGATGCTTCCCATGTTCCTCGTGGCTCTTGGAGTACACCAAAATTTTATCAATGATCACCACCACGAACTTATCCAAGTATTGGAGGAATACCTTGTTCATCAGACTCATGAACACGATAGGCACGTTGGTTAAACCAAATGTCATCACAATAAACTCATAGTGTCCATACTTTGCCCAAAAGGCCTTCTTTGGGATGTCCTTCCGAACCTTGATCTGGTGATAGCCTGACCTGAGATTAATCTTTGAAAACACCCAAGCACCGCTCAACTGGCTAGACAAATCATCTATGTGGCAAGGGGTACTTGTTCATTATTGTTACTACATTCAACCCCTTAGTCAATGCAAAAACATATCAATCCTTACTTTTTCGGCATGAACAAGTCTGAAGATTTCTATAGTAAAATATTCAGCTGGATAAACTTTAGTTCTCTAACTCTTCTATATGGACTTTCAGTAAATACAAACTCATGCTCCTACTCCCTCTTGGGCCTGGTCATCTGTCACGACCCGTTACCCAAATTGTTAGGCCGGGCCGAGTCATGTCCAGCCTGCGCTTGAGATAAAGCGCAGTAAGCTGTTCTAGAAATAACAAGATAAGACTAAATGTGCTAACAGTTCTATAAGTGAATAAAATTTATAAATGCTCCAAACACAAAAGTCGACTCATATAGAAATAAGTCCAAAGTACAAGTCTGAAATATAAAACTGGATACATGTCCAGTTATAAAATACGTAGTCTAACACATGACTACTCTCAAAAGTCTAAAGCAAAAAAGACAACTAGGCGAGGTTCCCCGCAGGTACATCCTCGTAAGGCAAAGCCGGGTCCTCGGCAGTAACTCCATAATACGAATCACAGAGCAACTCCTCCTCAGTAAGTATACCTACAACGTTATCCTGTCAGGACGGGAGCAAGTACTGAATCTAACAAACATATAATACTGATCATGTGATAAAAAGAAATGACATATCATGTTTGTTCAGTTTTAGGTACGTTTTAGCATGGCAATAGATATTTATTTTAAAGTTTAAAACTGTAGTAGGTGAGTGATCAGTCAATAGGTAATCAGGATGTACAGCGGTACATATCAATTTTCTGAAGTGTACATACGTACACTTAATGGCATCGGTGTACATCCATACACAAACGCGGGTCCAGACATACGACACAGATACATATAGAATGTAACGGTGCTCGGTAAATACATACGGAGAAGGGGGTCTGATCACGTACACTACTAGCAGTTTCCCCTTAACCCATTGTTTAAACATATGAGAGATATGAAAACTATCCTAAACATGGCAGAGACTGAAAGTAATACAACATGCAAAGTTTTAACTTGCTATCCCAAGGATCAGCATTTAACATGGTTGGTGAATCACAGTTTATGGTTTATAGCAGTATGTAAAGTTTGTAGAAAGTACTTGCCTCTAGCAAAGCAAGCTGCGATAAAAGTGCTATAGATATCTGGTAACTCGTTACTGTAGAAATAAATACATAAACTTAGTTTTTACACTAAGCTAAAATACTAAGACACTAATTGGTGCAACACGACTTGTGACTGGGCACCTAGCCAAAATGATGACTTTAGCATAGGAGACCAATGTGGGGTGACACACTACTATAACTAACTTTTTAGGGTCTTTACACTAGTGAGGGGTGAGGTTCAATACGGCTATAACTCAAAATAACACAAAAAGTTGCAAGTCGTAATTATTCAATAAATAAATCAAATGAACATTGTGTTCCAACAATTTTTGAGATAGACAAAAAGCTTAATTTTACATAAAATAAAGTACCAAAATGATCCTTGTTAATTATAGAAATTTATTATAATTTTTTTGGAATTTATTAACCAGTACAAGTATTTTATAAAAATCAGTTTTCCTAAGTTCACAGAAAATGAGTTCTGGTTTCATATGCCAAAACAGTGGCCAAAACTGTAAATTAAATACTGTACAAATTATACTAAATTAGCTAAATTAACATAGTATCTAAATACTATTTTTTCTAGAATTTTAACAGCAATTAAAGTATTTTTAGAAATCCAAAAACAGTATGGTACATAAACTGAAATTAAATAATTAATTATCTGCGTATTTTGTCCATGTATATAATTTGAACCAAAGTTCAAATACAGGACCCAAGGCCATGAATCAAGTCCAATATGACTTGTACAGGTCTTGAATGTGGGAAAACACATTTGAGCCCAAAAACCCATGCTAGGCTTGGACACCAAATGGTTGCAGTAATTAAAATACACAAAATACAAAGAGATAAAAGTAAATAAATATTAATATTTTAATAGGGTAAAATTTTACATAGTAGCCATAAAAATATGATAAGTAATATTTACATATATTAAAAATATACATATGTATAATATTACGTAAATTACTTAGGCTAAATAGTTATGTATATTTACATATATATATATATATATATATATATATATATATATATATATATATATATATATATACATATATATATACATATATATATATATATATATATATATATATATATTTATATATATATATATATATATATATATATATATATATATATATATATATATATTTATATTTATATATATATATATATATATATATATATATATATATATATATATATATATATATTTATATATATATATATATATATATATAAGGAAATATATATATATATATATATATATATATATATATATATATATATATATATATATATATAAGAAATAAATATATATATATAAATAACAGTAAATATATATATAAAATAACAGTAGTTATAATATATATAATAGTATATACATACATACATATACATGTATATATACATATATATATATAATTAAAACAAAAGAAAAGAAAAGAAAAAGAAATAAAACAAAACAACAGAGCCTAAGGCTCGAACTCGGGCAACTGTATGCGCGGGGGAGGGGGGGTTTTAAACTCGCGCGCTGACCAGTGGGCCAACTCGGCTTGCTGTTAGGAATAGGATTTTTGTTTAATTTATTTAGGGTTTAGTTTAAAATAACAGTAAACCAAAAAATCAACTCTGTGTCCTGACAGTTTGGGATACAGAGTCTACGTGTCCGTGCTATGCACGACACGTACGAGTCATGAAACGCATGTCCGAGCACAGCGTTGGGTTCATCGTGTCCTAGCGAACGACATATGTCGATTCGAGACACGTACGACACAAATATGACACTGCCACTTACGTGTCCAGCTTCACAGGGGGGTTTCGAAGGCGGTGACGGCGGCTAGGGGCGTCGGTGAGGCGGCGCTTGGGCGGCGATCGACTCGCCTCAACGCGGCGAGTCAGTTGAGGGTGGTTGGGGGCGGTGATGGTTGTCGTAGGGGCTGGACGAAGGTTCGCCGGAGTTAGGTTTAGGGTTTGGGGCTGTCGGGGCGGTTGTGGGTGGCTGGGGGGTCATAGTGGTGGTGGTCGAGTTGAGGGGAGTGAGGGGGTCTTTATAGGGGGAGTCGAGTCGGTTGGGGACTGTCGCGCTGGCCGGAAATGGCGGGGGCAGTGAGTCGGCGGTCGTCGGGCAGTCGGGGGCATCCTGGTCGTCGGGGGTGGGTAGATTAGGAATTTACAGATAATCCCCTAGAGTTTAGGTTATTACAAAATGGTTCCTAACAGACTAAATGCAAATAGAAATTTGTATTCCACAATTAAAACAATTGATTAATTATAAACTTCTATTGTATCAATTTAATAAATTACATAACTATATTAAAACAATTCTAAATATTACAAAATGATATTAAAACTTTTTAATTAATTACAAAATAATATTTTAGTATTTAAAACTCATTTAAAACTCATTTAAAAATTCTAAAAAAATTCCTAAAAATCATAATAAATATTTTTAAGGCTAAATATGACATTAATAATTAATTAACACTAATTAAATAAATTTTGAAAAACAGGGGCTCACAAGTCTTCCCTCCTTGAAAAATTTTGTCCTCGAAATTCACAAGGATTGAAGACCCTACAATATTCTAACATAGCAACCAATGCAATCAAATGACTAAGGCCAAGATCGAAACTAACCTCTAAGGTATCAAGCGGGAACGGGTGGTTCCCTCGCAGCAGTTGGATCGAACAAGTAAGGGTATCTCTCCCTCATGTCCGACTCCCTCTCCCAAGTAGATTCACCTGGAGAGTGACGGCTCCAAGCTACTCGTACTAAGGGTATAACCTTGTTCCTCAGCCTCTTCTCCCTCCTGTCTAATATCTCCACTGGCTGCTCAGAAACTGTAAGGCTCGGTCCGACCTCCAACTCTGAATGATCTAGCACATGACTGGGGTCTGGAACATATCTCCTCAGCTGAGATACGTGAAAGACATCGTGAACTCCTGCTAGGTTGGGTAGAAGTGCAACCCTGTAAGCTACTTCTCCAATCCTACCAAGTATCTCGAACGGCCCGATGTATCTGGGGCTCAGCTTCCCTCCTCGTCCGAACCGGATCGTCCCTTTAGTAGGTGATATCTTCACTAGCACCATATCACCGTCTGCGAACTCCATCGGTCTGCGACTAGCATCAGCCCAGTGTTTCTGCCTGTCCTGAGCTACTCTGAGCCTGTCTCTGATCATCCCGACCTTCTCTGCTGCATCCGTGATCATCTCTGGCCCAAGCATAACTCTGTCTCCAACATCATCCCAAAAGAGCAGCGTACGGCATCGTCGTCCATATAGCGCCTCGAAAGGAGACATACCGATACTGGCTTGGTAGCTATTATTGTATGAAAACTCTACCAAGTGCAGATGGCTCTCCCAAGATCCTCCAAAGTCCAGTATGCAGGTCATCAGCATATCCTCCAGTGTCTGTATCGTCCTCTCGGACTGCCCATCTGTCTGCGGGTGGTACGCCGTACTGAACTTGAGCCTACTGTCCAACTCCTCCTGCAAGCTCCTCCAGTAGTGGGATGTGAATCTGCTATCTCTGTCTGACACGATGCTCACTGGCACTCCGTGTAGACGAACTATCTGCTGCATGTATAGCTCCGCCAACTTCTCGGTGGAAAGCTCCACCTTGAAGGGTATGAAGTACGTACACTTCGTCAGCCTGTCCACGATGAACCAAATAGCATCCTTCCCTCCTTGGGAACGAGAAAGTCCTGAGACGAAGTCCATCGTAATATGTTCCCACTTCCACTCGGGAATGGGTAACGGCTGCAACAAACCAGCTGACCTCTGGCGCTCCGCCTTGACCTGCTGTCAAACTAGGCATCTCGAGATGAAACGCGATACATTCCTCTTCATTCCGTGCCACCAAAGATGTTCCCGCAAGTCACGGTACATCTTGTTAGCACCAGGGTGAATAGAATATCTCGATCGGTGCACCTCCTGCAAGACTGTCTCTACCAGCTCTCCCTTCGGCACGCACAACCGGCTGCCATGCCTCAAGGATCCATCATCTGCTACAGTGAAGTCATCCAGCAATCCAGCTAAAGCCTGGGCTCGAAGTCTGCGAAGGCTCTCATCTGTAGACTGTGCCTCCCGGATCTGCTCCATCAAACCTGACTGAATGTCAAGCGCCATCATCTGTATCACTTATTCTGGCCGAACTAGCTCGATACCGAGCTTCTCCAGGTCTTCCCGCAAATGCTGATCTATTATCAGATACCATGCCATCGGATGCCTGCTCAGCGCATCCGCCACCACATTTTCCTTCCCGGGGTGATACTGTAAATTGATGTCGAAGTCCTTCATTAATTCCAACCATCGTCTTTGCCTCATGTTCAGCTCTTTCTACGTGAACACATACTTCAAGCTTTTGTGGTCAGTAAAGATTTCCACACGCTCTCCGTATAAGTAATGTTTCCATAACTTGAGTGCAAAGATCACCGCAGCTAACTCTAGGTCATGGGTAGGATAATTCTGCTCATGAGTCCGCAATTGCCTAGATGCATAAGCAATCACTTTCCCATGCTGCTGTAGGACACATCCTAGCCCCTTTCCTGAAGCATCGCTGTATATGGTGAAACCTCCAGAACCTGAAGGTAATGTCAGAACTAGAGAGGTCGTCAGCCTCCTCTTCAGCTCCTCAAATGCTGCCTGGCAGTCCTCTGACCAAATGTACTCTGCGTCCTTCCGTGTCAGCTTCGTCATGGGTTCAGCTATCCTAGCAAAGTCCTGGATGAACTTTCTATAATAGCCTGCTAAACCCAGAAAGCTCCTGATCTCTGAAACTGACGTCGGAGCCTTCCATATCTCAACTGCAGCAATCTTTCTGGGATCCACCGAGATTCCCTCTTCAGTAACTACATGGCCGAGAAACTCCACTCGGTCTAAAAGAACTCGCACTTCGGCAATTTGGCAAACAATCTTTTCTGCCTCAGAATCCCTAAAACTATCCGCAAGTGCTCTGCATGCTCTTCCGGCATCTTCGAGTATATCAGGATGTCGTCGATAAACACTACGATGAACTTATCCAGATACTGGTAAAATGTCTTATTCATCAAATTCATAAAGACAGCTGGCACACTTGTGAGACCAAATGGCATCACCAGAAACTCGTACCGCCCGTACTTCGTGTTGAATGCCGTCTTCTGGATGTTTGCTGCCCTGACCTTCACCTGGTGGTACCCGGATCTCAAGTCTATCCTGGAAAACACCTTCGCCCCACTCAACTGGTCGAACAAATCATCTATCCTGGGCAGAGGATATTTGTTCTTGATGGTGATGGCATTCAAGGCCCAATAGTCAATACAAAACCGGACTGTACCATCCTTCTTAGGCACAAAGAGCACTGGCGCTCCCTATGGAGAAGTACTAGATCGAATGAAACCCTTTTTCAACAGGTCATCAATCTGCTCTTTCATCTCTACGGCCTCCTTGAGATTCACTCTATAGCATGCCCGGGATACTGGTGATGAACCCGACACTAAATCTATAGTGAACTCTACATCTCTGTCAGGCGGAAGTCCTGGAAGATCCTCTGGAAATACATCCATAAACTCCCTAATGATAGGGTATGGCGGTGCTACGTCCCCAACTGTCGTACAACAGTTCGGCTCTAGGCTGATCTTCGGCCCTGTCTTCCTGACACTGAATGGTGCTGTGCCTAGGGGACTGAACAAAATACTACCCTCATGACAGTCTATAGATGCATGGGCATTGCTAAGCCAGTCCATCCCCAATATGATATCATAATCGGGGAGTGGCATTCAAAGAATCGTCCCCTGAACTCTCTACCGGCTATAAAAATAGAACATCTATAGATAGCTCTAATAGGCACTGGTCCTCCTCCCGTCATCACTCTACTAATCTCCGCAGTAGGTGTAGCTACTAGATGGTATTTATGCATAAACTCTAATGATAGGAAGCTATAAGATGCACCAGAATCAAACAAGCATAGAGCTAGAAAAGTATGCAAATAAACATGACCTGTGATGACGTCAGCTAAGTAATCTGGCTCCGAAACCTGCTCCGGCTCCGGCTCGAGAGCTAGACTATAAGTCTTCTCCTGAGGTCCCTTCTGCTGCTGCAGATGCTGCCCAAACATCTGCTGCTGAGTCGGAAGCGGCCCTCTAGGTCCCGTGGCTACTGGGCAGCTCCGAAGCTGATGGGTGGCAGACCCACAAGCCAAACACTGACCCAACCTCTTCCTACAGATGGTAGCGTCGTGGCCTGCCCTCTTGCAGAAAACACAAAAACCTCTCTTCGACTGCTGTCGGGGTCCCGGGGCTCTAACTGGCGGGGTCGGGTGATGTGATATAGGAGGGCGATATGTCTGCTGGTGCGGCATCGGTGCTTTCTGCTGGAAAGCCAGACGCTTGGACGGTCCCTCGAGGTGTACAGAAGTCGGCCTCTTACATGACAGAAGACGCTCCTCGATGCTCCAGGCCAACTCTAGGCTCTGGTAGTAGTCAGTCGTACCGTTCGCCACTATAAGAATGCCAATAACTGGAACTAGACCATAGCAAAACCTACGGGTATCTCCTTTGGGTCTGCAACCAGACTAGGAGCGAAACGGCTCAGGCGACTAAACTCTGTCGCATACTCATCAACAGAACGGTTCTCCTGCTAGATGTTCTGGAATCGTAGTCCCATGGCTACTCTAGCAGTGGTCGAGAAGAATTTCTTCTTGAACTGGGTCTTGAACTGATCCCAAGTGGCCCTCCCTCTCGCAAACAACGGCTCATTCCGGAACCAAACTCCTGCCAAATCTATCAGCAAAAATCCCGCTGCCTCGACCTGGAGGTCATCTGGGATCCTAACTCCAAGGAGCTTCCTCTCTACCGAGTCTAGCCAGTCATCTGCTACTACTATGCCCTCAGTCCCTGAGAACTACTTGGGGTTCAGATCCATGAAGTCCTTGATCGTCCCCGCTCTCTGCCGTGGCTCTACAGGTGGTGGGACCACGGTACGTTCCTCAGAACGCTCCATGCTCTGGCGGAGTAGGGTAGTCTGCTACTGATGGATTGTTAGGAACCCCTGGATCAGAGTGAGCAGTTGGTTCCCGTCGAGTGTGACGGAAGCCTGGTTAGGTATGGTGATAGGGGGTAGTAGAAGTATCGGGTCCTGCTGGGACTGCGATGTGGAAGGTGGTGGA
Source organism: Iris pallida (assembly GCA_029216955.1). Classification (NCBI taxonomy): domain Eukaryota; kingdom Viridiplantae; phylum Streptophyta; class Magnoliopsida; order Asparagales; family Iridaceae; genus Iris; species Iris pallida. The sequence continues at coordinate 37,172,301 of JANAVB010014796.1, read as the reverse complement.
GGCATCTGGGTTGGTAGATTTGTGGAGTGGGAGAGTATGGTAGGTGGAGGTGGAGGTGTATCAGTCAACTGGTCAGCTGACTGGATGGGGAGTGCGCCATTCTCAGGTGTGACATACTGGGATGAACGAGTAAGCACCATCTAATTACAATAAAAAGGACTTATAAGGACTTGTTTAAAGTAAGCAATCATAGGCAAGAAAATCTAATTATAATAGCAAGCATGTGATGTATTTCCTATGTTGCAATCCTAGCATTCCTCTAGGTGTTCTAAGCGTCATTCCTAATGTTGTCTAATTACCTTAAGTTCCTAATTGCAGGCATGTTTGGTACAATAACGTAACCAAACAATTTAGTCAGGACCTGCATGGGCCACCACTAAAAATATGTCACGACCCGTTACCCAAATTGTTGGACCGGGCCGAGTCATGTCCAGCCTGCGCTTGAGATAAAGCGCAGTAAGCTGTTCTAGAAATAACAAGATAAGACTAAATGTGCTAACAGTTCTATAAGTGAATAAAAGTCATAAATGCTCCAAACACAAAAGTCGACTCATATAGAAATAAGTCCAAAGTACAAGTCTGAAATATAAAACTGGATACATGTCCAGTTATAAAATACGTAGTCTAACACATGACTACTCTCAAAAGTCTAAAGCAAAAAGACAACTAGGCGAGGTTCCCCGCAGGTACATCCTCGTAAGGCAAAGCCGGGTCCTCGGCAGTAACTCCATAATACAAATCACAGAGCAACTCCTCCTCAGTAAGTATACCTACAACGTTATCCTGTCATGACGGGAGCAAGTACTGAATCTAACAAACATATAATACTGATCATGTGATAAAAAGAAATGACATATCATGTTTTTTCAGTTTTAGGTACGTTTTAGCATGGCAATATATATTCATTTTAAAGTTTAAAACTGTAGTAGGTGAGTGATCAGTCAATAGGTAATCAGGATGTACAGCGGTACATATCAATTTTTTGAAGTGTACATACATACACTTAACGGCATCGGTGTACATCCATACACAAACACGGGACCAGACATACGACGCAGATACATATAGAATGTAACGGTGCTCAGTAAATACATACGGAGAAGGGGGTCATGATCACATACACTACTAGCAGTTTCCCCTTAACCCGTTGTTTAAACATGTAAGAGATATGAAAACTATCCTAAACATGGCAGAGACTGAAAGTAATACAACATGCAAAGTTTTAACTTGCTACCCCAAGGATCAGCATTTAACATGGTTGGTGAATCACAGTTTATGGTTTATAGCAGTATGTAAAGTTTATAGAAAGTACTTGCCTCTAGAAAAGCAAGCTACGATAAAAGTGCTATAGATGTCTAGTAACTCGTCACTGTAGAAATAAATACATAAACTTAGTTTTTACACTAAGCTAAAATACTAAGACACTAATTGGTGCAACACGACTTGTGACTGGGCACCTAGCCAAAATGATGACTTTAGCATAGGAGACCAATGTGGGGTGACACACTACTATAACTAACTTTCTAGGGTCTTTACACTAGTGAGGGGTGAGGTTCAATACGGCTATAACTCAAAATAACACAAAAAGTTGCAAGTCGTAATTATTCAATAAATAAATCAAATGAACATTGTGTTCCAACAATTTTTGAGATAGACAAAAAGCTTAATTTTATATAAAATAAAGTACCAAAATGATTCTTTTTAATTATAGAAATTTATTATAATTTTTTTGGAATTTATTAACCAGTACAAGTATTTTATAAAAATCAGTTTTCCTAAGTTCACAAAAAATAAGTTCTGGTTTCATATGCCAAAACAGTGGCCAAAACTGTAAATTAAATACTGTAAAAATTATACTAAATTAGCTAAATTAACATAGTATCTAAATACTATTTTTCCAGAATTTTAGCAGCAATTAAAGTATTTTTAGAAATCCAAAAACAGCATGGTACATAAACTAAAATTAAATAATTAATTATCTGCGTATTTTGTCCATGTATATAATTTGAACCAAAGTTCAAATACAGGACCCAAGGCCATAAATCAAGTCCAATATGACTTGTACAAGTCTTGAATGTGGAAAAACACATTTGAGCCCAAAAATTCATGCTAGGCTTGGACACCAAATGGTTGCAGTAATTAAAATACACAAAATACAAAGAGGTAAAAGTAAATAAATATTAATATTTTAATAGGGTAAAATTTTACATAGTAGCCATAAAAATATGATAAGTAATATTTACATATATTAAAAATATACATATGTATAATATTACGTAAATTATTTAGGCTAAATAGTTATGTATATATACATATACATATACATATATATATATATATATATATATATATATATATATATATATATATATATATATATATATATATATATATATATATATATATATACCTAAGGCTCGAACTCGGGCCACTGTACGCGCGGGAAGGGGGGGTTTAAACTCGCGCGCTGACCAGTGGGCCAACAAGGCTTGCTGTTAGGAATAGGATTTTTGTTTAATTTATTTAGGGTTTAGTTTAAAATAACAGTAAACCGAAAAATCAACTGTGTGTCCTGACAGTTTGGGACACAGAGTCTACGTGTCCGTGCTATGCACGACACGTACGAGTCATGAAACGCGTGTCCGAGCACAGCGTTGGATTTGTCGTGTTCTGGCGAACGACATATGTCGATTCGAGACACGTACGACACAAATATGACACTGCCACTTACGTGTCCAGCTTCACAGGGGGCTTTCGAAGGCGGTGACGGCGGCTAGGGGTGTCGGTGAGGCGGCCCTTGGGCGACGATCGACTCGCCTCAGCGCGGCGAGTCAGTTGAGGGTGGTTGGGGGCGGTGACGGTTGTCGTAGGGGCTGGACGAAGGTTCGCCGGAGTTAGGGTTAGGGTTTGGGGCTATCGGGGCGGTTGTGGGTGGCTGGGGGGTCGTAGTGGTGGTGGTCGAGTTGAGGGGAGTGAGGGGGTCTTTATAGGGGGAGTCGAGTCGGTCGGGGACTGTCGCGCTGGCCGGAAATGGCGGGGGCAGTGAGTCGGCGGTCGTCGGGCAGTCGGGGGGCAGCCTGGTCATCGGGGTGGGTAGATTAGGAATTTACAGAAAACCCCTAGAGTTTAGTTTATTACAAAATGGTTCCTAACAGACTAAATGCAAATAGAAATTTGCATTCCACAATTAAAAACAATTGATTAATTACAAACTGCTATTGTAAAAATTTAATAAATTACATAACTATATTAAAACAATTCTAAATATTACAAAATGATATTAAAACTTTTTAATTAATTACAAAATGATATTTTAGTATTTAAAACTCATTTAAAACTCATTTAAAAATTCCTAAAAATTATAATAAATATTTTTAAGGCTAAATATGACATTAATAATTAATTAACACTAATTAAATAAATTTTAAAAATAGGGGCTCACAAGTCTTCCCTCCTTGAGAAATTTCGTCCTCGAAATTCACAAGGATTGAAGACCCTACAATATTCTAACATAGCAAGCAATGCAATCAAATGACTAAGGCCAAGATCGAAAATAACCTCTAAGGTATCAAGCGGGAACGGGTGGTTCCCTCGCAGCGGTTGGATCGAACAAGTAAGGGTATCTCTCCCTCATGTTCGACTCCCTCTCCCAAGTAGATTCATCCAGAGAGTGACGGCTCCAAGCTACTCGTACTAAGGGTATAACCTTGTTCCTTAGCCTCTTCTCCCTCCTGTCTAATATCTCCACTGGCTGCTCAGAAACTGTAAGGCTCGGTCCGACCTTCAACTATGAATGATCTAGCACATGACCGGGGTCTGGAACATATCTCCTCAGCTGAGATACGTGAAAGACATCGTGAACTCCTGCTAGGTTGGGTGGAAGTGCAACCCTGTAAGCTACCTCTCTAATCCTGCCAAGTATCTCGAACGGCCCGATGTATCTGGGGCTCAGCTTCCCTTCTCGTCCGAACCGGATCGTCCCTCTAGTAGGTGATATCTTCACTAGCACCATATCACCGTCTGCGAACTCCATCGGTCTGTGACTAGCATCAGCCCAGTGTTTCTGCCTGTCCTGAGCTACTCTGAGCCTGTCTCTGATCATCCCGACCTTCTCTGCTGCATCCGTGATCATCTTTGGCCCAAGCATAACTCTATCTCCGACATCGTCCCAAAAGGGCGGCGTGCGGCATCGTCGTCCATATAGCGCATCGAAAGGAGACATACCGATACAAGCTTGGTAGCTGTTGTTGTATGAAAACTCTACCAAGTGCAGATGGCTCTCCCAAGATCCTCCAAAGTCCAGTACGTAGGTCCTCAGCTTATCCTCCAGTGTCTGTATCGTCCTCTCGGACTGCCCATCTGTCTGCGGGTGGTACGCCGTACTGAACTTGAGCCTACTGCCCAACTCCTCCTGCAAGCTCCTCCAGTAGTGGGACGTGAATCTGCTATCTCTGTCCGACACGATGCTCACTGGCACTCCGTATAGGCAAACTATCTGCTGCATGTATAGCTCCGCCAACTTCTCGGTGGAAAGCCCCACCATGAAGGGTATGAAGTGCGCACACTTCGTCAGCCTGTCCACGATGACCCAAATGGCATCCTTCCCTCCTTGGAAACGAGGAAGCCCTGAGACGAAGTCCATCGTAATATGTTCCCACTTCCACTTGGGAATGGATAACGGCTGCAACAAACCAGCTGGCCTCTGGCGCTCCGCCTTGACCTGCTGGCAAACTAGGCATCTCGAGATGAAACGCGATACATCCCTCTTCATCCCGTGCCACCAAAGATGTTCCCGCAAGTCACGGTACTTCTTGTTAGCACCAGGGTGAATAGAATATCTCGATCGGTGCACCTCCTGCAAGACTGCCTCTACCAGCTCTCACTTCGGCACATACAACCGGCTGCCATGCCTCAAGGATCCATCCTCTGCTACAGTAAAGTCATCCAGCAATCCAGCTAAAGCCTGGGCTCAAAGTCTGCGAAGGCTCTCATCTGTAGACCATCAAACCTGACTGAATGTCAAGCGCCATCATCTGTATCACTGATCCTGGCCGAACTAGCTCGATACCGAGCTTCTCCAGATCTTCCCGTAAATGACGATCTATCATCAGATACCATGCCATCGGATGCCTGCTCAGCGCATCCGCCACCACATTTGCCTTCCCGAGGTGATACTATAAATCGATGTCGAAGTCCTTCATTAATTTCAACCATCGTCTTTGCCTCATGTTCAGCTCTTTCTGCGTGAACATATACTTCAAGCTTTTATGGTCAGTACAGATTTCTACATGCTCTCCGTATAAGTAATGTTTCCATAACTTGAGTGTAAAGATCACCGCACCTAACTCTAGGTCATGGGTAGGATAATTCTGCTCATGAGTCCGCAATTGCCTAGATACATAAGCAATCACTTTCCCATGCTACTGTAGGACACATCCTAGCCCCTTTCCTGAAGCATCGTTGTATATGGTAAAACCTCCAGAACCTGAAGGTAATGTCAGAACTGGAGCGGTCGTCAGCCTCTTCTTCAGCTCCTCAAATGCTGCCTGGCAGTCCTCTGACCAAATGTACTCTGCGTCCTTCTGCATCAGCTTCGTCATGGGTTCAGCTATCCTAGCAAAGTCCTGGACGAACTTTCTATAATAGCCTGCTAAACCCAGAAAGCTCCTGATCTCTGAAACTGACGTCGGAGCCTTCCATGTCTCAACTGCAGCAATCTTTCTGGGATCCACCGAGATTCCCTCTCCAGTAACTACATGGCCGAGAAACTCCACTCGGTCTAAAAAGAACTCGTACTTCGGCAATTTGGCAAACAATCTCTCCTGCCTCAGAATCCCCAAAACTATCCCCAAGTGCTCTGCATGCTCCTCCGGAGTCTTCGAGTATATCAGGATGTCGTCGATAAACACTACGACGAACTTATCCAGATACTGGTGAAATATCTTATTCATCAAATTCATAAAGACAGCTGGCGCATTTGTGAGACCAAATAGCATCACCAGAAACTCGTACTGCCCGTACTTCGATTTGAACGCCATCTTCTGGATGTCTGCTGCCCTCACCTTCACCTGGTGGTACCCGAATCTCAAGTCTATCCTGGAAAACACCTTCGCCCCACTCAACTGGTCGAACAAATCATCTATCCTGGGCAGAGGATATTTGTTCTTGATGGTGATGGCATTCAAGGCCCAGTAGTCAATACACAACCGGACTGTACCATCCTTCTTAGGCACAAAGAGCACTGGCGCTCCCTATGGAGAAGCACTAGATCGAATGAAACCCTTTTTCAACAGGTCATCAATCTGCTCTTTCACCTCTACGGCCTCCTTGGGATTCACTCTATAGCAAGCCCGGGATACTGGTGATGAACCCGGCACTAAATCTATAGTGAACTCCACATCTCTGTCAGGCGGAAGTCCTGAAAGATCCTCTGGGAATACATCCATAAACTCCCTAATGATAGGGTGTGGCGGTGCTACGTCCCCAACTGTCGCACAACAGTTCGGCTCTAGGCTGATCTCCGGCCCTGTCCTCCTGACACTGAATGGTGCTGTGCCTGGGGGACTGAACAAAATACTACCCTCATGACAGTATATAGATGCATGGGCATAGCTAATCCAGTCCATTCCCAATATGATATCATAACCGGGGAGTGGCATCACAAAGAATCGTCCCCTGAACTCTCTTCCGGCTATAAAAATAAAACATCTATAGATAGCTCTAATAGGCACTGGTCCTCCTCCCGTCATCACTCTACTAATCTCCGTAGTAGGTGTAGCTACTAGATGGTGTTTATGCATAAACTCTAATGATATAAAGCTATGAGATGCACCAGAATCAAACAAGCATAGAGCTAGAAAAGTATGCAAATAAACATGACCTGTGATGACGTCAGCTAAGTAAACTGGCTCCGAAACCTGCTCCGGCTCGAGAGCTAGACTATAAGTCTTCCCCTGAGGTCCCTTCTGCTGCTGTAGATGCTGCCCAAACCTCTGCTGCTGAGTCGGAAGCGGCCCTCTAGGTCCCGTGGCTACTGGGCAGCTCCGAAGCTGATGGGTGGCAGACCCACAAGCCAAACACTGACCCAACCTCTTCCTACAGATGGTAGCGTCGTGGCCTGCCCTCTTGCAGAAAACACAAAAACCTTCCTTTGGCTGTTGTCGGGGTCCCGGGGCTCTAACTGGCGGGGTCGGGTGATGTGATGTAGGAGGGCGATATGTCTGCTGGTGCGGCATCGGTGCTTTCTGTTGGAAAGCCTGACGCTTGGACAGTCCCTCGAGGTGTACAGAAGCCGGCCTCTTGCATGACAGAAGACACTCCTTGATGCTCCGGGCCAACTCTAGGCTCTGGTAGTAGTCAGTCGTACCGTTCGCCACTATAAGAATGCCAATATCTGGAAGTAGACCATGGCAAAACCTACGGGTCATCTCCTCTGGGTCTGCAACCAGACTAGGAGCAAAACGGCTCAGGCGACTAAACTATGTCGCATACTCATCAACAGAACGGTTCCCCTGCTGGATGTTCTGGAATCGTAGCCCTATGGCTACTCTAGCAGTGGTCGAGAAGAATTTCTTCTTGAACTGGGTCTTGAACTGATCCCAAGTGGCCCTCCCTCTCGCAAACAACGGCTCATTCCGGAACCAAACTCCTGCCAAATCTATCAGCCAAAATTCTGCTGCCTCGATCTGGAGGTCATCTGCATCCTAACTCCAAAGAGCTTTCTCTCTACCGAGTCTAGCCAGTCATCTGCTACTACTATGCCCTCAGTCCCTGAGAACTCCTTGGGGTTCAGACCCATGAAGTCCTTGATCGTCCCCGTTCTCTGCCGTTCCTCTACAGGTGGTGGGACCACGGTACGTTCCTCAGAACGCTCCATGCTCTGGCGGAGTAGGGTAGTCTGCTCCTGATGGGTTGTTAGGAACCCCTGGATCAGAGTGAGCAGTTGGTTCCCATCGAGTGTGACGGAAGCCTGGATAGGTATGGTGATAGGGGGTGGTGGAAGTATCGGGTCCTGCTGGGACTGCGATGTGGAAGGTGGTGGAGGCATCTGGGTTGGTGGATTTGTGGAGTGGGAGAGTATGGTAGGTGGAGGTGGAGGTGTATCAGTCAACTGGTCAGCTGACTGGATGGGGAGTGTGCACCATTCTCAGGTGTGACATACTGGGATGAACGAGTAAGCACCATCTAATTACAATAAAAAGGACTTATAAGGACTTGTTTAAAGTAAGCAATCATAGGCAAGAAAATCTAATTATAATAGCAAGCATGTGATGTATTTCCTATGTTACAATCCTAGCATTTCTCTAGGTGTTCTAAGCGTCATTCTTAATGTTGTCTAATTACCTTAAGTTCCTAATTGCAGGTATGCTTGGTACAATAACGTAACCAAACAATTTAGTCAGAACCTGCATGGACCACCACTAAAAACATGTCACGATCCGTTACCCAAATTGTTGGGCCGGACCGAGTCATGTCCAGCCTGCGCTTGAGATAAAGCGCAGTAAGCTGTTCTAGAAATAACAAGATAAGACTAAATGTGCTAACAGTTCTATAAGTGAATAAAAGTCATAAATGCTCCAAACACAAAAGTTGACTCATATAGAAATAAGTCCAAAGTACAAGTCTGAAACGTAAAACTGGATACATGTCCAGTTATAAAATACGTAGTCTAACACATGACTACTCTCAAAAGTCTAAAGCAAAAAGACTACTAGGCGAGGTTCCCCGCAGGTACATCCTCGTAAGGCAAAGTCGGGTCCTCGGCAGTAACTCCATAATACGAATCACAGAGCAACTCCTCCTCAGTAAGTATACCTACAACGTTATCCTGTCAGGACGGGAGCAAGTACTGAATCTAACAAACATATAATACTAATCATGTGATAAAAAGAAATGACATATCATGTTTGTTCAGTTTTAGGTACATTTTAGCATGGCAATAGATATTCATTTTAAAGTTTAAAACTGTAGTAGGTGAGTGATCAGTCAATAGGTAATCAGGATGTACAGCGGTACATATCAATTTTCTGAAGTGTACATACGTACACTTAATGGCATCGGTGTACATCCATACACAAACGTGGGACCAGACATACGACACAGATACATATAGAATATAACGGTGCTCGGTAAATACATACGGAGAAGGGGGTCATGATCACGTACACTACTAGCAGTTTCCCCTTAACCCGTTGTTTAAATATGTGAGAGATATGAAAACTATCCTAAACATGGCAGAGACTGAAAGTAATACAATATGCAAAGTTTTAACTTGCTACCCCAAGGATCAGCATTTAACATGGTTGGTGAATCACAGTTTATGGTTTATAGCAGTATGTAAAGTTTATAGAAAGTACTTACCTCTACAAAAGCAAGCTACGATAAAACTGCTATAGATGTCTGGTAACTCGTCACTGTAGAAATAAATACATAAACTTAGTTTTTACACTAAGCTAAAATACTAAGACACTAATTGGTGCAACACGACTTGTGACTGGGCACCTAGCCAAAATGATGACTTTAGCATAGGAGACCAATGTGGGGTGACACACTACTATAACTAACTTTCTAGGGTCTCTACACTAGTGAGGGGTGAGGTTCAATACGGCTATAACTCAAAATAACACAAAAGGTTGCAAGTCGTAATTATTCAATAAATAAATCAAATGAACATTGTGTTCCAATAATTTTTGAGATAGACAAAAAGCTTAATTTTACATAAAATAAAGTACCAAAATGATCCTTGTTAATTATAGAAATTTATTATAATTTTTCTGGAATTTATTAACCAGTACAAGTATTTTATAAAAATCAGTTTTCCTAAGTTCACAGAAAATGAGTTCTGGTTTTATATGCCAAAACAGTGGCCAAAACTGTAAATTAAATACTGTAAAAATTATACTAAATTAGCTAAATTAACATAGTATCTAAATACTAATTTTTCCAGAATTTTAACAGCAATTAAAGTATTTTTAGAAATCCAAAAACAGCATGGTACATAAACTAAAATTAAATAATTAATTATCTGCATATTTTGTCCATGTATATAATTTGAACCAAAGTTCAAATACAGGACCCAAGGCCATAAATCAAGTCCAATATGACTTGTACAGGTCTTGAATGTGGGAAAACACATTTGAGCCCAAAAACCCATGCTAGGCTTGGACACCAAATTGTTGCAGTAATTAAAATACACAAAATACAAAGAGGTAAAAGTAAATAAACATTAATATTTTAATAGGGTAAAATTTTACATAGTAGCCATAAAAATATGATAAGTAATATTTACATATATTAAAAATATACATATGTATAATATTACGTAAATTACTTAGGCTAAATAGTTATGTATATATACATATACATATATATATATATTTTTTTTTTTTTGTATATATATATATATATATATATATATATATATATATATATATATATATATATATATATATGTTTTATATATATATATATATATATATATATATATATATATATATATATATAAAACATATATATATATATATATATATATAAAAAAAAAAAAAAAAAAAAAAAAAAAAAAATATATATATATATATATATATATATAAGAAATAAATATATATATAAGAAATAAATATATATATAAATAACAGAAAATATATATATAAAATAACAGTAGTAATAATATATATAATAGTATATAATTAAAACAAAAGAAAAGAAAATAAACAAAACAACAGAGCCTAAGACTCGAACTCGGGCCACTGTACGCATGGGGGGGGGGGGGGTGGGTTTAAACTCGCGCGCTGACCAGTGGTCCAACTCGGCTTGCTGTTAGGAATAGGATTTTTGTTTAATTTATTTAGGGTTTAGTTTAAAATAACAGTAAACCGAAAAATCAACTATGTGTCCTGACAGTTTGGGACACAGAGTCTACGTGTCCGGGCTATGCACGACACGTACGAGTCATGAAACGCGTGTCCGAGCACAGCGTTGGGTTCGTCGTGTCCTGGCGAACGACATATGTCGATTCGAGACACGTACTACACAAATATGACACTGCCACTTACGTGTCCAGCTTCACAGAGGGGTTTCGAAGGCGGTGACGGCGGCTAGGGGCGTCGGTGAGGCGGCGCTTGGGCGGCGATTGGCTCGTCTCAGCGCGGCGAGTCAGTTGAGGGTGGTTGGGGGCGGTGACGGTTGTCGTAGGGGCTGGACGAAGGTTCGCCGGAGTTATAGGGTTAGGGTTTGGGGCTGTCGGGGCGGTTGTGGGTGGCTGGGGGTCGTAGTTGTGGTGGTCGAGTTGAGGGGAGTGAGGGGGTCTTTATAGGGGGAGTCAAGTCGGTCGGGGACTGTCGCGCTGGCCGGAAATGGTGGGGGCAGTGAGTCGGCGGTCGTCGGGCAGTCGGAGGGCAGCCTGGTCGTCGGGGGGGGGGTAGATTAGGAATTTACAGAAAACCCCCTAGAGTTTAGGTTATTACAAAATGGTTCCTAACAGACTAAATGCAAATAGAAATTTGCATTCCACAATTAAAAACAATTGATTAATTACAAACTGCTATTGTAACAATTTAATAAATTACATAACTATATTAAAATAATTCTAAATATTACAAAATGATATTAAAACTTTTTAATTAATTGTAAAATAATATTTTAGTATTTAAAACTCATTTAAAACTCATTTAAAAATTCTAGAAAAATTCCTAAAAATCATAATAAATATTTTTAAGGCTAAATATGACATTAATAATTAATTAACACTAATTAAATAAATTTTGAAAAATAGGGGCTCACAAGTCCAAAAAAATATGTCACGACCCGTTACCCAAATTGTTGGGCCGGGCCGAGCCATGTCCAGCCTACGCTTGGTTAAAGCGTAGTAAGCTGTTCTAACAATAGACAATAAAGGATCTAAGCAGCTAACAGTTCTAAAATCATATTTTAAAGTTCATCACAACACAACATCTATAAGCGAAGGTAAACGAGTACAGAATTAAAAATACACATCCAAAGTATCTAACTGGAGACAAAGTCCAGTATCCAAATATAAGTACAGACCAAAATCTAAGTCTCAAAACACATGAAAATAACTAAGTAAGGTTCCCCGCCGGGGCCTCTTCTGGAGCTAAGGCCAGGTCCTCAATGCAGTACCATAATATGTAACACATAGCATTTCCTTCTCGAAAAGTATACCTACAACGTTATCCTGTCAGGACGAGAGCAAGTACAACCTCTACTACTAAAGTACTGAATATATAATGAAAGAGATGTACAACAAGAAACATGGTGTGATAAGTCTATAAAACAGGAAATACTGGAAACATGGCCTCATGGTACAACTGGGATCACGGTATCATAGTAACACAGGGAACATGGCATATCTCATAGTCTATCATGGCAATATATATTCATTTTAAAATTTAAAACTGTAGTAGGTGAGTGATCAGTCAATAGGTAAAATAGGATGTACAGTGGTACATATCAATTTTCTGAAGTGTACATACGTACACTTAACGGCATCGATGTACATCCATACACAAACGTGGGACCAGACATACGACACAGATACATATAGAATGTAACGGTACTCGGTAAATACATACGGAGAAGGGGGTCATCATCACGTACACTACTGGCAGTTTCTCCTTAACCCGTTGTTTAAACATGTGAGAGATACGAGAACGATATAAAGCATGTGAGAGATACTGGGAGCAGTATAAGCATGGCAGGTACTGGGAGCAGTATAAAACATGTGAATACTCAGAGCAATATAAAACATAGTGAACATGTACTGAGAACCAGTAAGAAGCATGTGAAGATATAAGAATTGTCCTAAGCATGGCAGGTACTAAAAGTAATACAACATATGAAGAGTTAACTTGCTACCTCAAGGATCAGTATTTTAACATGGTTAATACATGTTCTAGCATTAAAAGACAGTAAATGAGTTTGTAGATGTACTTGCCTCGAGCAAAGCAAGAATACTAGTACGAAGATATAGATGTCCGGTGTCCTGTCAATAATGATATACAAACTCAGTTCTAAGCTATGTTCAATATTACACTAGTGGTGTGACACGACTCCTGACTGGATACTTGCCAAGTGGGGACCTAGCATAAAAGTCTAATATGGAGTGCCACTATATCCAAACTAACTTCCTAGAGTCTTTATACTAGTGTAGGGTGAGGTCCAATACTACAATAACTCAAAACCACACAAAACATTGAAAGTCGTAACTATTTAATAAATAAATCAAATTGTACACTGAGTTCCAACAATTTTTGAGATAGACAAAAAGCTCAATTATATATAAAATAAAGTACCAAAATGATCCTTATTAATTATAGAAATTTATACTAATTTTTCTGGGATTTATAAACCTTCTTAAATATTTATTAAAAATCAACAAACACATGTATCTGAAAATGAGTTCTGTTTTCCTATTTTTATAAAATACCAAAATACTTATTAAATACTAAAAAAATTATAATAAATTATCTAAATTAACATAGTATTTAAATATAATTTTTTCCAGATTTTTACAGCAATTAAAATATATCTAAAAATCCAAAAACAGAAAGTAACAATTTCTGGAAAAATAATTAATTATAAATTAAGGATAATACATAAACAAAATCTACAGATGTCGTCGGATGATAAAATAAATATCACCAACGTGTCCAGAATGGTCAAATTAGCTAGGATAGCCTACCCATAAGTCCAATTAAGATACAGGGGCAAAACGGTAATTTCGGATCAAAATGATGTCCGCCGTTGGACACACTTTGCACCGAAAAACGTGTCAGGATAGAAGTCTACAAAACCTAGCAAATTATATGTCCACGAATCTAGAATGATGATACGAACCCAACGGTATGTCCGAAATGGAATTCCGATGTGCCGATCTCAAAATGATACGTTGACGCGGACACTTGGTATCCGGTTTGCACCGAAATGCGTGCCAAAGCAAATGTCTTCAAAACTCAGCAAATTATATGTCAACGAGTCCAGAATGACGATACGAACTCAACGGTATGTCCAAAACTGGATTCCGATGAGCCGATCTCAAAGTGATCCGTTGACTCGAAAAGTGGGACCCGCTTTGAACCGAAATACGTACCAGGGCCCACGTTCTCCAAATCAAGCAAATTTTATATGAAAACGTGCCAGAACGACGCCACGAGTCTACTGGTGGTGTCAGAAATTGAATCCGGAGTTCCGGGTTCAAAAATGGAATTTAATAAATGCAAATTAAAGAATTCGGACGGCCAACTTTGGCGTCGAATTCGACCAACCAAACGTGCTTATAATGAAACGAAACTTAAAGGAGACAAGAAGAGGGTTATACCAGCTGTGCACAGGAATAGGTAGCACGCCAACCGGAGCTGCAACGGCGGAGTTACGAGCTGACGAAGTCGGCTCCACAAAACTGTCCAAATACAGTTCAATTTAATACGTCAACTTGGTGGCCAGTTTTGAGGTATCAAACGACAAAATTAACGGACGAAAATTGAGGGGAGTGAAGTGCTATATACCGAGATTGAGACGGAGCAAGGAGTTCGCCGATCCAACGGTCGGATCTCCCAAAAATTGCGAACGAAGTCGCTATCCCGAAACACAATTTCTGAAACTTTCCTCCGTGCGCGTCGACGGGATCTCGTTCAAAACGCACGAATCGTGTGTTTCACACGTCGGGGAGGGGGTGATGTGGTGTTTGAATAATAGGAGAGAGAGAGAGAGAGTTATTTATATATATATATGTATATATATATATAGTTATTTGTAAAGTAGAGAGAGGAAAATAGATATTTTCAAAATGGGAAAAATAGAAAAATTATGTGGGGTACTTGGGCAGTCATGAGAGGACAACAGGGAGCTTGGGTTCGGGTTCGGTCGAGCCGAGTCGGATCAAAATCGGACCGAGGGCAATATTCGAATTAAAATACGTATTTATGATCACGGGTAAATAAATAATATACGGGGGCTCCAATAAATGGGACACAAGCGTCATGTGGGTAGTAGGCTTCATGTGGGCCACGTCCACACTTTGGGTCGACTAGGTTGGATCGATGTCGGGTCCCAAAATTAAATTGGAAATTAAATCAGGTTTTACGGTAGAAAATAAATCGGCCTAAATTGACCCGAAAGTTGTGCGAAGAAATTGAAGCACAAAATGGAGTGTCTGAGTGGGACACGAAGGTCATGGGTGAAGAGCGTCTCGAGTAGATCATTTATGAGAAGTTGGTTATGAGAAAACGACTGGTCTGGTGCTCCTAAATTAAAAGTCACGGTGACGTACAAACGATGATCAAAGATAAAAGTGGGAATAATTATTCAACGATTAATTGGTCTAAGTTGACCCGAAGTTGCGCGATACAAAAAGAGCACAAGGGAACGAGTTCAAGTGGGACATGATATATCAAAACGAAGATTATCTTGTCTACTTCAAAACTCGTGAAGAGAGTTTACAGAGATTGGTATCCCTGACGCTCCAGAAATCAAAGTCACGGAAAGGTACATTAATAATCTAAACAATTAAATAATAAAACATTTATCGAAAATAATTCATTAAGAAAATAAAAATAAACCCTGAAATTTAGGGGGCTTACATCCTACCCACCTTACAAAATTTCGTCCTCGAAATTAAAAATCACCCAATAGGTCAAACTAGAACATGTGGCTGCTCTGGCTACGATACTCAATCTGCTACCCTTATAATCATCTCTTCTGTTTCTCCTTACAATCTTTTTGGTTCAGGTTCAACTAAGTCCTTCTATCATAAACTTCGTCATACATCCTTTAGAATCTTCCATACTAATATGAAACTTTTATGTATACCCTAAACTATAGGTCATTCTCTGGGCATGTCTATAAGCCTAAAATGCTTAATCATCAATCATATTTCCAACCTCAATTTGTAAATACTGGATTTCCTTATCGTATCCTAAGTATCCATATTCTATCAATCCACATGCCCTTTGCATTATTTGTCGTCAATCCTTTCCTACAGTTTCTCTTTGAAATTATACGTTCAATTCTTATTCCTGGCGTAGAGCCTTCTTTTTTTACTCAACAAGTCCTCCGAATATAAATCCTCGATTTCAAAACTCCCGATTTATTAATTACCAATGTACATATGTCTTTGTCTTGCTCTTTGTCTTTTTAACTGATATCTTCCCGATCTCGTACGCAATATTATATCTCATTCTAACTTATTCTATATCAATCCACATATCGATCTACCCTTTAATCACATGTAATTAGCTATAGATAACCAACCAAAATTCTACAAATGCTAAATTCTCAATTTGTAAGTACATGATTCGGATCCTCATTCTGTAATCACAACAATATAATATCTTATTTCTCCATCTTTAGATACCCTATCTCGAGTCATACCATCAATGCAATCGTTCTTAATGGTTCCCAAGTCTGCTACAGTCAGTCACCCATACTTGTCCTATAAGCTTAGTCTAACCAATCCCTAGGAAAAGTACTTATCACAATCACACAATACATTTATAGTTATACTATAGGATCAGTTAACGAGGTTTGACTATATCGGTCGTCTATAAAATAGAAGGTAACAAGGCCTAAGACTGGGTCAAGCAATCCATAACAGTGTCCAAACAAGTTAAAGGGTCAAGCAAGACAGAAAAGTTTATTGGAATATCTCCAAGAATGGTACGAAGACAACGAGATGCATAACGAGAAGAATTACCCAAGAGGTTAACGAAGGAGAGTTTAGTCAAGTCATAGGAAAGATGGAACACAAAAATAATTATGTCCAAGAAACAACGCGAAAGCAATCCTATTGGAGAGTCCTAGAGAACCTGTAATCCTTGTTGTGGATGTAGATAGGACGGAGTTAATCAAGACGGGGAAGAATGATAATAAGAATTTATTCTTGCTCATTCGGTCATAACGAAGTGAACCAAGTTGAGATATGATCTGATAACCATATACGTCTTCCTGAAATCATGTTGCCAGAATTTTCGCCACACCAATAAGCTTAAATGCAATAAACGATAGAGTCATAACTAAGGCATACACCCTATAATCATGTTATCTAGAATTCTCACCACGCCAACCGGTATGGCTGCAAGAAAATCTAAATTCCATAACTAGGATAAGTATATCTGAAATCAGGCTCTATGTTTTTGTCATACCAGCTAATATGGCTGCGATAAATTCTAAACTCCATAATAAAGCAAACGTTTACCTTATCAGGATATATCATAATTCAATCCACAAAATTTATCACGATGCAAGATCAAAGTCAACAACGAAATTCAGAAATTAAATTCAACAACAAATTTAAAGGAGAGCAAATAGAAATAAGCGAAAATAGATTTCTAGGTAAGATTAGAGTGAGATCCTCAGGGGTCAAAATTGTAACCCACTGAATTCAAGCATGATACTAAATACAGTTAACGGTCCTATGCTGTGATGAGTTCTCCTATGTTGCAATCCTAGTAATCCTCTAGGTGTTCTAAATATTATTCCTAGTGTTATCAAGTTGTCCTAGATCCTAATTGCAGGCATGCTAGGTACAATAACGTAACCAAACAACTTAAGTCTGGACCTGCATGGGCCGCCACTAAAGTGTACAAAAAAACCAGAACTTAAGGTAATTAGGAACACATGATAAATACAAGCATGGGCTAATTAACACTAATTAAATAAATTTTGAAAAACAGGGGCTCACATCATCCCTATCCTAGTTCTTTTAGGATACCGTCCAAATCCTAGCACCCTTACTTTTGTATCTGACATGTTCTATGTCTATGGTTCCCAATTTTATATTCAACTCTCTCATAGGTTTCCTCCATCATCAGTTTAAGTCTTGCGTTAACTATCTACCTCCCTCTTGATCTTGTAGCTCTTCCCTACATCTTGTGTTTATCATACTCTCTCATGCTAAGCATAGCCATAGGTTCATACTCCAATATATATTTCTCCGAACTCAATTTACAAATATTAGCTTATCTGCATTTTATATTACTATTCCCTTGTCGTGATTTCTTTCGTTATCGTATAACTAATCTTCTCTCAAATGATCCCTTAAGCCCCCTTTTTTTGCATTCTTAATCCTCTCTCTTTTTCTTAGTCCCTCAATCTGATATGTTTAAATACTGATATCCATTAGACTTTTATATTTTCTAAATACAGTCGTAATCTGATGCTGTCTTGTAAATGGTTCATTCTCAGCAATGGTTTCAGAATTTTATTCTCGGTAAATGCCACCAACTATTCCGTCCAGGTTGATCTTTCACCTAATTATTATATATCCTAGCCTATGTCATATATCAATCCATATTCCTCATTTTGTTTCTTTCTATTGCTATCTTTTCGAGTCATCCAAATTTAAAAATTAGTACCATCCAAACATGAGTTACTTGAAATCCCAATATAAGATAACCTTCTTCAAGATTAGAGCCTCAAGTTTACCATTTCTTAAGTCCTTGGCACTTTTTCTCATACCACCATGAACTATAGCTTACCCTAACAGCTAACTGTGCCTTACCATCATAGTACTTGAACTTCTACATTCAATAGATCATTCTAGCCACTAATATTTCTAAATCACTTCTAACTCAGGCAATGGGTAGATTTTATCTAATTCTAGGCTCATGTTGTTAGGTTCAAATATTACACTCAACCTTAGACCGATAATTCTTTCTAGCTCAGCATCAGAACTATCTAGTCTAACCCTTCTTACTATGGGTAACTATCTTCTTCCAAATATTCAATCAAGTTCCCATACTCTGTCTTGACGAGAATAAGCATCTGGAGATAATCACCAAGCACGAGTGTCCGTCTCTTAGAAGTAGTAGAAGGAGATGGAAAATAAAAATAGTGATATCGAGGAAGAATGAACGAATACAATTATGAAGTTCAAGGAGGATAATTAAATGCAAAGAAAGCTTTCAAATATGCTGTGGATTGAGATCCTATTCATTCTTAATCATAACTGTAGGCTCTCTCAGTACAATAACGTAACCGAAACAATAAATCGGACCTACATGGGCCACCACAAAAGCTATGTCACACCCCAGTCCCAAAATACATGGGACCGAGCCACGTGGCATTAGCCAGCTATGTATTCCACCAGACTCTAGTCCGACTAGAATACGTATAAGCTTTTCAAAATGGTGTAACTATCACTACATCAATTCTATATCTCAATCCAAGTAACAACAACATAAGAAAGGAAAATATGAATACTGGTCTGCAGTCCCAGTAACCATACTTGCCCGAATAGACTCGGAAGATAATACGAGTCTATAAATACTAGGCTACTAAGTAGATACAATAACAGTAAATAAAACATATAAATCTGATAAAATGAATACCTGTAATGAAATGAATATCATCAACAATCCAGCAATGTGCTCAACAAATATACTCAGCCAACCTGGAAGGAAACCAGGTCCTCAGAGGGATGCAACAAGGTACATAATATACAGGCCAAGTGTACGACAGTAATAAATTAATAAATAAAGTAGAGTAAGACTGATAGAGTGGGTGAATCTAACATAGCCAACTAGAATGAAATACAATTTAAGAAATATCACTCGAACATGCGGGCTATCACAGTGTACCATGGAGACCTGATAGGCACTCCAGTAAACTATAAATACTCCACAGTCCAATAAGGAAGCTGTGGCTAACTATAAAATCTTCGAAGCTCTGGAATGAGACAACGACATACTATGTAAAAAAGTAACCCAAGCATACGGTGTATGTTCTCCCCTTCTATGTGACCTTGCAAATCATATCCATGAGACGCTTGGCCGGATCCTCTAACTAGGACATCGAGTCATAAAGTAAATATAGTAAAAATTACAAGTCATCATCCTAGAATAAATTACAGACTACCGTATAGCAAGATGTAATCATGTACGAAAATTCGACAGTATGTAGTAACCATAAACATGTCCTAGGGTTTTATCCCGCAATGAATTTTTCATGGTAATGTAAAATGTGAATATCTAATGTCGATACCCAATGGCGCTATTGCCCATCGGCACCCGAATGTGATTCGGATGCGAAGTACCAAACACGGCCCTAGGTGTTGCAATAATATACACATAAAATAAATATTTTAAGAAATTAAATTATGTAACTGAAGTATAAGTTTGGCAAGATACACTTGCTTGGCTCCGGTTGCTGAAAAGTAGGAGCTAGTCCAACGTCCAAATTCGATGAGTCAACAGGACCTAGAGGAATAATTTTATAATTAGTTATTTATTTAGCCAGAAACCTATCTTATAAAGGAAATATTAAGGCTTAGGTTTAAATAAGTATACATATTTATTTTTTAAAAAAGAGAGAAAGTGTTACTAAATTGGCAACCTCCACAAATGCTACCCATTCTACTGCTTAGAAAAATCACCCCCAACCAAATCATTTATGCAACGATAAATTTATACTCATAGCATCATAATATTTTCCTTCCTAAACTGTTCTAACTAGTGAAGCCCTAAAATTTCAAATGTTCTTCGGTTCAATAAATTCACCTATTCATTTCCCATAGGCTCATCTTCAAATCAATATAGATCATATTTTTAACATAAAAGGGGTTCACACGTAACTGACTTTACTTAGTCACCACATTGTGTGATGAGCAACAATTAGGATGTGTCGATGCCCACACCAATAGTGACTCACAAGTTCTTTCTCCTGTTTGCCAACTCTTTACTATAGAACAGTTCTCATTACATTTGGTCCATCCTAATAATAGAAGGTCTTGCTTTCCCTCCCTCCAGTTAAGACACATGCAACTACAGACCAATACCACACCATTTTCTCCAACTAACCCTTCATCTGCACAACTATAACTTCCTACACATCAGTTTGTGGAACCTGGTTTATGGTTACTACAACAAGGGTTTTCATTAGCCTAACTAAGGGCCATCTGCATATGAGCCCATTGATCCACATTTCTTTTATATATATATATATATATATATATATATATATATATATATATATATATATATATATATATATATATATATATATATGTGTGTGTGTGTGTGTGTGTGTGTGTGTATATATAAAATCCAGTATACATTATTCCCTACTAAATAGTTTCCCTCTCCCTAACCATGCATGTGTTCTTACAATGCCAGCACATATACCATTATTCATCTAAATTTGTAAGTAACCTCAATCGTAGCGATCAATATTATACTACTAATTCCACAACGACAGTCCCTACTCACCCATTCCTACATGAGGAGTTTCACACGCTGACAATAGTCATTCCCATAGCACAGTTAAGTCTAGATTATCATAAAACGGGAAGGCATACCAGCATATTGCTAATATTAGCACAAACTAGCTCTCTCAGTCAATACCACAATCCTAGATAGGGTTTTTTTTTCAATTTATATTATTTATATCGCATGAGTAGTTATTTAAATTAATTAATGTGAAGGTTTCATTTATTGTTGATTTAGCCTATTAATTGATCCTTGACCTGTGGACCCAATTAGACTAGACATGACCACTTGAGCCTATAACCTAGGATGAAAACAACTAGCCTCATTTAAGTCATGTTAAGCTTAGTTTTAGACTAGAAATTAATCCCACACTTAGAGCACAACTAACCCTTCATTTAAGAGATTGTTCATGACAACTTGAGGGATAAAATGGACATTTTAGAAGGGGTTTTAGGGCTTCAATGATGGCTGGTCATATAGAGCATTTACACCTTCTTCATTCCATTTAGAGCCTCCACAAACCCTAGAAAGAGCCTCTTCAAGCTTCCTTCCATTTCATAAATTCCTACCATTAAAACTCCTCCAAATTCTCCCAAAACCTTCCTAAATATTTACCCTACATGGCTCGAACATTGGAGACCAATGAGCTCATTGGAAGGAGTCCCAAGGAGGGAGAGATTGTGTCAAACTTGACACAAAAGCATCCCTAGAAGGCTTCATTCGGAAAACCACCCCCAATAGGTAGAACTTGTTATTTTGATAATTTGAGCTCCGTCTTCATGCATGACACAAGTAGAAACACTCACATTGGCTAGGGGTACCCATGGGGAGATGAGCAAGGCTCTAAACCTTATTTTGGAATATTTTATTTGGAGTTTTTGTGCCATCTTTGGAGAAATTCGAGGAGATCCCACCAAGTGTTTGTCAAAATGATAAGGTGGTCATTTTAGTCTTGTTTTTCAGTTTTGAACCCATGGATGGCTAGGTTGTTCATTAGATAGACATTTAAATCGATTTCCTAATTTATCTCACTAATGTACATATATATATATGTATGTCTAATATAAGTTAAACATGGATATATGCATGTTTGTGGGTGTGAGTTGCTTGGGACAGTGAGGGTTTGAGTTCACTGTCCTGGGTCTGCCACAGTTTTGAATCAGTGAGAATTTGTGCACTGCCAAGGAGGAAATAGGGACTGATCATGTGACAATGTAAGTGATTTCTAAGTTTATTCACCAAGTGTATACATATATATACATGTATTATATATATATATATATTTTTTATATACATGTATTATATATATATATATATATATATATATATATATATATATATATATATATATATATATATATTTATTTATTTATTTTTATGTATTATATATATATATATATAATATATATATATATATATATATATATATATATATATATATATATATATATATATGGGTATTGAGTTTGGGACTTAATGTTCACTGTCAAAGTGAACTGTGAAGTATGTGTGAGTTCAATCTAGAACTAATTTGGGGTTTAGTTAGAGGAAACCAGTGAAGGCTTAGTATTTGTATCAGATTGAAATGGAGGGATAGGCCTGCAAGCCATAGTGTAGCAGTGGCTTGGATAGGCCCGCCAACTTGATGTTGGCCAAGGCTAATGTGGTCCTTGGCACTACTGGGCAAGGCCTAACCTGCATTGAAGAGGCTTGTAATACCTCTTGGCAACATGGTTCGAGTGAAGAGTGCACAGTATGTCAGTGAGCAGTGGGGTCGGGCAAGGGCCATTTGAGTTCCTGTTTTATGTATCAGTGAGTTCAGTGTAATAGTGTAATAGTGTGGTATCAGTTAAGATATCTAGTAGTGTCATAGGATCAGTGTCCCTTATGAGTATCAGTATGTAAGCCCCCTGAAATTTAGGGTTAATTTTTTAATTTTCTAAATCAATTATTTTTAATAAATATTGTTATTTGATTAATTTTATTTTGTTTAATGTTCTTTTTCGTGACTTTGATTTCTGGAGCATCAGAGATGCCAATCTCTGGAAACTTTTTTCATGAGTTTGTAGTAGACAAGATTATCTTCATATTGATATATCATGTCCCACTCAAACTTGTCCCCTTGTACCCATTTTGTATTGTACAACTTCGGATCAATTTAGACCATTTGATTATTAAATAATTACTAATAAATTTTCCAATTTTATCTTTGATCATCATATGCACGTTGCCGCGACTTTTAATTTAGGAGCACTAGACTAGTCATTTTCTTAAAACTAACTTCTCGTGCATGATCTACTCAAGACACCCTACACCCATGACCTTCGTGTCCTACTCAGACATACCATCTTGTGCTTCATTTGCTTCGCACAACTTTTCTGACGCAAGACCCAATCTTAATTTATCCTACGGGGCCACATTTATTTCCGACTTGAATTAGGAACACCCTGTCATGACCAACTCCCGAATAATCTGACATGAGTCGGAAACGCCCAGCCTACGTTGAAAGACTCAATGTAATAAGCTGTACCAAGCTAGGAAAACTAATAAGTCAATATGAATAAGTACAAATCACAACATCTATAAAGGATCCTAGAAAGATCGCCATAATCCACAAGTCCATATAATGTAAAGGTACCAGAGTCAACAGGAATGAAATACGCTATGAATTCTAAAAACAATATCTAGGAGTAAATCTAAACAGTCTAAACCTGAAGCCTCTAGCTAAGTCATGTCTCCATCCTGCTCAGCTAAGATCCTGGGCTCTGGCCCATAAGATAGAACAATATCCTGCAAGTACACCTGCAACATATCCAGTTAGGAGCGGAGCAAAGTACAGTTCTAGGTAATGAACAAGAACATCATGATATGGAAATGAGTACAAGAGAACATGAAGTATAAAGTACAAGAAAAGAACATGAAATTATAGGAATATAAAGTACATGAAATAAAGTATAAGAATGTAAACCATGAACCTGAAGTACAAGACATGACATATGCACAATGTTTGAAATATAACAAGCATATGTGACCGGCTGGGGTGAGTACAGGAATAAGTACAGGAGTACATGAATAACGGTATGGCTTAGGGCCCGCGTGCATGGTCCGAACCCTGCACTTAATTCTACTACTCCTTTTCTGTAATTATAAACTCTAGCCCCAATTTATCCATTCATCGAACACACAAGGGTGGACTGAAACAAGACTGAACACAATCCAGTGGCGGACACGAGCAGTGCTTGGACACGATCGACACACTGCCCCGACATTCCAACCCTGTCCAGTAATACAATCTTTCAAGATCTAAAGCAAACGTTCTATAATTACAAGAGAGGTAGAACCAATACCTGGGAATGACTCGTTCCGGAATGAAAGATCAGGCACAACTATAAATCGGCCATTAAGTCCTATGTCCAGATACGATAGCAAGAGATTTAATTCTCCTTTTGTTCCTCGTCACTCTCGCACGTGATCCAGATCGCGCTACAGATACGAACTCTGGGAAAAGGAGAATCCAAGGAAAAGATCGATTCCAGGGGTTGGACACTTCCTTCTCGTCCAAATGCAACGCCAGGTCCTGTTACACATTTAGTTTGAACATGATTCAAGCATCCCCGCGTAAACAAAGTAATAAAAGAGTTCAGAGATTCAACTCCAAGAATACCAAGAAATCAAATTACTAGATATCTAATTATTTACAATTCGATTCCCACTCTCAAATCAAATGCCACAAGTATAGAATTAATCCCGATCGTTCTTCTAATCCGTACCAATTTGATTCAACCAACGAAGAGAACAAATCAACCAATTAAACCATCACTAAACACAATAAATCATCTCAGCCAGAACATCAATAGGATCGATGCTCACCAGTTGTCGTTTAGATTGGGTCAGGAAACTTTGGTCAATCCAGTCGATCCTAGTAATGAACGTCTTCCCCAATTTCCTTCATGATAGAGAAAAATCATAGATCAGATCGATCGATCAGAAGTTCCAATTAGTGCTCACGCATTGAAATACTTACTGAGTTGATCAGCTACTAGGGCTTCTTGAACCATGAAGACGAGGAGGAAGGCACCATCTCTTTCACCGGAGGATCGAGGGAGATCGCCGAGGAAACAAGAAGATCGCTCGTCGTTAGGACTCGATGCTGAAGAACAGATGGCAACTCTAGAGGGGGTGAATAAAGTTTATAGCGATAATAGCCAATTAAAAATTAAACTCTTTCACAAGCCAAAATTAATCAGAGTAAATGCGGAAATAAATAAGGAGCAAGAAAGCATACGCAAATACAGCCGATTTTAACCTGGTTTCCCTCGTGGAGGACTAGTCCAGGCCTGAGAACTCTAGCTCAGGATTAAATCCACTATTTGTGAAATAGTAGTTACACCCCGTGCCTTTTCTTCAGAAGAGCACGTCAACTTCTTACAAAGGATCGCAGTGGCGATGCTTGGAATTTTCCAAGCGACTTCTTGAACTCTTGCACAAACTCCTAACTGAGAGATGCTGAGCACTTGAGGCTTAGGGAGCTTGTGGCTAGTAGATGAAGAAGGGTATGGCTTATATTGAGCTTTAGAGAGAAGAGAGGAGAAGATTGGATGATTAAAAATGAAAGAATTCATGGCCTATTTATAGGATACCAGTAGGCAGAATTCGGCCAGAATTCTGGTAGGAATTTTCAAATATTTGGCCGTTGGACAACTAGCAAACAGCCAACCCTAAAAATTAGGGTACTGATTTTTAGGGGACAGAGTTCGGCCCGAACTCTGTGTGGAGGCAGAGTTCGGCCCGAACTCTGTCTCCAGAGCACAGAATAGGTCTTTTGGTCCGATGGGCTTATGTGGAGCTTTTGGATTTTGGGTAGTGTATAAGTTAAGTCTCAAGAGCTCAGCACAACTCAGCTTACATAAGTCTAGACTCAATAAAGTTATAAAATACAGACTCAAAGATGACTTGTAATGCAAAGCTGGGCTATCGTCTGACTTAAGCTGGATGAAGTCTTCATGTGTCGTATTGAATTATCACAAGTATTATTTAGTCAATTCTATCAATATTTGGTTGACTGTGACTTTGTGTCAACAATCTCCCCCATATTGATAATTGACAAAATAATAATTGTATATTCAATATTCATACTTGAACACATTTAAGGACAAAAAGCATAGCTCCCCCATAATCAGTGCCGAGCTTAAAATATAGCTCCCCCGTAATCATTGCTTTGAATCCTGTTGGCCTGATAAGAACATTCTCCCAAAAGCACAGATACAAAGACAAAAAAAAATAATATGGAATATACAAATATCTCCCCCTTTTGGCATTTAGCAATTTACGATGAACAATTAATAACTGGCAAACACACCAAAAGATAAGAGAAGAAACTGCATATAAACTGATATAACGACTAAATGTCTCAAGAGTCACAACTCATAATAGGTATAATACAATCAAAAGTGAATAAAAGTAACTAAAATCAAAGTGCAGAAAGAAACATAAGCTATGATCCTCAGTAGCAGCAGCAAAAAGCAGTCCATATCCATCATCGAGCTCATGAAGGCCCAGCGTCGTCTGATGGATCAGTGAAAGAACGACGAGGGTCCACGAAGGCCGCATCCGGATCCAAGTAACGAATAACCCAAGGGTCATCGATACGATATCCCTCACGACCGAGGTCCCGCTCCATAGGGATAGGCATGGAAGGATGACGAGACATGGAGTACCGAATATCGTGCAGCGAGTTGCTGATAGCACTCATCTGCAGGGTAGTCCGGTAATCCAGCTGAGTCCAGCGATCATCCTCCAAGGTGAAACGATCGTGGAGCATGGTCTGAAGAGACTCGAGAGTGGCAGGAGGAGGAGGAGGATCCTGTCCAAGAGGAGGTGCATCGGGCTCATCGTCAGAGTGCTCAGACACGACGGGTGAGCCAACGGCTGCCTGAAGCCTCCTTGCCTTAGAGAGGAAGGCAGGAACAGGTAAGAATGGACACTCATCAAGGGGTACATGAAACGCACGAAAGATCATAGGAAGATATAATGCATAAACCAAGGATCTTGGTTTCTTCCTAGAATTAATCATCCAATCCATCATTGTACGTGGAAGATTAAATGGTACATGAAAGTGGAGGTAATATAAAGTCGAGATTTCAAAGTAGGTGACTTCATCGGTGAAACCCGCTTTGGGTAGAATGGTGTTAAAGATAATCCGATAAAGTTCATAGAAATAGGAATTGAGATATTTGGCCAAAAGCTTACGATGACGTGTGTTCGGGGTACACAAGTCGTCCTTGAAGCTTTCAAGTGAAGACCCATCGGGAAATTGAAATGATCGAGCTTCAACAAGCTTTTCCCATGAGTTTGGCTCTTGGAGTTCAAGGTATGCGGCCAAATCGAAATCGTCAAAAGAGATATCAATTCCCGCAACCCGTGAATAAATATGTGTATCATCATGGGTGAGGTTGCAGTAGAACATTTGAATAGCACTACGATAAATGACCGAGTTTGTGGTGACAAGCTCGTCAAGGCAAAGGTCATAAAAAAGTGCATCATATTGAGAGAAAATAGTAAAATTGATAGGGTGTCCCGCAAACACCGGACGTATCCGAAAATCACTAAACCAATCATTTGATGCGTCGAGTGATACAAATATTCGGTCGTCAAAAGTATTTGGGTCATGTGGACGTGGAGGATTGAACAACGGATGGATAGGTGGTTGTTGTTCAACGGCCGGTGCAACGGGTGGTGCAACGGGTGGTGCAACGAGCGGTTCAACGCGAAGAGGAGCATTCGATGAGGATGCTCCCTCGATCCGAAGTCTCTTCCCGTGATTGAACAAACGTGGAGCCATGACACAATAAAGATAATGAAAGAAATTGAGATATAGAAAAGTATTGAATTATACCTCAAAGTAGTGATGAACAATGAAAGAGAATTGAAAGAGAGGCCTTCTCCTTGAGTTTGGGGAAGAGATGAGCTCTAGAAGGGAGAAATTAGGGTTAGGGTTTTGAGAAAAAGAGTTTGGAGAAGTGAAAAAGGTAGCAATGGAGGAGAAGAAGGAGAGGATCCCGAATATAGGTGAAGGGTTTCAATTGGTCGGAATCAATAATGGCCATTGGATCTATAATTTGATCAACGGCTGAGGCTGTTCCCGATTCTGGAACAGCCAGGCCGAATTCGGCCCGAACTCTGGTAAGGGCAGAGTTCGGCCCGAATTTCGAATTCTGGTGACAGAACTGGAATCAGGCTGAAAATTGGTTAAGTGAAAAAGATCAAAAATAAGAGTGAGTATAAATACAAGAACAGATCCAAGTGATAAACAAAGAATGACAGAGAGTGAACTCGAAGCAGCAAGGTAAAGTTGAAAAATTAATATTTCAGCGAGTGATAAATAAAATGAACCATGTAATAAACAAGAAATTATATCATAATTCAATATTTTGAAGCTGCCATGGATTAGCTGCAGGGGCCGGATCCCAGCTAGCGGTAGTCCTGAGGACTAGTGCACCGTGTCGCTTAGGCTTTTACGCCTTGTTGTCAGAAGGGCCCTTTCGGCTTGTACCCATAGCAAGTTCATCATAATAGAATCACGACATACTTGATATTTATGCAGGTTTATTTTAATTTATAACAGCTTCATCCAAAATTCCAAGTTTACGACAAAGAAAATTGAAGCGCTCTTCGGATAATGGTTTTGTAAAGAAATCTGCTAACTGATGATCAGTGTCAATAAATTCTAAGTTAATCATGCCATTTTGTTGATGATCACACAAAAAGTGGTAACGTATTTCAATGTACTTCGTGCATGAGTGATAAATGGGGTTCTTAGTCAGATTTATAGCACTAGTGTTGTCACAAAAGATTGGAATGTGCAAGAAAGATAAGTTGTAGTCTTCAAGGGTTTGCTTCATCCACAGAATTTGTGCACAACAACGCCCAGCTGCGGTGTATTCAGCTTCTGTTGTGGATAGTGCGACAAAATTCTGCTTCTTGCTAAACCAAGAGACTAAAGCCTTTCCTAATAAATGACACGTACCGCTCGTACTTTTACGGTCGACCTTGCATCCAGCGAAATCAGCATCAGAGTAACCAATGAGGTCAAATGATATTGACTTGGGATACCATAGGCCCACTGTAACCGTACCCTTAAGGTATCGAAAGCGTAGGCCTTAAATAAATCCATAAAATTAAATCAAGATTTAAATTGCCACAAAAATTTCAAAATATATTTTTCTAAAAATACTAATAATAATTTCGAAAATTACATTATTATTTAAAAATAAACCAATAAATAATTATGAAATATATATGTATGCATAATTAATATTTACATAAATATACTTTTCTAGTATACCATTTTATAAGAATATTATTTATTATTATAACTGTATAAATGAAAGGTTTTCCATAAATAAAATAATAAACTTGGAAATTTTGCTACGATAGCTAAAATAATTATTATATATATATTATTTTGAAACTATAAAAATGGAAAAAATGTTTTTCTAAAAATATGTATGCTCGCACATATTCGCACTTGTCGAGCAATTACGAAAAATAAAATTTTACGCACGACGTACAATGCAACTACGCGACGTACAATACAAAATAAAAAAAATTAATCAGTACCAAATTTATTTTTTTAAAAATAGTAGAAATTTAGGAGTTTTGCAAGCATCTTCATTGCCATCAAAGAAGGGAGGGTTCAGGCGCTTGAAATTGTTGGCTGCATTGATCCCATGATGACCAACTCTGCCCATAGCTGCTTGTACTGTCTACTACAGGGCATCGTCCCGACGGTATTGTGATGCAAGAAGATCTCAAATGAGTCCCATCAGGGCCCGATTGTCAGGATCTGCATGTTGGACTGGCTGAACTGGCGGCTCTTGATCCCCGGAAGGCATGACTCGGGATGTTGTCCCAGAGTGCTAGGTTTGGTCCCTACGTTGCTGTTGGTTCACTAGAGGGGCTCCTCCCGGCTGATCGGTATGACCAGAAACAATACCACTGAATAAATGACATGGAAAACAATAAGGAAGGACCAAGATGGATCAAGGATATAAGCATGTTATCAGGTCAAGAATTGGAAAGATTAGAAGGCACGAGTAGAGATCAAGGGCGAATGCTGATTGAGACATCTATCCAGTAAAACCCTCACACATCTTAATTGACAAGACCTACATGGGCCACCACTTAAACTGTATCACAACCAGAATACTGGAAAGCGGGAAACAGACACAACCAGCTATGTATATTAAAACGCAACCCACCTTGCCATACGATCATGGCATTCTAGATGTATGAGAGTTTATCTACAAGCCATCAGTCTCTTATAGTCAAGAACAAGCCTAGTGTCTCAATCTCAAGTAAGCAAATAATTGTTACAAGATGTTAGATCATCAGACATACAAAGTAAGGCGTCCCAAATATTACATATTCATATGATCATGAAGCTAGTCATACAAAATGTGAAGACTAGCAAGAGTTAAGTCATACATGATCAACCCTAGGATTTGCCAATCATGTTACAGTCCTTAGGCAGACAGAAATTTAAAGTTGCAACACGAGCTAACACTTGCTCGGCGGCTAAACACCTCAAAAGAATAATTTACAAGAAAAGTTAAAACTTTAGAGCTACAAAAATCTATTCATCAAAACCGAAAATTTTAAGTTCTAAAGATGCTTAAAATCATGTAGAGAAGAAGATAAAACAAATAAAAATAGAGATCTATCATGTTCTCTGTGGAGCAAGTTGTACTTGTCTTAGGGTTGGTGGAGGAGTAAATGAAGAAGAAGAAGAAGAAAAAGAAGAAGAAGAAGAAGTAAATGATAATAATGGAAGAGAGAGAGAGAGAGAGAGAGAGTGAGAGAGAGAGTAGTTGGTTTATATACCAACCCTATCATCTCAAACCAACCCAAAACCAAACCAAGCCAAGCCAAGCCAAGGTGAACCAAACCAAAACTAAACCAAGTCAAGATTGAACCAAGACAAGTCAAAGTACGGGTCACCTGAAAATTGTCAAAACTCCGTACATGTGTACTAAAAATACGTATAACGGAAAACATGAGTGACACATCTATGATCCTTTTAACTGATATAGGCTAACTCCTATATATTTATACCATATCCCAATATTGAGCTAATGTAAAATAGCATGGACTCATACTACATGGCCCTCCTCTTCATTACTGATGTGCATACTACCATTTCACTCGAGTCTCCCTAACTAACCTCTCACCCCCATAGACCATAGGTGCACCCCAATGTGTGCTCTGTACTAGGGGCATGCCCACACTTCTTAGGCCAGACTTCCTAACTTTCCTTCACTACTGTCACAATATTGCTTCCTACATTACCTTACTGACATGAGCCCCCTCCTTCACAATTACTGTTGCTATGGACTGAACAAATAAAGGAAGTGGACTAAACGCTAATATGGATTGATCAAGGTGTTCAGTAGTCATATGTTGAAACTCAAATACCAGAGGGTACATCTCATTCCCTATTCTCACTATTACACATATATACAATATATGAACAACCCACATACATTCCAGTGCAACACTCCTCCTCTCCTGCTCATGACTGATCCCAAAATGACAGGGGGCTGAACTCAATAACTGAAACAAAAGACTGATACCACACACTTGATACTAATGCTATATTGATACATGAATGAATCTCTTTAGTTGCACACTTGCATATCAGTTATTGGACTGATATTAAGAATATAGGGGACTAAATCTATAATGGACTTAATGGGTCTGAACACAATATGGATAGGGACTGGACATTACAGTTCAGAGAGATTGAACCATTAGCATAGGCAGTACAGAGGATTTGGGGACTGATACACTATGCTAACTGATCCCAACTAAACATAGGGACTGAACAATAGGATGGAATGAACTGATATAAATTGATATCTATACTAAATACATAGTGTTAACTGGTCTGAGCCTGTGCTCACTGCGACGCCTCAGCCTGTACTTGTTGTTCCTCTATCATCTGCTGGAGAAGTGCGAACATCTGTGTAGCGTCTATCGGCAGTGCAGGTGGAGGCGAAAGAGTCTCTGGCACGACGATACTAGGCCCCTGAACCCGCTACGGAGGACCTCCAGGTGCTTTTGCCTCTGCCACCTGGATGGTAGAAACAGTAGGGGAAACCTCCTGGACTTCCACACTCGAATCCGGAGGAATAGGTTGCGACGGATCGGACCTCTCCCGTACTGCACCGGATCTAGCAGCCTGAGCTCGAGTCAATATCATCCTGGAGACAGATTAAACAAAAGATCAATATGGCATAAGATAAGATATTATCAAATAAGAACAATTAAATTGAAATGCAAGAAGAGTTGTCATGATAATCAAAAGATCAGAAATTTTTCTAAAATGTTACTGAGTAACTCCTATCATAATCTAGAACCTATATCCTAACTGCAGGCTCGTAATTAGTACTCTAAGTCGAGTACCATTACGAGATCGTACTAGTTGTGACATGGACCTGCATGGGCCACCACAAAAACGTGTTACGACCCGCACCCTAAGTAGGGGCACGAGCACGTGGGTACGTCCAGCCTACGCCGCAGAATCGACGGTAGAACGTTGTATAGGTCATCTATAACATACAACATCTAGACACGATATAAAGGTACCTGTCATCTCCGCACGGAGGTATATAATGTCACAACTCAATCACAAGGCATCTGAGAAAGATAGCACAAAATATAAAAGATATGATAGAAGGAAAATAACAAGGAATAGATGCAAGATCCCACACAAGTTTAGAGTTAAAAACATTATAGAAATCCTAAATAATATATATATTATAAGTCTTAAGTACTAGCTGATCACAGTCCAGGCAAGCCTATCTAACTAGTCTAAGTAGACGATGCGTCCTCTAAGAGCACCGGCTCCACGGAAATATCTAAGTCGTACTCGCCATCTATGCCATAGCCATAGAAGGTCGAGCAGTCGGCCTCTAGATCATTTGTAAACATCAACGGGGTTATCCTGTCAGGATATGAGCAAGCATAAACACTAACAGTAGTTCCATATGAATTGACAAATTCTATAAGAGACAATTATAATAAAAAATAAGTTGAAATATCAAGACATGAAATGTAAACAGGATATGTAAACTGGATATCATGTCATGGTATAAAATACAAGAATGTAGAATAGAACAGGAATATATGATGTATAAATATAAACATAAAACGGTGCCATGAGATATTAGAGCATTATGTGATCGGCTTGGGTTATGATCAGTCTATTCCATTTGGCCCGGCTATCAGAGGAAAATCTCAAAAAGGGTCAAGCCGGCCAACATAGAAAGCGAACACAAGAAATATAAGATCTCGCTATACCCTACGTGCGATGAGGGTGATGCAAGCACAAGAATAGTGACATGAGGGTATTGATCACATAACCTCTAATAACTCTCCATCCCCGAGTAGTATAATAGATCCGAACATGACACGTTATGACACGGAATTCAAAAGCAGGGGGGTAACCCACTCCCAAATCGGTGTCTATACAACTACAAGAAACAAGATTGATAATGTACCAATATACCAAGAAAGTCTAGGAATAACATCTTATGACGGGATCCGACGTATACTAGTCCATGAACCATCGTGTCGGGAATCAAGTAAGACACTACAACTGAATCGGATATAGTAGATATCATGACAATAAAAACTATCAGTAAATGTACTCGTCTGTGATCCTGAGCTGACAGTGAGAACAGATGCTCAGTGTGATATCACAGACCTAAAGATGAGATATCATGAGTTAATTAGGGTTTGACAGTGAATGGCATGATATTCTAGTTATGCTGTGCAATCTAGGTCAATCTTAGTCAAGCTAAGTCAAACAAAGTCAAATTAGGTCAAGGGTTGACTTACCATTGACTTTTGGTCAACTGGTCAACTCTGGTCAACTCCTAGTCCCATCTAGGTCAACTATGCTGATGGTTGACTCACAGTTGACTTTTGGTCAACTGGTCAACTCTGGTCAAGTTCTAGTCAAATCTAGGCCAAGTGTTGACTTTGAGTAAAACAGTCAAACTTGGTCAACCGAGATCAACACTAGACTAAGTATCCTATTCCTAACATTTACCTACCAAGATATTTCATATCTTGGTTAAATTGGTATCCCGATACCAATATCTTAGTTTAGGGTAAATACCTTAACTAAGGTAAACATTTACCTTAGCTAGGTAAACTCACAACCAAGCCTCTACCTTAGTTTCTAGGCACCCATCTACCTCAATATGGTATCATAATATCTTACCCTTGCATCTCGATACCATTACTTGGTATCTTGATACCTTGCCTTGGTATCTTAGAGATATCTTAATACCTTATCTTAAAATAAGGTAAATCCCATTTACCCTAAGATACCACTCAACTCTAACTCTAATAAGCTAGATATCAATCTCTAACATAGACTAACATATCAATATCTAACTTAACTAGTCATCTCACTATCTACAAACTATATCCTAACATATAGGATACTAACTTTACTCTAACATATACATATCCTAACATCCTACTTGTTCCCTTATTGAACCCCTCTTTGAACCTCACTTTAAGACACACACACATACATATAACCATATATATAGGGTATATATATGGGTATATATAGGAGTATATATAGGGGCTAAATGGGGGTCATGTAGTGTAACGCTCCAGAACCAGAATACTGGAGAGCGGGGGCATACATAGCCAGCTACGTATAATGAAATGGAATCCACCTCACTATACGGTCACGGCTGTCTAAATATATGAGGGTTTAACTACAATCCATCAGTCTCCTATGGTCAAGAACAAGCCTATTGTCTCAATCACAAACAAGTAAGTAAATGTTACAAGATGTAAGACCACCAAATATACAATAGTAAGGCGTCCCCAACATTACATATTGGATGATCATGAAGCTAGTCGTACAAAATGTCAAGACTAGTAAGAGTTCAGTCATACATGATCAACTCTAGGATCTGTCAATCATGTTACAGCCCGTAGGCAGACAGTAAGTAAAGGTGCAATCGAGCTAACACGTGCTCGTCGGCTAAACGCCTCAAAAGAATAATTTTACAATAAAGTGGGAGGACAAAAAGAAACCCACTTATTGCCAGGGTTACGCCTGGTGGTCACCATCTGGCTGGAGGTTAGGTAGATCCTCTGGGACTGCTCCGATATCTGGCCATACAAAACCAGCTGGGTCAGACCCCAGAAAGAGCAAGTGCCACAAGGGGGCTTTACTTAGGAACTAAAACCAGCATATCAATAATAGAATAATAAAGATAGTAAATAAAGAATTGCTAATAATAGAGATAACCACAGTAAACTGAGTACGAGGAAACCATTCAAGTAGCCAGGTCACAACCCTTAAACCAAACAAGGACCGGAGTTGTAACCCTTCACCTGAATAGAAACCCGTCTCAAATACTATTGGTACAGTGAAGACAATAAATGAATAGGGACACAGAACTGTTCCGGGAGCCAGTTACAACCCTTAAACCAAACAAGGACCAGAATTATAATCCTTCGCCTGAACGGAACTGGACCCCTGATCTTTATTGTTAAGGCCAGTATAAATAATTAATCATGATGTTGAAGTAAGGTAAAACATGACGAGTATGGCATGGGGTGCAATAAGACAATAAATGAAGAGAGGATACAGAACTGCTCCGGGAGCCAGGTTACAACCCTTAAACCAAACAAGGACCGGGGTTGTAACCCTTCGCCTGAACAGAACTGGACCCCCGATCGTTATTGTTAAGGCAAGCATCAATAATCATGTCGTGTCACAATCTTGTACAGGATCGGGACAAGATTAAGCTGGGATAAACTCCATCCAATCAATCATGGTCAATCAAGAGTACGGCTTGATACTTTTAACTAACTAGGGTTATCACAGGCCTAGTTACTAGTAAGATACAATGAGATTATCCCAATAGCCACAAGCCCTGCAGACCATCCGGTTATCCAGGTCGAATATCCGTTTATGGAGAATGCAATACGTAACTGTGTGCTGGAAATGTGCCCTGCTCATCGGTAGGCTACAAGTCCACTTAATGCGCCCAGATAACGGGATCGCTTGTAGCTGGAAATCTCTTCATGTCTACTGAATTATTATAGTTTATTAGCCTTAGTCAATTACTATAGGTATCTCTGACCGTGGTACTCAGGGATCCCTGTCCTAGACATGATGCAAACATTATCGGTTCATTTTGTACAAACGCAATCACCCACGGTGTCCAGGCCATTCAATTCTGTCATAACATGCTAGCCGTCGTAACAGCGTTCGAGATATATATCGTGTCAAATTCACTGTCAAAAGTACGCCACGACGGGACACCATTATGTCATGGAACATATTTAAAATTAACATTTAACCTGGTATAAGCATATATGCAATAACTAAATATAAACATGGTGCAAGAGTTGTGGAGAAATCAGGTGGCTCAAGGGAGACGGGGCATAACTTTCACATACGAATTCAAACTGAGGTGCTCCAGAAATATTCGGAAAGGCAAGACAGAGATCTAAATCTTTCATGCTTTAAGTTTTTCGAAATTCTAGCTAAAAAATAGCTAAACTTGGCAAAAACAGTCATTCTGTACACTTTTTAAGCCAAAAAAACTCGATTCTGCGTAAAATATGCAAAAGGGGAGGTTCCAGCGTAAAATTTCACATTCTGGATACAATCCAGCGTAAAATACGCAATTTCAGGGTTCCCAGCATAAAATCTTACATTCTTGATACAATCCAGCATAAAATACGCAATTTCAGGGTTCCCAGCGTAAAATCTTACATTCTGGATACAATCCAGCGTAAAATACGCAATTTCAGGGTTCCCAGCGTAAAATTTCATTTTTACGCAAGCTTTCCTGCGTAAAATTCGAATTTACGCTAGCTTCCCTGCGTAAAATTTCATTTTACGCCAGCACCACATTCTTCAGCCGACATGAAAATTCAGAAAACTTGTTTTGGCCATAAAAACTTTATTTTAACTCAAAATGAGGTGAATCAAAAACCAAATTCACACGAAATTTCGTGCTCTTGCTCATGGAACTATTAGTTTTCGAAAATAACAAGTTTTAGTAGATCAAAACCAAGAAAACTCCATGAACTCAAAGTTAAAATGTAGATCTAGAAGAATCTATCCATCAAAATTAAAAACTCCAAGTTCTAAAGAGGCTTATAATCATGTAAAGAAGAGAATAGAACAATAAAAATTAAGATCCCTCAAGAAGCAAGATTGCACTTGCCTAAACCTCTTGGTAGGTGGAGAGCAACGGTGAGAAAGAAGAAGAGTGAATGATGAGAGAGAAAGAGGGTGGGGTTAACAAATGAGGATGGTGGTGGTAGGTAGGGGTTCACCTTGGTTCATGATGAACCAAGTAAACCAAGCCAAGCCGAACCAACCCAATCCTTCTCGTATCCGAATAAAACCAAGCTCCACTTAATCAAAATAAATCCATGAACGATAAATGACAATTAAACCACAATGCTAAATATGAAAATAAACCACAACTAACTAATCAAAGAAAATGAGAAATACGGGTCAAAAATATGAGCACGTATAAAATACGTATCACGAATTTTGGGGCACTACATCCTACCCACCTTAAAAGAATTTTGTCCTCGAAATTTAATCAAGAGGCTAGAGAAGTCGGGACAGCTATACTATCACAAACAATCTACGCTACCAATCAATCATACAATCATACATGCAAGCAAGGAATCGAAGTACAAGGCATAAGAAAGATATTACACCTCACGAGCCAAACCGATTGGGATAATGTGATCGGATATCATCCTCACACTCCCACGTTTGACTCTTCTAAGGAGCGATGAACTCAAGCAACACGAACTAAACTGATAGTCTTGCGCTTGAGGTCTCTCTCTTTGGTCAAACAGGGATACGGGCCTCTCCTTATATGAAAAGGTTGGTACCAATAACCGTTTTTGAATGATCTAGGACATGGCTCGGGCCCGGGATATACCATTGTAATTAGGATACATGGAACATGACATGTGTCCCGTATAACGACGGCGGAAAGCAAGACAATAGGACACAGATACCTCTCTGTCGATTCTGGATCTGGGCCTGGGCCAGGGCGAACTGCTGAGGCCTCTGTTGCTGGAAGGCCTGGGCCTGAGACGGTAATGGACCAAGGAACGGGAGCTGCTGTGGTTGGTGAACTGGAGCTGGTTCTGGTGCTGGTGCTAGTGCTGGTCCCATAACCGAGGGACTAGTTACTATCGACGATGATCTGTTTCTGAACGAACAAGATCCCATCATGTGGTCTGGCGAACCACAAACCAAGCATAATCCCTGTGCTCTGCGGCACTCAGTAACAACATGCCCGGGTTTTCCACAATGAGAACAACCGGTTGCGAAAGACCGCTTCTGCTTCTGCTGCTGGGGATAGGTCGGGGCAGAATGCTGTAAGAAAGTAACCGAACCTGCCCTCATAGCTCCAATGGTCAGGGCCCTGGCTGCTGGGGCCGGTGCTGAGGATTGGTTCATCTGGTCGTGAGACCGCTTCCGATCTCCGGTCCGGTCCGCTATCCTTCGGGAAGTGTACTCATGCCTCCTCGCTGCTCGCAAGACGGCATCAAAAGTTCTGTGCTCGAACTGCTCTACTGCCAATATGATCTCCAAGTGGAGCCCCTGCTGAAATCGCTGTGCTCTGTCTAGCTTGGTTACCACTAAGGTGGGAGCAAACCGACTCAACCTTGAAAACTCGGCCGCATATCCGTCGACCATCCTGCTCATCTGCCTGAGATTACTAAACCTGACCGGCAGGTCATATCTAGCTACTGCGTCGAAGTACTTGGTCTGGAACATATCACTGAATACCGTCCACAGGACAGGCGTACCCAAACTCGCTGCTTGCATAGCCCACCAGCTGCGGGCGAGATCTAGTAGCTGCAGGCGCACCACCGCCACCTTCTCTGCTTCAGGGGTCCTGGATGCCTCCAAAATAACTTCAATGTCCTGTAGCCAGGCATCTGCAGCGATAGCATCCTCGCTGCCGTCGAAGAAGGGAGGGTTCAGGCGCTTGAAATTGTTGACCGCACTATTCCCTCGAGGACCATTTCCGCTCATAGCTTCTTGTACTGCTTGCTGCAAGGCATCACCTCGACGATCCTGAGACGCAAGCAACTCACGGATGAGCTCTATCAAGACCCCATCCTCTGACCCTGCTGGCTGAACTGGCTGGACTAGGGGTACTGGTTCTCCAGAAGGCATGGCTCGGGAGGCGGCTGCTGAGGACTGATCTTGATCTTCTTGCTGTTGCTGGTTTGTCCGCCGAACTTCTTCTGGCTGATCAACAGGAACGATGCCACTGAAGCAATGATATCGGGAATATTAAGGAAGGACCAGGATAGAACAATGATGCAAGCATGTTATCAAGTCAGGAATCCAAAGAGATGAGAAGATACGAGTGGAGATCAAAGGCGAGTATAGATTGAGACATCTATCCGGTAAACTCTCACATTTCTTGATTGACAAGACCTGCATGGGCCACCACTAAAACCATGTAACGCCCCAGAACCAGAATACTGGAGAGCGGGGGCATACATAGCCAGCTACGTATAATGAAATGGAATCCACCTCACTATACGGTCACGGCTGTCTAGATATATGAGGGTTTAACTACAATCCATCTGTCTCCTATGGCCAAGAACAAGCCTATTGTCTCAATCACAAGCAAGTAAGTAAATGTTACAAGATGTAAGACCACCAAATATACAATAGTAAGGCGTCCCCAATATTATATATTGGATGATCATGAAGCTAGTCGTACAAAATGTCAAGACTAGCAAGAGTTCAGTCATACATGATCAACCCTAGGATCTGTCAATCATGTTACAGCCCGTAGGCAGACAGTAAGTAAAGGTGCAATCGAGCTAACACGTGCTCGTCGGCTAAACGCCTCAAAAGAATAATTTTACAATAAAGTGGAAGGACAAAAAGAAACCTACTCATTGCCAGGGTTATGCCTGGTGGTCACCATCTGGCTGGAGGTTAGGTAGATCCTCTGGGACTGCTCCGATATCTGGCCATACAAAACCAGCTGGGTCAAACCCCAGAAAGAGCAAGTGCCACAAGGGGGCTTCACTTAGGAACTAAAACCAGCATATCAATAATAGAATAATAAAGATAGTAAATAAAGAATTGCTAATAATAGAGATAACCACAGTAAACTGAGTACGAGAAAACCATTCAAGTAGCCAGGTCACAACCCTTAAACCAAACAAGGACCGGAGTTGTAACCCTTCACCTGAATAGAAACCCGTCTCAAATACTATTGGTACAGTGAAGACAATAAACGAATAGGGACACAGAACTGTTCCGGGAGCCAGGTTACAACCCTTAAACCAAACAAGGACCGGAATTGTAACCCTTCGCCTGAACGGAACTGGACCCCTGATCTTTATTGTTAAGGCCAGTATAAATAATTAATCATGCTGTTGAAGTAAGGTAAAACATGACGAGCATGGCATGGGGTGCAATAAGACAATAAACGAAGAGAGGACACAGAACTGCTCCGGGAGCCAGGTTACAACCCTTAAACCAAACAAGGACCGGGATTGTAACCCTTCGCCTGAACAGAACTGGACCCCCGATCGTTATTGTTAAGGCAAGCATCAATAATCATATCGTGTCACAATCTTGTACAGGATCGGGACAAGATTAAGCTGGGATAAACTCCATCCAATCAATCACGGCCAATCAAGAGTACGGCTTGATACTTTTAACTAACTAGGGTTATCACAGGCCTAGTTACTAGTAAGATGCAATGAGATTATCCCAATAGCCACAAGCCCTGCAGACCATCCGGTTATCCAGGTCGAATGTCCGTTTATGGAAAATACAACACGTAACTGTGTGCTGGAAATGTGCCCTGCTTATCGGTAGGCTACAAGTCCACTTAATGTGCCCAGATAACGGGATCGCTTGTAGCTGGAAATCTCTTCATGTCTACTGAATTATTCTAGTTTATTAGCCTTAGTCAATTACTGTAGGTATCCCTGACCGTGGTACTCAGGGATTCCTGTCCTAGACATGATGCAAATATTACCGGTTCATTTTGTACAAACACAATCACCCACGGTGTCCAGGCCATTCAATCCTGTCATGACATGCTAGCCGTCGCAACAGCGTTCGAGATATATATCGTGTCAAATTCACTGTCAAAAGTACGCCACGACGGGACACCATTATGTCATGGAACATATTTAAAATTAACATTTAACCTGGTATAAGCATATATGCAATAACTAAATATAAACATGGTACAAGAGTTGTGGAGAAATCAGGTGGCTCAGGGGAGACGGGACATAACTTTCACATACGAATTCAAACTGAGGTGTTCCAGAAATATTCGGAAAGGCAAGACAGCGATCTAAAACATTTATGTTTTAAGTTTTTCGAAATTCTAGCTAGAAAATAGCTAAACTTGGCAAAAAAACAGTCATTCTGTACACTTTTTAAGCCAAAAAAACTCAATTCTGCGTAAAATATGCAAAAGGGGAGGGTTCCAATGTAAAATTTCACATTCTGGATACAATCCAGCGTAAAATACGCAATTTCAGGATTCCCAATGTAAAATCTTACATTCTGGATATAATCCAGCGTAAAATACGCAATTTTAGGGTTTCCAGCGTAAAATCTTACATTCTGGATACAATCCAGCGTAAAATACGCAATTTCAGGATTCCCAGCGTAAAATTTCATTTTTACGCAAGCTTTCCTGTGTAAAATTCGAATTTACGCTAGCTTCCCTGCGTAAAATTTCATTTTACGCCAGCACCACATTCTTCAGCCGACATGAAAATTCATAAAACTTGTTTTGGCCATAAAAACTTCATTTTAACTCGAAATGAGGTGAATCAAAAACCAAATTCACACGAAATTTCGTGCTCTTGCTCATGGAACTATTAGTTTTCGAAAATAACAAGTTTTAGTAGATCAAAACCAAGAAAACTCCATGAACTCAAAGTTAAAATGTAGATCTAGAAGAATCTATCCATCAAAATTAAAAACTCTAAGTTCTAAAGAGGCTTATAATCATGTAAAGAAGAGAATGGAACAATAAAAATTAAGATCCCTCAAGAAGCAAGATTGCACTTGCCTAAACCTCTTGGTAGGTGGAGAGCAATGGTGAGGAGAAGAAGAGTAAATGATGAGAGAGAAAGAGGGTGGGGTTAATAAATGAGGATGGTGGTGGTAGGTAGGGGTTCACCTTGGTTCATGATAAACCAAGTAAACCAAGCTAAGCCGAACCAACCCAATCCTTCTCCTATCCGAAAAAAACCAAGCTCCACTTAATCAAAATAAATCCATGAACGATAAATAACAATTAAACCACAATGCTAAATATGAAAATAAACCACAACTAACTAATCAAAGAAAATGAGAAATACGGGTCAGAAATACGAGCACATATAAAATACGTATCACGAATTTTGGGGCACTATATGTAGGGGTGAAAATGGGGCTGCAAATGGGCTGACAACAGCAGCATATGTGCTGCTGCTGCTATTGTGGGACTCCAAACCAGCAGCTTGCTGCTGCTGTGGTTGCTGGTTTGTAGCAGCCACTCCTCCTTCATCTCACTTCCTCTCCTCTCTTCTAATCTCCTTTCTCCTCTACTTCACTCTCCCTTCTATCCCTCTATCTCCCTCACTCTCTTCATATAACACAACACCAATACAAACACACACACACACTAATAAACACAACTCAAAACTAACAAACACACATTCATGAAACACAACTCCGCCTCTTCCTCACAACACATAACCACACACACGCTCTAAAGCACAACACAAATCCTTATCTCCTCTTCTAATACAAACACACTACAACACAACCATTCCCCCCCTCTCTAAACACAACACACACATCAAAACACATGTAAACATATACCTATATATTCAAAACAGTCCACTTAGAAAAATAATATAAAATTGACATGTAGAGGCCAAAATTAGACTTATAGGCTCAACCACTTGGATTCAACCATGGGTATACAAATGGAACTTGCTCTAACCATCATAACTAACATTAATCCACTCTCTAATATGTCTAAAACTAAAATTAAAACACATTAAAGCCTATTAGACATTAAATTAAACACATGGAGTGCCTTCTCTTGGAAACTCTCCATGGGGACACCAAAACTACCCCAACTTCCTAGAGAGGACTCATGAGAGCCTCTAAATCCATATTAATAGTGGTTTATGCATGGGGGTGGTCCTAATGAATGCAAAACTAATTAAAATAGAAAGAAAATCAATTTAGAGAGATGGTTATATCTATT
The DNA here is from genome assembly GCA_029216955.1 of Iris pallida. Classification (NCBI taxonomy): domain Eukaryota; kingdom Viridiplantae; phylum Streptophyta; class Magnoliopsida; order Asparagales; family Iridaceae; genus Iris; species Iris pallida. The sequence goes on along the minus strand of JANAVB010014796.1, from coordinate 37,128,737 downwards.
GGGAGTTGGATCCCAATGATACTCTCAATCGGACACGTCTTCGACACGAAAACTCCTCCAAATTGGTTACCCTTCCTTGCTCCTTGCTCCCAAGCCTTGCTAGCACCTTCTTCTTGGTAGATTGGTGGAATAAAGGGAGATTGGATTGGTTTGGGAGATCAAAACCTAGAGAAAAGCTCTCAATTTTTGGGAAAGAACTAAATTAGGAAAGAATGAGGCAACTATCAAATGAAAGAGAGAGATGGATCATTTAATAGTGGCCGGCCCCTATAGCCCTCTCTAGCTCCATTTGAAAAGTCCATATTGCCCCTCCTTGGTCTCCTTTGGGTCAACTTAAGTCATGTGAGAGTTTGGGGTCAAAAGGGTCAAGTTCTAATCTCCTAATAAACCATTTAAGTCATGTGGGATTAGTCTAATTATACTAGACTAATTAGTGGGATATGTGGGCCATGTCTAACTAATTTTTGGGTCCTGATGAGAGTCTAAGCTATCCGGGTCTCTAACACAAGTCGAAACGAGATGAAATTCGAACCCGACTTAACAAATCCCCAAACAATACTAAAATACAGCAATTTGGTGACAGGAGATTAGCGACGGATAGTATCTGTCGGTCCTAGCGACGGCCTCGCGACTACCTTGTGACATGCTACCGTCGAAAAGCAATAGATTTTCTTTAGTTTTTTTTGCGTCAAAATCAGCCGCACCTCCGTCGCTCACTTGACGAAGCTTTAGCGACGGATTCAAGTCCGTCGCTAATATGTCGCAAATTATGGCGGCAAAATCTAAAATAAATGGCACGCTAAATTAGCGTCTATGTGGCGATGGACGTTCCGTCGGTAATCTAGTGGGTATTTAGCGACTACCTACCGACGGATATATCCGTCGGTAATCCGTCGCTAAATACTGTAACCTAACTTAAATTGAACCGACGGGGAGGGGGGGGATTTTTCATTCCCCCCAAAAAACTCTCTTTCTTCCCTCTCTCTCTCTCTCTCTCTCTCTCTCTCCGACGAGCTAGCGGGTACCCTATTTTCCGACGAAGCTCTCTCCGATGGGATATTGCTCTCTCAGGTATGCTCTCTCTCTCCCTTTCCTTCTCTCTCTCTCTGTTTAGGGTTTTGGGTTGGTGGGGGGGTCGACTGTCGCTCGGGCCGGCGGGGTGGGGAGGAGGAAGTGGGGGCGGAGGGGGAGGTTGTTGAGGGCGGGGGGCAGGTAGGGTTTAGGGTTTCGGGGCAGGGATAGGGTTTCGGGTGGGGGGTGGGCCGGCTAACGCGTGGGGGGGTGGGCCGGCTGTCGCGGGGGCCGACGATGATGGGGGGAGTATATATATATATATATATAGCCCTCTCTAACTGTAGGTATGTCTCATTACCTACATTAGCTCCCAACCTCACACACACACACACACACACCATGATATGAACAGCGGCCAATTGGCTACTGCTATGCTACAGGCCAAATTGGCCAAAACCAAAAGCTCGCAAGAGCACTCATACAAATATAAACCCAGTGGCCAACACATTCTAGGCAAACACACACACACACACACACCATGATATGAACAGCGGCCAATTTGCTATTGCTCTACTACAGGCCAAATTGGCCAAAACCAAAAGCTCTCAATAGCACTCATACAAATATAAACCCAGTGGCCAACACATTCTAGGCAAACCCAAGCTATGGCCAAGTGTTGCTAGTACAACTTCTGCTGCTACTACTAAGCAACCTGTGCTGCAATACAAATGCAGCCTGCCACTAGAGGGCCAAACCTTCCTCGCTATAATACAGTGCTTGCACTGCCTACAACACCCTTTCTGGTCCTAATAGGACCTGACTAAGAGGCCCTGCCACGAGGTTAGGCAAGGTGCTGCCTGCCTACTATAGGTCAACCACACTTACTTGCCACTGGGTGGCTCAACAGGGATGAATCCCCTGTCCCCAATTCCTGTAGTGGTAGCCAAGCCACCTGCAGTACACCCAAGGCTCAAGGACCTTGCCCTCTCACTCGAACACAGGCCATTGGCCAAGTCCTGGTTACCCTTGATGCAACAGCCTAAAGGCCCTTACCTAAACCTTATCTGCAGTAGGGAGTACCTCCTTTCAACTGAACACTAGGTTTCCTCTAAACACACTAAGACACTCCTCTAACCTACTGATACAGGGACACTCACTGACACTTGACAGTAAGCCCACTGTCCCCAATACTAACTCAGAACAGTTAACTCACCTAAATACTGATACATTCACTATGGTTTACACGTTTTTCACTCTCACTGATCAGTCACAGGAAACGAAGTTTCCTGAACACTCAAAGATACTAACTGACACTCTAACACAACTCTTGTACAACTGATCACTAACTTTGATACTTGGATTACTGACCTCTCTAACTCATGTATCCTAATTGCTAATAAAATACTAACTCATAATATACCCTCATTTTACTAATCCAAAGACACCAACACAAGACACTCATACAACTGAACACTCAAAACAGTACCCATGTCCTCACTGATTGTAGGATTGATACCAACTAATATCCATTCTCTTCATGACAGTAGCCCCATTCTCTCTTCATTTCTCTATTTTTGAATAGCTCACCCAAATACAAAGGGACTCACTCATAAAACGCTCACACTCTTAACACACACACACACACACACACACACATACTTCTTAACTGATACTTGTGATACTAGGACTGATATCCACTGTCACTTGACAGTTATATCACTTACTGACTGAAATCTACCTATGCCATTGGCCCAAGATAGCCTACTCCTAATAGGCAAATTGCCTTACCCTAACCACTCTAAACTCTCATCCTCTGAACACTCACCTTACTAATTGATACCTTATACTTAGACATACACAAATCCAATGCATTGATACATACTCATGTATTCTAACTGATTTCACTGATACAGTGACTTACTTGACTGATGCAGTCCTATGGCCAAGTGACCAAAGCCAATGCCAAGGCCGTGTGCCAAGGCACTCCCCACATGCCCTGCACTCCTTACTGCCTGGCCCAATTTGCCACTGCTGTGGCCAATATACAAATGTAGTAGCTTGCATTGCCTGCATTGGCTTGAGGTCAACCCCGAGCCACTTGTATTTGCCTGCAATCAAGGCCTAAGGCCTAAGCCAAACATTCCCCATCTCCCTATTCAGTTCTGATCTCAGAACTAAACCTTCTCTGAATACTGACTTGGCCACACTCTAAGACACACTCTCACAACTTAATGTCACTTAGACACTAACCCAAAGACCCTCACTGGTTCATTGATGCATATTTACTTTAACACCTACAAACACACTAAACCTTAGTTAGCTTGCTTCTGTCTTTTATCTGCTTTCGAAAATGTACTCAAACGACATGATGGTTCCTTTAGTTAGCTTGCTTATGTTATAATTATATTATTTGTGAATATTGATCTTACCAGATGGCACCCATGACCCGAGGAGCGACACGTCATTTGAGGGAAATACTGAAAGCTGAGGTGGCTCCTCCTACTGTTAAGGAGGAAGTGGCACCGGTAGCTAGTGAGATCGGGAGTTCTATTCATCCAGCACCGGTAGCTAGTGAGACCGGGAGTTCTATTCATGCAGCACTTGCAAGGGACTAAATCTCTCATAACGCCGTCGATCCCACTTATTCGAGGTGGTTGCGTGATCGTATCACTGAGCGTTTGCGTGAGCTGCGTGGTTCTCATTAGATATTACTGAACTTATTTGTATTAGACTATTTGTATTGGGTTGTTTTTGTATTAGACTATTTGTATTGGACTACATATATAAATTAGTACTGTGTCAATCTCTGGATTGTATTGGACTACGACATGGTGATCAGAACATAGTCCCTGCAGCCATTCGGCTGGCGAGACAAAAACTATGTAGCCGTAGATGAAGTTGACTGTCCTCTGACCCTCATCCCTCGGCAATGATGATACGACAACCAACCGGAGAGGATACTCTGAGAGATCCATCTGAGTAGGACGTATACTTTGAGAGATCACCTTTACAAGAATGATATCAGTAGTGAGATTGAGTGTTGGAGGAGATACTATCAGAGTATACGTCCTACACAGATGGGTCTCTCACCGTTACTATTTTTTTTTGACAGCATGGTAGATGTGCTCCGTCAACAGATTCTTACTCGGAGCCAAAACTTTGCCTGGGAGCTCAAGTGGACATCCTTCGTGTAGAGCTCGAACGAGAGGTTCCTGACAGCATGGTGGTCTCCTTTGTCAAAGGGTTCTTGCTCGTCCGGACGAACAAGAATCCTTTGATAAAGGAGACCACCATGCTGTCAGGAACCTCTCGCTCGAGCTCTACACGAAAGATGTCCACTTGAGCTCCAGGGTAAAGTTTTGGCTCCGAGAAAGAATCTGTTGAAGGAGCACATCCACCATGCTGTCAGAAAAAAATAGTAACGGTGAGAGACCCATCTGAGTAGGACGTATACTCTGATAGTATCTCCTCCACCACTCAATCCCACTACTGATATTATTCTTATAAAGGTGATCTCTCAGAGTATACGTCCTACTCAGATGGATCTCTCAGAGTATCCTCTCCGGTTAGGTTGTGTTCTGAGCCATCCGTTCTCACACTTAAAATACATATGAATTAGAACTGTGTGTCAATCTTTGTTTTTGTATTTTTGGCGAACCCAGGGATTGGATTCTGTATTTTATATTTTGGATTCTGTATTTTGGCTCTAGCTCCAGCTCTATTTGCATTAATCTACGGTACGACATGGTGATCAGGACATAGTCCCTGCAGCCATTCGACTGGCGAGGCAGAAACTATGTAGCCGTAGATAAAGTTGACTGTCCTCCGACCCTCATCCCTCGGCAATGATGATACGATAACCTATCACTATATCTTATATAGTAGTAGATGATGTTTTAGTATTACATTATGTGAGTTCATCTTGATTCTGTTACATTCTTCAGATACTAGATACTATATTCGATAAAAACGTATACTACATCATATGTACAGAACATAGATGATTTACACTAATGTATGCTAGAATGAATTTTGGGTTGTGTTCTGAGCCATCCGTTCTCACACTTAAAACACATATGAATTAGAACTGTGTGTCAATCTTTGTTTTTGTATTTTCGGCGAACCCAGGGATTGGATTCTGTATTTTGTATTTTAGATTCTGTATTTTGGCTCCAGCTCCAGCTCCATTTGTATTAATCTACGGTATGACATGGTGATCAGGACCTAGTCCCTGCAGCCATTCGACTGGCGAGGCAGAAACTATGTAGCCGTAGATAAAGTTGACTGTCCTTCGACCCTCATCCCTCGACAATGATGATACGACAACCTATCACAATATCTTATATAGTAGTAGATGATGTTTTAGTATTACATTATGTGAGTTCATCTTGATTCTGTTATATCCTTCTGATACTAGATTCGATAAAAATATATACTACACCATATGTCCATAGCATAGATGATTCACACTAATGTATGCTAGAATGAATTATGAAAGATTTCTAGTTACATCCGGTTATTGGTGAGTACATGATTACATAGTAATTCTGTTAGTCTTGTGATACAGATTTTTACTCTCTCATGCTACCAACGTCACAACTTTTCCAGTACTGCTCCCTCTAATGATGATGAACGCAAAAATCAAAGACCCCCCTCTCCTTTCTCACTCTTCACAATTCTCACAACATGAAGGTTCAGTACTTTCTAGTTCTCTTCCATCCATGCTCTGGACCCATCTGCTCCTCCCTACTTTCCTTCTTCTTATTTGACTCTTTCAGCCACATATGATATCCAGCTCAAGTGTAGAGTCGGGAGAAAAGAAGTAGATAGGAAGAGAAGGGGGAACCAGCACAGCCGGCGGCATGACCTGGAGGAAGTACAGAGGTTTTGCTGGAGGTGCTGGCAATTTTCCCAGGATGGTGTTGAGGAGCAAGTGTAGAGTCGGCCGAAGGAAGCTATGGCTCCTTCGACCAAAGGAAGCTATGCCTTCTTCGGCCGACTCTACACTTGCTCCTCAACACCATCCTAGAAAAATTGCCAACACCTCCAGCAAAACCTCTGTACTTCCTCCAGGTCATGCCGCCGGCTGTGCTGGATCCCCCTCCTCTTCATGTCCACTCCTTCTCCCCCGACTCTACACTTGAGCTGGATATCATATGTGGCTGAGAGACTCAAATAAGAAGAAGGGAAGTAGGGAGGAGCAGATGGATCCAGAGCCATGGTGGAGGAGAGGAGAAGGCTCCCAAGACTCCCCGAGGTGGATATCATATGTGGCTGAAAATTTCGATAAACTTCTTTTTTTATAATTTGAGTAAATTTCTTTACCCTATATGAAAATTTCTGTTGTCAGAGAGATGGCTCCCAAGACTCCCCGAGGTGGTACTGCTAGCCGAGGAAGGGGCCGAGGCAAAGTACCCTTGGAGGTCGACATGGAGAAAGTCCCCGTCGTCAAACAAGAGCCGGTGACTGTTAAGGAGGAGGTGTTACCAAAGGTCGAGGTCAAGGAAGAACCGATGACCATCAGGAAAAAGATTGCTTCCAAGGTTGAAGTTAAGGAGGAGCCACCGTCAGAGAGTAGTAGCATCGGGACCGACCCTCCTGTCCCTACAGAAGACCTCAACCAGATTGAGCCTTCGTATGCAAAGTGGCTGATAGAATGGTACATGCCTCAACGTAACTATGATCCCTGGCTGTAAGGATTCATCGTCTGACTTGCGGTCTTTTCTGAGGCATTGTGTTGGATTGTTTATGTTTGGATATTTTGCAAAGTGGCTGATAGAATGGTACATGCCTCAACGCAACCAAATTGAGCCTTCGTATTTGTATTGGGTTGTTTATGTTTGGATATTTTGCTATGTATGTTGGGATAGTGTGTTGGATATTGTGTTGGATATTTTGTTGGTCATTGTGTTGGATATTTTTTGTGTATGTTGTGATATATTGGATGTTTGGAGATATTGTGTTGGCAATATGGATATTTGTTGGATATATTGGATGTCGGATATGTTATATTTGTGTATGGTGGATGCTGAATATGTTATATTACAGGGAATAGTCTCTTTCCTGCAATTTTTTTTCAAAAATATTTCAGTTAGCGACGGATTACCGACGGGTTACCGATGGACTTTTGCAGGTATCGACGGATTACCGACGGGTTACCGACTGACCTTTGCAGCTAGCGACGGTTTCCTGACGGATTATCCGTCGGCCTATTTCTGGAAAAATTACGCGACGGAAGGGCGACGGACTTTCCGTCGCTCATATTATGGAATATATGAAAGATTTCCAGAAGGGTGGTGACGTATTATCCGTCGCTCTTTCGTCGCTAATCCGTCGAGGATGGCGACGCTTTGAGCGACGGATATTGCGTATCAGAAACCCTCGGATACACGGTTAGCGACGATTTAGCGACAAATTTTCCGTCGCTAATTTTATGAATATATTAAAAATTTAAACTGTCGTAGTTGACGGAAAGCCGTCGGTTAGCCGTCGCTAAAAGTTTTTATTTTGCCAACGAAAATCCGTCGCTAATTAGTCGCGAAGCGGCGGACTAGCGACGAGCTAGTTTTAGCGACGAGGATATTCTCGACGGATTTTTTTAGCCCGTATCTATCGAAAATCCGTCGGTAAGATGATTTACCGACGGATTTCCGACGGATATGGCCGTCGCTATGTCGTTGTATTTTAGTAGTAAAATAACAATATTAATAAATAAATAATTCCAAAAAAATTAGAAAATGAAAATGACCATTTTACCCTTATTTGTGAAAACTGGAAGTGACACTTGACCCCAAGCTCATCCACATGTCCTAAATCATTAGCGTGATCTAATTTACTAATTTCATAAACCCTAGAATACTATTCTCGGATTTTTCCCAAAATGGTTCAAAATATAAAGGGAAAAATCTCCAAATGAGAGGTGGATGAGTCAAAACTCCTCTCCATGGCAAATCTAATGCATGGGGGTCCCTAATGAATGCCTCTACACTAATTTGATGGAAATTAATGGGCTAGAAAGCTCATACCAATTGGGAGATGAATTTCCAATGAAAATGGATCCAAGATTCAAAAGTCCTTCAATCTCTAAGTGCTCCAATCCCTCCAAGCTTGCCAATAGAGCCTTATGCTCTCCAAGAGGAAGAGAATGAGACCAATTTCGATCAATTTCAAAAAAAATTGGTGGTAGGAGCAATTGGGAAAGGAGCTCCTAATTAGGGTTAGGGTTTGGAGTGAAATGAGAAGGAAGAAAATGAAGTGAGGCTTAAATAGAGGTGTGGGCTGCCATATAAGTTTAAGTTTAGGGTTATGGCTAAGGAGGAATGTCCATTAAGCCCTCCTCTTAGTCATGACAAGATTAGGGAATAAGCCTCTCTTCTTAAATAGGTGTTTAGTCAAACCTTCTAACTAATTCTTCTACTGGAAATTGCTGAGAAACCCAATTTCGGGGTTCGTTTTTATGAAAAACCCACCCGCAGGATGGGTTTTATGAAATGCCCAGAATTATATATTTCCACGTTAAGTATTCTAAGATTCCCTTTAGATGCTCTGTATTTATAAAATTAATACCATAACTACCCCTCCACACAAACTCAGATTTGGATTGCGATTCTCGTCATCTTCTTCTTCTTCTTCTTCACACGAGATCTGAATTCCATTGCTCTCATCTTCAGCAGAGATCGCAAAGATCGTTCGTAGTTCACCGTGATTTTTTTTCATTCGAACTCCGATCATCGCTCATCTTCTTCTTCTTCTTTTTCGACAATTAGGTCAATTATGGAGAGAAGATCTTCTTCTTCTTTTCCATAAAAGTTAGCATTATTTTGAAAGAAGAACGAAAACTCTTGAATCTTTATTCGTGTCAAATTTCTTTCCATAAAAAAAATTAGGTTTCTGTCAACTGTTCTTCGTCGATATCACACGAAGAATAGTCATTCTCCTGCATTTTAACAAGAAGAATGACATTCTCCGTGTAAATTAACACGGAGAATGCCATTCTCCGTGTTGAATGCCATTCTCCGTATTTCTAACACGGAGAATGGCCATTATCCTGTGTTTTAACATTTGAATGATCATTCTCCGTGTAATTTAGCATGGAGAATGGCCATTCTCCGTGTAATTTAGAACGGAGAATGTCATTCTCCGTACTAAATTACACGGAGAATGGTCATTCTCCTACGTTTTAACACTGGGAATGACCATTCTCCGTGTAAATTAACACGGAGAATGCCATTTTCTGTTTTATTTAACACGGAGAATGGTGTTTCTAATACAGAGAATGGCCATTCTCCTGCGTTTTAACACTGGAATGAACATTCTCCGTGCTAAATTACACGGAGAATGGCCATTCTCTGTTTTATTTAACACGAAGAATGGCCATTCTCCGTGTCACTAACACGGAGAATGACCACCCTCATGCAAAATTAACATTTTTTGTGTTTTAACACAGAGAATGGCCATTCTCCTGCATTTTATGGTCATTTGAAACTTTGAAGGGCCATAACTTTTGACTGGGAGGTCAAAACGAGGTCCGGTTTGTCGCAAAATGAGCGTATCTTTGAGGAGCATGAGATTAACAATTATTTTGTTAGACGACCTTTCGAAATTTTAGAATCGCAAAAAAATGATGTTTGGACCTCCGTTTTAGCACTTTTGCCGTTTGTCTCGGTTTTTTCGAAATTTTTCGACAAGTTTTTGAAGATTTTTGAGGAGAAAACCTAGATTCGAAAGTGAGCAGCGTATGGAAGAAGATGAAGTATCGAAACATTTTTTAAGAGTAGTTTCGTGGGTATTTTCAATAAATTAGAAGGAAGGGCAAAACGGTCATTCGGAACCATCTTTATATATTTTTTCCTAATTCTGGGCATGCGATGAAATGTTATTGCGCGGTGGATTTTTCATAAAACTTTTTCGTTTTTTGGGCATTTCATAAATTCCCCCCTAATCTAGCTAGAGACTAACTAAAGTTCATTTAGGCTAGTCCTAATCATTTAGTTGAGTGGTCATGTCAAGTTGGTTTAAGTCCTCTAGGATCAATAACCATTATTCTAGCTAAAGACTAACCGCTATCCATATTCAATGATAAACACATGCACTATATTAAATAATTTATCCAAAAATATAATAACTAATTTTGTAAAATAATTTATCATTAAAAATATAATTTGAAATCACAATAAATACAAGAGAATGTGTTGTAAGCCTAATGGCAGGCGTTTCAGTATCAAGTATCAAATGTAAGCCTAATGGTAGGCGTTTCAGTTGGCTATCAATGTAAAGTGAGATGTGTTGTAAGCTTTGTATTCCATTATAAGTCTTGTACTCTTCTTCAATTATTAATAAAGAGAATGAATTTATATATATATATATATATATATATATATATATATATATATATATATATTTTTTTTTATATATATATATATATATATATATATATATATATATATATATCTTTGTGACTTCAAGTTATCTGCTTATCTCCGCTGCTATAAATCAGTAATGTGTTCCTATTCGATAAGAAAGATATGTCCTCATTATCTTTAATTTGTCTGGTTATGCCGCTGCGATGTATTTCTATTTGAAGAATATTAATTATGTACCGTCTTTGCCTTGTACAAGTGCAACACCAGACTTGTACGGCTGTAAAAACCCCTAAAATTCTACTTTTTTTTCAAATAAATTTGGTACGGATTTTTTATTTTGTATTTATACGTCGCGTAGTTGCATTGTACGTCACGCGCGAAATTTCATTTTCGTAATTGCTCGACGAGTGCGAATATGTGCGAACGTACATATTTTTTTGAAAAAACATTTTTCTATTTTATAGTTTCAAAATAATATATATATATTAATTATTTTAAGCTATCGTACCAAAATTTCCAAGTTTATGATTTTATTTATGAAAAGTCTTTCGTTTATAACAATTATAATAATAAATAATATTCTTATAAAATGGTATACAATAAAAGTATATTTATGTAAATATTATTGTGCATACATATATATTTCGTAATTATTTATTAGTTTATTTTTAAATAATAATGTAATTTTTGAAATTATTATTATTAGTATTTTTGGAAAACATATTTTGAAATTATTGTGAAAATTTAAATATTGATTTGATTTCATGGATTTATTTAAATAGTAAATTAATATCTATATTTGAAAGTTGAATTATCTTATTTGATTTTAAACTAAAAGATGGAATTTAATTAGATTTAAATTGATTTGGATTTGAAATCATTGAATTGAATTAAATTAATAGATGAATTATCTAAGGGGATTTAAACCACCCTAGTCCTTATCCTAATGGGATTCCCACCTCCTATAAAAGGAGAGGTACTTGCCCTCTTTTTCCATGAATTCTCCACAACCATCCACAAAAATTCTCCACCACCACATCATTGCGTGCATCGTGTCCGTTTCCGTCCTCTTGCCATTTATTATATTCCTATTTTATTACAAATACAGTGATATTCTTTTCCGCGTTCGACAACCCTGAACGCCAATCCATCCCGTGTCTTGCAGGACACTTCACCCGACCCCTGATTCCACATGGCTACTGCCCGGGTTCGTCCCCTACGACCACACCGTCATCCCAGCCATCACCTTCCCCGACCTCGAGCAGTAGCCCGTTGCCTCCACCACCATTCACCGCAGCCACTATCGACCTCCACCTACTAGCATCCCCGGCCCTAGCCTCCTTTCTTCCCTCGTTCGATACCGCAGCAACCATCTCCAACCACCATCGACCTCGGCCAGCCTAACAAAACCCCGACCGCCAGCCCCAAACCCATCGTCCATCACCACCTCCGGACACCTTGGTCGAGCGCCACCACCGACAGCCCAAAACCTACCAAAATTTCCCAAAAGAAAACCCAAATAAAAACCCCAAACCACAGCCATCACTCACCTCCCCGTAGCCGACGAGCTCCGCCGTGCCGAGAATCCCACGCCGCCGACCTCCTCGCCGTCGCCACCCGTCTGGCCAGCCGCGACCGCTTCGAACTGCGAGCGCCACTGCCAACTGCCCACCTCCCTACTCCGGATCCGCCAAGCCCCTGCGCCCTTCCTCTTTCTTCGGCGCCGCAAGCCCTTTGTCGGCCATGACCACCCCGTCGGTGCCGAGACTCGTTCGTCCGTACCAGAATGCCGCCTGTCCTCCGCCATCGCGACCGCCCCAGTCAGTTCCGCCGTACGACGCTCACCATCCGCCGCCGCCGCACTTCCATCCTCTTCATTTCCCTCTTCCGCCGCCTCCTCTGGATCTGTCGAGCGCCGGCAGCTTCAGCCACCGCCTTCGCGCCTCGGCACGACCGCCCCGGCGAGCCTCATCCTCCTCCGCATCCTAGCGCCATCCGCCGCCGCATCTCGCCGAGCTCCGTCGGGCGTGGCAGCTCTGACCGTGTCCACCACGAGCCAGTCTCCGCCTCTTCTTTCTGCCTCCGCGAGCACTGAGCCACCCTCCTCCCTGACCGGTCGCCCTCCTCCGCCGATCAACCCAGCCGGCGACTCCGAGCCTCCCAATTTCTCCGCTCACTCTCTCCCTCCGCCTCTCCTTCCCACTCTCTCTTCCTTTCGTTCCCTTTCTAAACATACCAAGAAGAAAGGGCCAGCAGTGTTTTGTTAGTTTTATTTTTGTTTATTTTTTTGATTATTTTTTGTGTGTGTTTTGTTTAGTTTTGTTTATTACTTGTTTTCTTCTTCTTTTAATATCTATTATTATTATTATTATTATTATTATTATTATTATTATTATTATTATTATTATTATTATTATTATTGTTATATCAGTATTATTATTATATATAATTATTTACTATATTATTAAGTATTATATGTACTGAATAGCTAAATATATTTTATTATTAATATTTCTGTTATTAATAAAGTTTGTTATTATTATTACTCTATTACTATTATTTTATTAGTATAAAAGTAGTATATACATATATATGGTATATATAAATAGTTGTATTATTATTTTTATTGGTTATTATCTACTATAATAATGGTTATTAAAATACTTGTAGGTAAATTATATATTTTCTAAAAAGGTTATATCATGAGGCTTGGCCTACACCTATATTGTAAAATATAATAATTTTCTAGATTATTCGGTATTTAGTTAAAAGTATTTTTTGACCCATAAAGGGTAGTTTCCAAATTTATGAAATAATTTACTAGTCTTTGCAAATATTTATTAATAAGATATAGTATATTTTTACCTAGAAATCCTATTTGGACAAACTGGAGTTTTGCCTAAAAATGGTTTTATTATTTTTCAAGCATTTATCTAAAAACTATTTTTAAGCTAATAAGAAATATTTTCAAGTATTATAAATTTTTTTTAAATCATATATATTATTTATCCAAATTCTATCGATCAATCTCATGTCCATGACCAATCCCAATCTTCCTATTCCTTTGCCAATTCTTTCCTCCCACCTATTGACCCTAACTAATTTGACCCTTCTTGACCCAATAGAACTGTCCGTGCCACCAACAGAGGTCACCTTGTGTAGTTGTTATCCGAAGTCGCAGTTCGTGCCACATTGATCATTACAGCACACCGGGCGTCCTACCAGGCAAGACACATTGCCATTTGCTGTTTATTTATTTTAGATCATATTTCATGCATTATTCATTATTTTCTTTATGCAAAATAAACTGTGATACATGGCATAACCTGTTAGAACTTACTGTTCAGTTATATTTTCTGCTATGTATTATTTTTCTTACACATTAAACCTAGATTTAAGGGACCACCATTTGTGTGTTGCATTCATAGGCCTTGACACGTTTATACCACGTTGTTGTGAGTCACATATAGGACTCAAACATGCGTGATTGGCTGGCCACCAGTACGTATAAGTCGTGCGTTAGGAAATAACTGTTAATAGAGTTGCATGCTATAAGACTTAGCAGTTATGAGTTGGTATTGGGCGGGGAGAACATGATTGGAAGTTGACTACCACCCTATCTATCGTAGACTCGCTCGCTACTGAGGAACGATAGGTAGACTATATACTATAGACCCGCTCGATACTGAGGAATAGTATATGGTGTTGTGACTCGCTACTGAGGTACTGTATTGGTATTATCTTGACTTGACCTGGTAGTCATGCTGTAGTGCCCCGTTCCGCTCAGTCAATCGGAGGAATCGAAACGCCGACGGCATTCGAACTTAGCATGCAACGGCTACTCGGAGACATCGCTCGGTCAAGGCGACCGCTCGCTCAGGTGGGATAGTTTCGGTAAACTTGCTTCATCTTAGCCTTCACATAATAAATCACATGTTTTCAACTTGCACAAGTAGGCTTGATAATAAAAGAGACGAATCCACATAGCTAAAGGGAATAATCTCGACGGGTCGAATTGAGTTAGAATATAGAAAGGTCCAACGGTCGGCTTAGAGTTGGTGCACGGCGTGCTTGAAAATGACACTCGATCCTTTATCCCTTGGCTTGGGAGAAGGAAAGTTGGTTGAGTAGGCGAAGTTATGAACGTAGCCTAAGTCTTAGGCGTCGCCCGCATAAATGCTTCATAAAACATGCACGATCCTATCGTCCAAGGCTTGGCATAGCCTTGGCTTGCCCCATGAGTTAAGTTGCGTTGTACGGCTTATGATATAAGTCTAGGCACCCAAATGACTTGGTCGTTCAGAAGTCGAACGCATGCGCGGCACGTTTCCGCAATGCGAGGCTTGACGCAGCCTTTGCTCGTCGAGTCGTTGTGCGTTAAGTCAGGCAAGTTATGTTAGGCTATCGGAGTGGTAGCAAGCACGGTCCTATGAGTTCTACGGTTGGATATAACACATAGTCTTACGGTCTCAAGGCCCGTCATATAAAGTATGACTTGGACGATAGCGTCGCGTAGATCAGAAGTCGGTTTGAGGCACGATGCACGGACTTAGTGTTTAAGGCATGAACCACGGTTGATTGAATGAGTTTTGGAGAAAGGACTATCGAATAGGCATTGAGTTGAATGAAATGATATGGTAACATGGAAAGAATGCTCGCGACCGTGGATCATCGAGGAGTCTTAAATGATAGAAAGAATGCTCGCGACCGTGGGTCGTCGAGGGGTCTCAAATGATAGAAGTCTTGATATTGATTTGAAAGAGATGGTAAGATTGGAAGAGGAATGACTGTGTGAGACGTCAGTTTATGTCGAGTCTTGCATGGTCATTGGACAACTTGTCGACAAAGAAAAGTTTACACGAGCGGCAACCTGGGCGCCGAAGGACCGCATCATTCCGGAGGGAAACACGGTATAGCCGTAGCTGGACGAACCGCTCGGGTCATTCGAGAACTTTCATCGGGGCTAGCTACTTACGTTGAAAGGGTCGCCGAATAGCAAGGCTATAAGTCTACGATAGCTTGTGGTGTTAGTGACCAATTCATATAGATGCATCGGCACGAGCGGCAATCCGCGTGTGTGCCTTTGGATTTAGTCTAGTTGAATGTGTGTATGGTTGGAACACAAGTGTTTGGGCCTAAGAACAGCTACAACATAGACACCGTGCTTCGGTACGAGATGTGGCGTCGAGTCATGAGTTGTCGGCATATAAGTTGCATAGTTTGGATGTAAGTTGTCTTGAGTTTAAGTCAGGAAACCGCCGCAAGGCAAAGTGGGTTGAGTGACACTAAGTTCACAAGTCTTGGTTGGATCGGTTGATGATTTAGTAGCAAAGGGCCGCGAGGCGGCGATATGGTTAAGTATCACTGAGTTACGAGGCACGGCCTCAGCAAAGGTTTTGTAGCACGGTCACACGAAAATAGAGTCTATCGTGTAGTTGCGTCTCTGATTTTGGGCCGTGAGACAAACACGACTTGATAGGTTAACGTTGTTGGCACAAAAAGGGTCTAGAGGCAAAGTATGAGTTAACATTGAATGTTGCAAGCACGGGATGGTCTAAAGACACAAAATAGGCAAGGCGTCGGTCATAAAACTGATCCTAAGACAAGAGTAGAAAGACAATTGTTAAGAAAGGACTATGTTGCACAAAGTAAATCAAATGTGTTGGTTTTGTATGGGTGGGCGAGGAGCTCATTCCACCAGTACAGTTGAGTACTGACACCCACATAGTTTACATATGCATGCACAGGTAGAAGCTCGTGGCGCGGGGCTCGCTTGGATGCGTCGAGGCACGGAGTTCCTTGGCGATTCGAAGCATACGGCGGCATGGAGTCAAGACTTATACGGGACATAATGTATGGACGTCGCCTTCCGAAGCATCCGCTGGCTCAAGAATTGTGAGATGAGAGAGGGCTGAGTGACTTGTAATGTGAGATGAGTGAGCTTGAGTGAGATTGAAAGACTTGTAATCTTGGCCTTGCGCCCATTGTAATCTTTGTTTCAATATCAATAAAAGAGTATTTTGCAATGACTTGTGTTTTGTTCAAATTTCTGCTGCTATTCTTTAATGTCTCTGCATGGGACTTCTGTGCGACGACCCCGTCGCAGCCGCTGAAATCGGCCATTATGGAACCCGTCTTGCACGAGCGCAATCTAGGCTCGTGCGGCATCACGCCTTAGCGAGGACGATCGCTCCTACGGGAGCGGAGCGTGACATAATGGTATCAGAGCACGGATTTACGTCCTTGGACTATCGATTGAATTCTTTAACTCGTTGTTTCCGCAAACTCTGTTGCTTCCGCAAGTTGATATCGTTGGTGCGCTCTCTCTCAATTGTCCCACGGGATGTCCATACAATAAGTCTAACTATTTTGTAAAACATCGGAGAACAGTTTTTGATAAAACAAAAAGAAGGGTTCGCGTAAGCACGGTTGGCTAAGTCGGGCCGGGCATATAAACCAAAGTTGCGCCGACCGTAGAAGAGTCGAGTGCAGGAATTGAATAGTGTCAAGCAAGAATGAGTTAGACTTGATTGAGTAAATGAGATGACTATCGATAGGAGTGCTATCGAACGACGATGTTATCGTCGGTGCGATATAAGGTGAGCGTGCTTGGAAATTGAGGAATGGTTCGAACGAAAAATTTGAAGAAGTCAATTTGGATTCGAGTGATAGTTTTGAGGATTTGTTGAATGACTTCATCCCTGAGTGGTGTATGCGATAGCTTCAGGGATGTCGATCGATTGATTGAGGAAATTAATGTTGTGAATGATTCGAGCGATAATGATCGAAATTGATTTTGAATGTCGAGGAAATTATCCAGTCGGACGATAGCATCATTCGCACGACTCGAAATTGGTTGCAAAGGAAGATCGTCAGGTTACGCATATCGTCGATGGTATTGAGGCGTATCAAAGATCGATGTACGATAACTCGGGGGTACTCTGACTCGGCGAATGACGATCGTGCAAATGTTATTGTTCGGTTGGGTGTTATACTTAGGATTTTGATTGAGATGAATATTGGATGAAAATGATTGTGTCTTGAGGGTTACACGGATAACCACAGCGTCGACATTCTTGTCTTACGCGAGCGCAACTCTAGCCTCACACATACGTTGCGTCGGATTTGGGGTGATCGTTCCGCGTGAGCGCTGACATGGTGATTCATATCGCGGGAATGATCGAACTCGAAAAATTAGGATGCGGCAACTTTGATTGTCTCGACTTGTCAATTTGATGCGAAGGAGAACTCGAGGATGTTAGAACTTATGATTGACAAATGAATGAAACTTGAGGATTGAGTAGGTCCAATCCGCACATCGAGAATGAATTAGTCTAGACACAAAAATAAGAGTTACGTCCCGATGAGAATGATTATCTTGCGGGAGCGTGCATGGTGATTCATGCCCATCGTGGAAAATCTGACTCGCGTGAGATCGGGACGCAATATATTGTTAAGTCAGATGACCTTGTGATCGATTACGTGAATTGGGTTGAACGACTTAGGTAGTATAAAATGTGAATTATGATTAAGCGATGAATTATGTCGTAGCGTGTTTGACTTGGAAGGATTGATAGGCAGATTATGTCGGACGTGTTTGAAGAGATAGACTATGTGAAATAGCTTGTCAAACGAGCGATATTGATTCGTCGTGGAATTTGGTTGAACGTAAGTTGAAGTAGGATGGCTTTGCTGAATGACTCGGACCCCGTACGACAAAACGTTGGGATGTGTGTAGGAAATCGATGCTCGATGTCTAGAAATCAGAGTGATGCGAGCTTGGGTAGAAAACCCTGTACTATCAACTTAGTTTGACCTTAGGATGGGGTCAGTGTTGATATCGTTGTTTGGGAACTGTGATTCCAATACTGACAATTGACTTTAGCCTAAAGAGATTGCCTAGCGGCTAGACGAGATGTCCATGTTACGAGAGTTAGCATCGGTAGGATTGGTTTTCAGGATCGAATGGATGGATCGATAGATGGAATTGGATTCACTATCACAAGGCTTGGTTGAAATGCATGTATTCCGGGGACGTCTGGAATGTGTGCACGATCCAAACTAAGTGATACGTAGAATTTAAGTGAGATTTGAGGAACGGAAAAGTGTCGAAGATTTTGAGATCGTGAGTTTTGAAGAATTGATTGAGGGTAGCACGAGCGTGGCTCGGATTTAAGAAACGCAAGGGTACGTGTGCGAGAGTCCTTGAATGTTGAATCAAGTTATAAGTCGATAAGAATACTCAGTTAGTTTCGAGGACGAAACTTTTTCTGAGTGGTGTATGATGTAGTGCCCCGTCCCGCTTAGTCAATCGGAGGAATCGAAACGCCGACGGCATTAGAACTTAGCATGCAACGGCTACTCGGAGACATCGCTCGGTCAAGGCGACCGCTCGCTCAGGTGGGGTAGTTTCGGTGAACTTGCTTCATTTTAGCCTTCACATAATAAATTGCATGTTTTCAACTTGCACAAGTAGGCTTGATAATAAAAAAGACGAATCTACATAGCTAAAGGGAATAATCTCGACGGGTCGAATTGAGTTAGAATATAGAAAGGTCCAACGGTCGGCTTAGAGTTGGTGCACGGCGTGCTTGAAAATGACACTCGATCCTTCGTCCCGTGGCTTGGGAGAAAGAAAGTTGGTTGAGTAGGCGAAGTTATGAATGTAGCCTAAGTCTTAAGCATCGCCCGCATAAATGCTTCATAAAGCATGCACGATCCTATCGTCCAAGGCTTGGCATAGCCTTGGCTTGCCCCATGAGTTAAGTTGCGTTGCACGGCTTATGATATAAGTCTAGGCACCCAAATGACTTGGTCGTTCAGAAGTCGAACGCATGCACGGCACGTTTTCGCAATGCGAGGCTTGACGCAGCCTTTGCTCGTCGAGTCGTTGTGCGTTAAGTCAGGCAAGTTATGTTAGGCTATCGGAGTGGTAGCAAGTACGGTCCTATGAGTTCTACGGTTGGGTATAACCACATAGTCTTACGGTCTCAAGGCCCGTCATATAAAGTATGACTTGGACGATAGCGTCGCGTAGATCAGAAGTCGATTTGAGGCACGATGCACGGACTTAGTGTTTAAGGCATGAACCACGGTTGATTGAATGAGTTTTAGAGAAAGGACTATCGAATAGGCATTGAGTTGAATGAAATGATATTGTAACATGGAAAGAATGCTCGCGACCGTGGGTCGTCGAGGAGTCTTAAATGATAGAAAGAATGCTCGCGACCATGGATCGTCGAGGGGTCTCAAATGATAGAAGTCTTGATATTGATTTGAAAGAGATGGTAAGATTAGAAGAGGAATGACTGTGTGAGACGTCAGTTTGTGTCGAGTCTTGCATGGTCATTGGACAACTTGTCGACAAGAAAAAGTTTCCACGAGCGGCAACCCTGGGCGCCGAGGGACCGCGTCGTTCCGGAGGGAAACACGGTATAGCCGTAGCTGGACGAACCGCTCGGGTCATTCGGGAACTTTCAGCGGGGCTAGCTACTTGTGTTGAAAGGGTCGCCGAATGGCAAGGCTATAAGTCCACGATAGCTTGTGGTGTTAGTGACCAATTCATATAGATGCGTCGGCACGAGCGGCAATCCGCGTGTGTGCCTTTGGATTTAGTCTAGTTGAATGTGTGTATGGTTGGAACACAAGTGTTTGGGCCTAAGAACGGCTACAACATAGACACCGTACTTCGGTACGAGATGTGGCGTCGAGTCTTGAGTTGTCGGCATATAAGTTGTATAGTTTGGATGTAAGTTGTCTTGAGTTTAAGTCAGGAAGCCGCCGTAAGGCAAAGTGGGTTGAGTGACACTAAGTTCACAAGTCTTGGTTAGATCGGTTGATGATTTAGTAGCAAAGGGCCGCGAGGCGGCGATATGGTTAAGTATCACTGAGTTGCGAGGCACGGCCTCAGCAAAGGTTTTATAGCACGGTCACACGGAAATGGAGTCTATCGTGTAGTTGCGTCTCTGATTTTGGGTCGTGAGGCAAACACGACTTGATAGGTTAACGTTGTTGGCACGAGAAGGGTCTAGAGGCAAAGTATGAGTTAACATTGAATGTTGCAAGCACGGGATGGTCTAAAGACACAAAATAGGCAAGGCGTCGGTCATAAAACTGATCCTAAGACAAGAGTAGAAAGACAATTGATAAGAAAGGACTATGTTGCACAAAGTAAATCAAACGTGTTGGTTTTGTATGGGTGGGCGAGGAGCTCATTCCACCAGTACAGTTGAGTACTGACACCCACATAGTTTACATGTGCAGGCACATGTCGTGGCGCGGGGCTCGCTTGGATACGTCGAGGCACGGAGTTCCTTGGCGATTCGAAGCGTGCGGCCGCATGGAGTCAAGACTTATACGGGACATAATGTATGGACGTCGCCTTTCGAAGCATCCGCTGGCTCAAGAATTGTAATTGAGAGATAAGAGAGGGCTGAGTGACTTGTAATATGAGATGAGTGAGCTTGAGTGAGATTGAGAGACTTGTAATCTTGGCCTTGCGTCCATTGTAATCTTTGTTTCAATATCAATAAAAGAGTATTTTGCAATGACTTGTGTTTTGTTCAAATTTCTGTTGTTATTCTTCAATGTCTCTGCATGGGACTTCTGTGCGACGACCCCGTCGCAGCCGCTGAAATCGGCCGTTATGGAACCCGCCTTGCACGAGCACAATCTAGGCTCGTGCGACATCACGTCTTAGCGAGGACGATCGCTCCTACGGGAGCGGGACGTGACACATGCGACCACGAACTGTTCTTAAAACTGCATTCACTTAGATTTGGTTAGGCGCCCTTATCCGTTAGGTATGGATACTCTTGGTTTGGGTACTTGTATCTGACCGTGGCTTGGAACAATAACTTATCGCGGATTAGTTCGTCACATCTTGTCCTTGTTTGGTTGTAGGTGTAGCTTACTACTCCGATGAGAAGGTATTAAACCTTGTTGGAGTCCGGATACCATATTGGATTCATAGCATGGGCAGATACGTCATCGTGAATTAGTTTACCATCTCCTGTCCTTGTTTGGTTGGGGGGATGGTACGCTAGTTCAATAGGTGTGTATTGGACCATGTTATAATTCAATTGACTTATTTATTTGAGCAATTTATATTCAGTTATATTGGCATGATATTATGTGTCTTGTTACGTCCCTCTGAGGACCTAGTTATCTCGCCAGGTGTGTGCTCTTGTCTTTCGCAGGTGTTCTAGCCGTGGACATGATCATCTCTATTTCTTCGAGGATGATTGCACTTCGATCATTTTCGCTTCGCTCGCCAAAATCTTTCTTTTGTTATGTATTTCTTTTCATAGTTGGTAGTAGATTTGTCTCCGCCCAACTACATGTATTAATGACAATTCATAGTTGATTATATGATATCTTTTATTCTTATATTTTGTGGATGAGATTAGTTAGTTGTGGTTTACTGTATTTTACAGCTTATGTATCCATAAGAGGCCTATGTACTTCGTATGAATACAGTTGGCATGTCTACGTTCCTAGTCCTACGTATTTTGGGACTGGGGCGTTACAACGGCATCACGTCCAAGCGAGGACGATCGATTTCCAGAGGTAAATGCGAGAACGAATGACTCTGCGGAATCAAGATGTGACACCCCTCACTTAATACCACTTAACTCTGCTTATTTTTCCCCCTCAGCCTTGTTTGGTTCGCGGAAAGGAAATGAAAGGAAATCAATTCCTTGTTAATTTCCTTTACTTTGGAAAATTGTAATTTTCATCCATTTTTCTTTACAGTGTTTGGAAAGGCCAAAAAAATTGGGAGAAAAAGTGAATCCCTAGAGTGGGAAAGTGATCCCTAGGGTGTTTGGAAAGGCCAAGAAAATTGGGAGGAAAAGTGAATCCCTGGAGTGGGAAAGTGATCCCTAGGTGGGTGGGGGAACCACTTTCCCCCAATTTTCTTTCCCTTGGGAATCAGTTTCCTTTCCCAAATTTTCTTTATCCAAACATAGGAAAAGAATTACTTTCCTTTCCTAATAGCATGATTCTGTGAACCAAACATACCCTTAATCTATTCTATTATATAATAGAAAAACTTGGTGGTGAAACTTTTAAATTTCTAAATTACCCTTGAGTATTTTATAAACATGATGTTATTATGTCAACTTGCATGTCATTTATGTTTAAGAGTCAGAGCAATAAAGTTTGCATACTATGAAGTTTTTTTTTCTATACAACTTTTCATGTTCCAATGGTAATAAATTTTTGTGTCATTACCATTTTCCAAATGTTATTATTTTCAATAGACAATTTAAAAATAAAAAATAAAATTCTTATTTCGAATCTCTTGATATTATAAAAAGAAAGCGCACACAGAATAGTCATCTGGAAAAAAAAAAAAACAAATTATCTTATAATATTTTAATTAAAATACGTGTAAAGTACGTAGACGTAGACTAGTGCAATTAATCCTTGGTTTATTGCATTCTTAAACAGTATCAGACTGGGCAAACAAACGTGTGCGTACTGAGACCAGCTCCACTTTCTAGCACGCGAGTCCAAATCGACTCCAGACCACGTGCTGCTGCTGCTTCTTCCTCATCGGAATTTGTCCAACCAAATCGCCGACTCGAGAGCCTCCGATCGCCGACTTAAATCTCCGATTCCTCGTCTTCCTCCTCCGCACGATCCCGCCAATTCCTCTCTCAGATCTGAACAAAATTCCATTAGGTTTAGGGTTTTTGCTCCGATGGCGACGAGGAACCGGACGCCGGTGTACCGGAAGTACCGGGACGCCCTGCGGAGCGTCAGGGTCCCGAGCGTGCCGTCCCCCTCGTCGTTCTCCGGCCCGTCGACCTCGTCGTCGTCGGGAGGAGGAGGCCCGGTGATCGAGATGGTCAGCAGTTCGCTTCTCCGTCCGAACCGGTCGTACGCGCCTCTCAGCACCGAGGACCCGGGAACTTCCAGGTCTGGATCTTTCAGAAACCCTAGCTTCTTTTCTTCTTCTTCTTCTTTTGGCACGAATGGATGGTTGTAGATCTGAAGTTTGACCCCTGTTTTTTTGTTGGCGTGACATTATTTATGCTGATCTTTATTGCTAATCGTGGAGTGTTCCATCAATCATACAAAATTTCTCCATTTGAGGATGTATGGAGGTCCTGCAAATATTCCTCTTGCTGCTAGTATTCATGAGCACAAGAAGTTAGGAAGCATGGAAACTTGGAGAATCAGAGAGTCTCTGTGTCGCGTCGTGTTAGACACTCCAAAAATACACGGGGACACATCTAAATTGTTGCCATGGTTGTGTCGTATTCATGTTCATGCTACGTAGTCGAGACATTTTGATTTTGTTGTTCTTTGTTATAATTGAAGTATATGGCATTTTCTGATGTTAGTGAAATAGTGAGGCGCTGGTCCTTAACGTGTGAGGATGGTTCATGTAGCTGAGTTGTTTTGGTGTTGGTGTGTAGAAATGAAGGTTCTAGAAAAGAAGTACGTGTCGCCGGGAGGAGAATAAAAGTAAACACGAGATACGTGACTAAGAAGGATCACGCATAATACATCAAGTAATAATGAACGTCACGAATGAACCATTGGTTTAGTTTGCCAAATGAACCCTCAATGGTTACTTAGTAAGTTTAGGTTTGCTGTGTGGGGAGGACTGTTTGGTAGACAACCTGAGAGTATGATTAGCAGATAAGGGTTATGTTGATCTTCTTCTTTTTTTCCTCTTTAGCTCCTTGCTATGTAAATCCTCCTTTTGTGGTGATGTCGTCGAAAATGCCCTCATATTGTCGGCTCATTGTTAATACTTAATACAACGTAATCTCTTGTGCTTTTCGGGACAATTGATCTTGTCGGATGCGAGATCCACACATAGGTGCCAAGGTCCTTGGGGGTCTAGGAACAAAGCACAAAAGCATGGCGTGTGATTGAGGAAGACAATGCACATGTATGATACTAAGAAAAACACAGGCCCTCAACCTGGAAACTATTGTGTTGCTATTTTCCCATTGCCCCTGTGCGCAACCAAACATCGAAGCTTCAGTACTGCTTGGACCCTGGATGGGAAGGGTTGATAGTGGTATTGGAAACTTGTATAAGCTCGCAATTTGCTGCAGTCAAAGCAAGGCGTGCGTCTGTCTTAAACAACGCACAAACTGCCTTAGCATTGAGCTTCTCGTCTAGGCACATGCCTCGGCCTCGGCTGGCTTTCAATAACTACTTTTACAATAAAAATGAATTTATGCTTTTGGGTGAAGTGGTTATGAACTTGATACCAGACATGAAGGATACACCATGGTTTGAGTCGATCCATAATATTTTACCTCCCTACTTTAGTTTATATTATCTTTTCTTCCATGCTATGTTGCACGGACATGGGACCATATCTTTCGAACCCATAGAAGTGTCTGTGGAAAATGTTATCAATTGCTGTGTCCGTACTGTAGCTGTGTCCCTATTCGTGCAACACAGGGGACTACATAGGATCTATTTGAAAATGTCTCTATCCCGTATCCATAGCGTGTCTTATCCATACCGGTGGCTGTATTCGTGCAACATAGCTTCCATGAGAAAGCGTATATGATGTTTCCATGGGAGTTTTTTTAATATGATTTTTTTTTATCGTCCACCACTACCTAACAAGTTAAGCTTCTTGCTTTGTAAAGGGACTACTACTAAACATTATTTCATACAAAACCCTTTATCAAGTTTTTCCGTCATTGTCATCAACAAGATGACTAACATCCATTATTATCACATTCTATTGGATAATATTTTAGGGAGAAAGACCACAATATTGATGTCGCGGAAAGTATTTTAACCTTATTTTGCAAAAACTGCAAACATTGTTGATTTAATACATAGTTTGCATCCGTGGTGATCCTTTCCAATGACCTAATATCTGATTAGTTTTCAAATAGATGGAAATGAAGTCAAGGGATTGGATGTTTCTATTATTATACATCCTTCCTAACCTATTGTGGTACCAGAAAAACCTGTCTTGTTCAACTTGTCACTACTGTTGCAGGCAGCTGAAATTTTAGTAATTGCTCTTTTTATTGCTGGAAAGCTCATCAGTCAGCCATCTTGCTTACTTTGTCAGTAATACTGTTTCTCAATATCTGCTTGCATATTCTTTTCCATCTAGTGTCATGTTGTGGAGGGCACCATTCCACATCCCTGTTTCCTTGATATTGTTGATAAAAGTGAATCCATGTACTCTTGATGCATCTTTACTGCTCAAATACCTTTTTCATTTGGTTGCAGTTATTTCAGAATATCGATTTCTATGATATCTAGTCCGGTTATAATTTCGAGAAGAATCTTCTCATAACGTTCAAATTGCCAAAGAGAGTATACTAGGGTGGTTGAGAACCTTCATTGATCTTGAAGGTCTTGACTAAAATTTAGGTGGACTAGTGTGGTTTGTGTCTTAAAAGGAAGAGAGAGGGAAAAAGAAAAGCTGCATTTAGGAATATCGGCTGGATAAGAAAGCAGGTTACCATGACCTTCAGTAATAGGATTATTCTTGTTGGTCCTGTTCATGAGGAAAAATACGAGGAGTTTGTATCCTATGGAAAAGAATGAGGAAATTTTGCATTTTTATATCAATCATTATTATCTTTTCGTGTTGTCTAGACTGTTGAATGCTTCGAAGTTGAAGGCAATTTGGGAGTCTCTCGATGTTAGCAGAAAGTTACACGAGTTCTCAGAGATTTGAAGCCAGAATGTATAGCTGTCGTAGAATTTGGTCATACTTCTAGCTATCTTTCTCGATTTGGTGTTGCTCAATAGCAGATCCACACCTTTACGAAAAGAAACTCGAGACCTCATTTATAGAGCCAATTTAGTTGTGAATGTCAGACATTCCTTAAGATTAAGAATTATGATAATTTCCATGTTAAACCTTCTCTAACATTTATGAAGGTCAACTTTAAATGACGGTGGAAAGTAGCAAAATACCGGATTTTGGTTGGATTTGCCAAATCCCTTCTTTGGTTCAGTTGGTATTTCAGATGGAAACTTGGGGCAACGATTGCACCCCAATTCTGTCAGATGTATTTGTTGTCTCTCCACATCCTCCTTTTCCCTTTGGATGTGGGAGGAAGCTTTGGGATTTGGATTAATTAGTATTATTTTGTACGTAATTAAGATTATGCTATTAATAACAACTCCCAAGCTAATTAGGATATCTAATTACTAACAACATAACTATTAAATATTTAAGATACTCGGTTAGTTCTTGTCTAATATTTTAGTTACAAAACGAGTTAACTATTAAATATTTAAGATACCTCAGTTAGTTTTTTTCTATTATTTAGTTAATAAAATGGATAATTAATTAACTAATATTAAGCGTAAGTATTACATTATTATACTTAATTAACTAATACTATCTAATATTTATGTAATTAGAGTAACTAATTTGTAAACAATATTTAATATTTAATATTTAAGATAATTATTTAGATATGCTAACTAAATAATATCTACAATAATTACTTAGTTCTTATTTAATATTAATTATTTAACATTAATAATGATGTTAATTTGTCAAAGTAAATCATATTTACTATTATTATAATTATAATGTACTCTCCATCTCACCCACTTACCACTTTCTTACCTATTTAAACAAGTTCTGGAATTTGGGGCGCCAAGAAACTCCATGGATTTCCATACACTTCCATTCTTGAAACTTGAAAGTGCAACTCCAAATCCTCCTCTACTTACCGTTTACCAAACAGTCCCTTTATGGCTAGCCAATCTTTTAAATTTTAAATTTGCATGAAAATTACTGCAGCTGCTAGATGGAAAAATAACTTGAGTCCATTATTCAAGAATTAATTTAACTTCATATCAAATACGAAAACAAGAAAAACAATAACAAAGCCTTAATCCCAAATTTGTAAAGTCGGTTAGAATAAACATATATAAATACTTAAACCCCCATTTTTAAACTATCAAAGATTTGACTCCTAAACTTCACATTTTTAATGCTATTTTCCTTCAACTTCCATAACGAGATTTGGTTACTTTGATGCTCCATTTTATGCTTTGCAAATTCCTATTAGAATCAAATATCAATCTGAACTGGAACAAAGAGGATGAAGGCGTAGGAAACAAGCTGCATGTCAATTGCACATTAATATTGGAGTTGTTGAAATTCGCTTCTTGTACTAAGATGCTTAGAAAATGATATTTGACTCATTCAGAGTCTCAGGCACCAATTACGAGGGATTTTCTGCAAGAATATCAGTTTTGGACCATTTTCAACAATTTTGTGCCAATATTTTAATGTTCTTTATTACTTCCCCAGCTCTATTAATTCAATTAGATGCTCAGCCACAAAATTAATCTACTGGAAGACCTATATGGTTCTACTACGGACAAAAAATGAGACCAATGTGCTGTTCACCCCTTATATTCTCTCCAATGAAGTTTTTTCTTGAAACTGATTTCTAGCAGATTTTTTCTATCATCTAGATCCTAAACCAGGTTCCAGTCAGTGAGTACAAAGTTATTGGCAGCTGACTGGGGAAAAAACAGACCCTAATGCAGACCCAAAAGAAGATATGGCATACATGTAGCTTGTCAGAATAAATGTATTGTAGCCCATCCGATATGTAAAATTTAATAAATCTAAGAAAGAAATAGAGAAAAAAGAAATGGAAAAAAGAACTACCAATTGTCATGTGGTGATTGGATTGTGGTCATATGGCATCCTGGATATTCCAGTTCACATTCATGGTGTCCACAGTGTTCCATGATGGAAGAGGATGGCAGGCAATATGGCCACTGCCAAGAGCCCTAGGCAGATACAATAGCTTAGTACATGTATGATATATAATATATTAGCAAATCAGTGGCTCTCTAGTGGGTGTGCATCAGCAGGGGCAGCTATCAGATGGTCATCTGTGTGTTGAGGGTAGTGTGACTTGAAATGTGAATCAGGCGTCAACTTCAAGTAGGTTATAATACCAGTGGCCTCCACCAGACCAAAATTACATGTATGAGGATATATGTTGATGGCATCACAGATGCACACCTTATGTGATGGTACCTCCATGGCCAACTTTAGAATATCCATACCGTATATGACTTTATTTTCCTTGTTTGAGACACCTACAGAAATATATGAAATGAGTTAAGGGAATTGAAATCTAGCGAAGTCTGTTGAGGAACATATTTTATTGGCGGAACAATCATTCTTGCTTTTTCATTTCTGTCCATCTATCATCACATTATTGGCTTTAGGATTCAAGATCATAAAGGTTTATTAACTCTATTTCAACGTCTGGACCTTTTAAAATGTCATTTTATGATTTCACGTGATTCTACTGCCACTCTTTGTTGCCTAAGATTTTAGTTTCTGTTTGTCCCTGCAGTAGAGGCGCAATTACAGTTGGTTTACCCCCAGCTTGGGTTGATGTTTCTGAAGAAATAAGTGTTGATATACAACAAGCTCGTACAAAAATGTCTCAGTTAGTGAAGGCTCACGCAAAGGCTTTGATGCCTTCTTTTGAAGATGGAAAAGAAGACCAGCATGCCATTGAGGTTCTTACGCAAGAGATCACAAAATTATTAAAGAGGTCAGAGAAGAGATTAAAAAATCTCTCTTCAAGCGGAACTTCTGAAGATTCAAATGTTCAGAAAAATGTACAGGTATGCTAACATGTGTCACTATCATCTTTCCTAAAAAATTCTGAAGAGTGCACTATGTGTCATATTCAGACTTTTGGGAAAGCACGTCTGTCGTAAGAAACCATCTACATGACTTGTGCTACTCTATCTATCAGTTTGCGAACCTTCCATTAGCTTTCTGCTTTAGTTAGTTGTGACAAAGTGCTTATATTTTTCTCCAGAGATCGTTGGCAACTGATCTCCAGAACCTTTCAATGGAGCTTCGTAAGAAACAATCTACTTACTTAAAGCGTCTTCGACAACAGAAAGAGGTTTATTGGATTACTTATTATTCAGCCACATAATCGCTTGTGATTTTTTGCTGTGCATTTGCAGTTTATCATACTCATCTGTCGTACTTTTTCTAGGGCCAAGATGGTGTTGACCTTGAGATGAATCTGAATGGGACTAAATCAAAATTGGAAGAAGAAGATGATTTTGCCGATGTGGTATCCTCTTTTCTTCTCATTTCATTGTTGCTGGTGTTTATCTCTGCAATTCATGAAATAATTATTTATTTATATTAACTGTGATATAGGATAGGATGTTATCTGCTGACTAGTATACTTAAAAAAAGGATTATAAATTGCAAATATGGGGGTGTTGATTCTACGATACAGCATGAAAGTACTTCCGATGGTTGTATTAAAACTACAGTTATGCTTGAACCTTGCATTAGTGATCAAGTCAGCTCTTGCATTTACTTGAGTTCAGTAGTCTTGGATTTATGTGTTAGACAATTCAGCTTGGAATTTGTCTCTGTATCCAAACTGAGCTTGCAGTGTTTCTTAATCATTGTACATGCATGATGTTAAAAGGTTGAAGGCTGATCATCAAGTTGACAGCTGATTGTTTTAATGAACCTATGCAGATACTCACATGTTGCTAGATGAATAGTGAAGAAGAATTTATGAATCTGGTGAATGATTAGTTCTGCTATTATTGTGTTATCGAATTATTCCTTGTCGTTACATCTATGCATTGAAACATGCTACTATCGTGCCACTGTGGGTCCGGTCCTGGTGGACCATTTGTATGACTCTAGAAAACTTGTATTTTTTTAATTTTTTTTTTGAAAGAAGGTAATTGTGGTGAACGCTCCCACCGGGAATCGATCTCCTGACCACTCGGGCCGCATGCATCTCTCTTAACCACTAGGCTAGAGGTCATTTGCAAAGATCTAACAATATATATATATATATATATATATATATATATATATATATATATATATTGAAGCAATGGATAATTGTGGCAAACTCGCCTCCACTGGGACTCGAACTTCTGACCACTTGGGCCGCATGCATCTCTCTTAACCACTAGGCTAGAGGTCATTTGCAAACTTGTATATAATACATAGAAAATAAAAGGATCCATTTGGTGGAACTTGGTTTGAAGATAGTTAAAGAACTTGCCCTGTACGATATGTCGAGGAAACACTGCTAATATTGGTTATCCACTGACAAGCAAACATCACGCTCCAATTGATCTTTCACCCAACATCTTCACATCTAGTGTAAATAATTTTTAACTGCTTGAAGCTTTCCTAAAATTATATCCCGGTTTGTCTTTTTTGTTTTTTGCAGGGATTTGACAAGTACCAGATGTCTCAACTTAAAAAAAGTGAGGCATTCACAAGGGAGAGGGAAAGAGAAATTGTACAGGTCAGACACTCATCACAATATGTCAACACATCTGTGCTTTGGATTTTGGTACTGATTTTATTGACAGAATAAGTTTCTAAACCGTAACCTAACCAGCTGGCTTCTTTTTTGCTGTTGTCTAGGTTGTAGAGTCAGTGAATGAACTCGCCCAGATCATGAAGGATCTTTCGGTACTTGTAATAGATCAGGTACATTTATAACTGTCTATAGCACAATTAAACATTCCTATCAGTCTCCTGAGTGATATCTGTAAATGATATCTGAGCAGGGCACAATCATAGACCGCATTGATTATAATATCCAGAATGTTTCAGCATCAGTGGAAGAAGGTTTCAAACAGTTACAAAAGGTTTAAGTTCTCTCCCTCCACTCCCCCACCTGCCCTTTTTATTGGCTGCATTCCACGTGCATGATCTTTTATGGTTATGCATCCACAGTTTTTGTAACTGCCAGTTACAGTGATTATAAATACCACACTGTTAATGTTTAGAAATGAAGAGTACTATTGATTGCTGGCCCATCAAAGGCCAATGGCTGTACCCTTGAGCTCATGGATTTAACCTAGTCATAGTTCAAAAATTGCATTGGCTAAATTAAGTACGTAGCTTTAGTCTACACTGTTAATAGGCTTCCCAATGATAATCACGATTGGACTATTAGTGCATTACTGCATTAGTTATCATTCCTTATTTGGTATGATATAGATTTTAACTGTTCTTATATGGTTGACAGTAGAGGCATATTCTTGGTAGCCTGTTTTTCCATTTCTTCATCGACTGAAAATGAATAACTCGCTTAAGGAGTGGAGTCAATCTCAGCAATATTTTCTTTTGTATGCGGTGTGGGAATAGGGAAAGTACTCCACCAAGAGCGCTCAACCTAATCCTTCATCTATCAAAAAATACAAAAAAATTGAATAAAGAAAAAAGAAAACTGTTTTCCACAACAAATACAGTAGCTATGAAAATTTAAAATTTTCAACCTGCCCTAATCACAGAAAACACCAACTACAAAGTTTAATAGTCTTTATCATTTTTTCCTACAAGCAATAACAGCTGAACACATAGGAACAGCAGCAAATTTTGTTTCTTGTCAGGGTTGAACTTGAACACGTTTCTGTAGTTTCAAACCTTACCCAAGTTTACAATAGGAGTCAAATGCCTTCAAGTTCATATATTTCGCACTGATTTGATGGATATTAAAGCATATTGTGTATCCAAGATGGCATCTAATTATTTGCATATCTGATTGCGATGTGCTGATCTCATTGCTTGGAGTGGTACCTGGGATTTACCTGGTGCTTGCATCCTGGATGGGGGCTCGAGTCGCGGAAACAACCTTTCGATATATATTTGGGTCAAGGCTTTGCACATCTTGACCCTCACCTTCCCACATTCTTTTTGAAGTAAAAAAATTCACAGATCTGATTGATATAAGAATGAGCATGTTAATTTTGACACCTTCAATTTCACTCTGAATTAGGTGAGGATTCTCAGGATAGTGCATAGTGTTCCCTTCTCGAAACATCCAGGTGATAATTGTGTAAATATCCAATGTGCAGGCAGAGAGAAATCAGAGGAAGGGCGGAATGGTGACGTGTGCGACCATCCTTGTTATAATGTGCTTTGTAATGCTAGTCCTACTAATTCTGAAGGAGATATTATTCTGATAGAGAATTTTAGTGATATTGCCCACGTCTCTTCTCCCCGTTTTCTCACAGGCACACAGATGAAAGCATTCACAGTCGCATTGGCAGTCGAACCTAGAAATATGGCTGCATCATTCATTGTTCTTACTTTAAGAGGCACAGGGTTGAATATATTGTGTAATGTGTTGTCTCTTTGTTTGTTCACTGTATTTTTGTTATTACCATTCTTCGCCCCGTTTTCTTACAAGCACAGTTCACAGTCGCATTGGCATTCTGAACTGAGAAATATGGCTGAATCATTCATTGTTCATACTTTTAGAGGCACAGGGGTGAATATATTGTGCAATGTGGTCTGTTTGTTTGTTCACTGCATTATTGTTGTTACCATTCTTCTGGAAATGAAAAATTATCATTCTTTTGCATGGAGGTCCTTTTTTTTTTTTTTTTCCTTTTGTTGCATTTACTGTTTTGTTGTAGTAAGCTGAATTATTGTGGAGGATTATAGTCTTTCAAGTTTTGAATAGTCGCAGCTTCTTATGGATCGTATCGAAAAGTACTTTTTTTTTTCCCTAACATTCTGACGTGTGGGCCAGAGTAAACCTGCTGGATTCAACTGCACCGGTTTTGGGCCGAGTTGGACTAGTTCGGTCAAACTATGTGTCTGGTGTCGGTCAAACTATGTGTCTGGTGGGCAGAGCTTTGACCGAAAGATCAAAGAACCAGAAAATCTGTTTGTAGTTTTCTCGTTGATAACATATATAGATGGAATATGATAGAGGTTGTTGTGGGTATGGATAAGAGCATCTATATTTAGGTTTATCCAAATCACACATGATAGAAATAAATAAAGTAAATCATAATAATAGAGTTTTGGAGGATTAAAATACCAACATAACCTTATAATATAGTTGCGATGAAGTATTTTGGTCATTTTTAATGAAATGACCAAAATGCTTCGGCCTAACACGGCTAAGAATCGGGTATCCCAAATAAGCATGTCATCCGTAAATTTTTATGTCACGTCCAGATTTCGCAGAGTCCTTTCGTCATCGTTTCGGACTCTGTGGAACCATTTGTTCTCGCTTGGGCGGGATGTCGTGCAAGCCTAAGTTGCGCTTGCACAAGACCAAGACATGTACAATGACAAAATAGACAAGATAGACAATAATGCAGCGGAACATAATTGCAGTATTTGAAGCAGCAGCGGACACATTGCAGAATATAATTGAACACAAGGTAGCAGAAACAATTCTCTTTATTGATATTTTTGAACATATTACAAAACTCTTATTTTTCTCTGATACAATGCCATAATTACATCCTCTCAGAAACTTTACAGAAATACAATGATCATGTTCCATACATTACATCCCTTTATATACAAAACCAACTCTTTAGAACAAATGACCATTTCTTTGCATTTTTTCTGATTTTCGGCTCCTGAGGACGAGGCTCGGGCTATCGTTTCGGACTATCCATCTCGATGCATCTTGCACCTGTGTGCAGACTGATGGTGGGTCAGTATATCAATATACTGGTGAATGTGAACAGAGGCTAACAATCACTAAGTTATTTAGAAAGAAAATATTTCTTATGGCATTGATCTTGCTACTTTTACCTATGTTCATTTCTTGCAGGACAGAGTCATATTACTTCTTTTTTTAAACACTTTTGAAAAAGCATCATATCATTTCTTTCTTTCAAGCCAACTATCGGGTCAATTCCATGTACGAGGACAATCTCAACTATTCAGATGTGCGCAGCGTATTTCATGAGCCATATCATTTCTTTTGGAACACATTTGCAACAATTCATTCTTTCGGGCATAGAAATTCATTGATTCAGAACATATTCATTTGCATATCATATCTTTCGTTAGGGACAAAGACAACATTTCATATGGGACAGATATTCATAAGAGCATTTTATGATAAAAACTTACGGACATCAGTTATTCACTGATTCTTACCATAGCCGACGTTTCATCCCTGCACAAGACAAGGATTAGCATAAACATAAAATAACCAACATTTCTCCATGTTCGTCTCTGTATTGTTAGCTCGAATCCAGATTTTGTATATGCATGTCACCAATTAACAGCTGTACCTCAAGGTTCAGCTTTGCACTAACATATGTGTAGACCAGCAGCTGTGACCCAAGGTTCAGCTCTGCACTAATAACACACATGCTAGCAGCTGCGGCTCAGAGTTCAGCTCTTCACTAATCGACATCCTATCTACATGATGGTCCATGGGTCCATTCCCATGATTAGCCGCTGAGACTCATGGTTCATCTCATCGCTAATAAACACAACACCCCCTAATTGCGAGGTCTAGCATTTACCTCAAGGGTGCTATTACAATCTCTCATAGGCGATCGATCCCCAGTGCCCTAGGTGTAACGACCCACTCCGCCCAAGCGGAATGTCGATTCAAACGGCATAAGTGCATCGACTCAGATTCTGCCTTGCTCGGCAAAATGACTTGCTCGAGGCAAAGGCAATGGACTTGGCCCTTCAGAAGAATCCAGACGTAGACTTTCAAAGGAGTCTCGCTCGGTCGATGCGATCATCGCTAAGGTGGGTGGCTCCGATGAACCTGTCTTTGCTTAGCCGGGACATATAATAACAAGGATGATATTGCTAGATCGTTATGCGATAACCCCTTGTATGCTAATAAGAGAACTCAATGCACCTATCTAAGGGAGTAATCCCATTTTATATCGCTTGTGTAAAACATGGAAAGGAACTTAGAATTTTACTTGAACCTCGCACCGCACTTCACGCTCGTGGCAACGCACAACTTACGTTCGAGTAGAATTGCTTATGCACTCAATTATGTACGAAATGCTTGTCAGTTAGATCGTACCCCAACTTGACGTACAAAACAATTAATGGTTCACTGAATCGAGGCAGGAATACTATCGAAATAGTCATTCCGAGTAGAGTAATGGAAACTTGGAAAGGCTTCGGGATCATTGGGTCGCCAAGGCAGTCCCGTACCATGAGCTGCATAATGATAATGAATGAATGAATGAACAAATGAACGAATGAATGAATAAGTGAAAGAAAGAAAGAAAGAAATGCATGAATGAAAGAAAGAAAGAAATGAAAGAATAAAAGAATGATTAGCGACAGGTATGTCGGGGACGTGCAACAGTGCTCGCTACTCGCGCTGTATGGATGTCGCCGCCAACCTAGTCGATAATAACAGAGAGCCCGATAAGTTAAAAATGAAAAGAGAATACGAAATGGTCGTGGACAACTCGTGCACTAGGGGTGTCGATAGAGGATTCTTCGGACGATCAGAAACTAGGTGACCAGGTATCGTGCCGGCCTAGGAGGAATCATGGCTTACGGGCGACTTGTGTGCGGGCTCGGCCACTCAGGCGACGTAATACCGGTATTATGTAACCTATCACGGTGTACCAGCCATCACCGCCTGATAGATACTACGAGTACCACGTTCTTGTAGTCCAAATGGCTTGTATTGCCAACGACTGGTGCATATAGAGTAAGTTGGCTCGCTGGTGGCAATCCACGTGCTAGTCCTTGCATTGAAATAAGTAATCTGAGTAAGATGAACAAATGAGTAACTAAATGAACATATGAACAAAACTTGAGTATAACACATCTTGAAAACTTGAGTATCCCGTCCACCTGAGACAGAAACATGTCAATGACGCTCGTATTTTCTTATGCAATCAATCAAGTCATTATGTATAACATGTTGGCTAACTTGGTTTAACTTGGACATGGAAGATCTTATGGTAAGTATGGTAAGTTGTGCATGTTAGTCCTATGCGACACTTGATATCTGTAACACGAAATAGGTTTTGCAATATATGCCATAAAAACTGATCCTAAGACAAGATTAGAAAGATAACAACTAATAGATGGTGCACGAAATTAAATTGAACGTGTTTGGTAATGATAGCGAGCGAGCGAGCTAGCCTCCCCACCAGTGCATTCAATGTACTGATAACCACCCAGATTGCTTGCAGGGTGCGGGAGAACCTCGTCTGGTGCGGAGTCTTCTCTCGAACGTGCTAAGGTGCGGAGCTAACTATGGAGCCTTGGAGCGTTGCAAAGGAGCTGAAGCACCATATATAGGACATAATGTATCGAAACATCACCATGTATCATTCCGTATTGTAAGCCGCTTAGCACGTCTTTTATGTTTGAGGAGAGAGAGTTTGAGCGAATTGTAATCTCGGCCTAGCGCCGCTTGTAATACTTCTTGTATATCAATAAAGAGCTTGAATTTGTTTCAACTTGTGTTCATTTACTTTCCGCCGCAATGGGGATACTATGCGCGACTCTGTGGCCTAGCTTCAATCGGCCATTTCAGGAATCCGCCTTGCGTGAGCGCAACCTAGGCTCACATGGAATCATGTCCAAGCGAGGACGATCGCTCCTCCGGGAGCGGGGCGTGGCAGATTGGTATCAGAGCATAGCTTTACGTCCTTGGACTTCATGTCGATTCTTTCAGTTTTAAAAGCTCAATTATTGATAAAAGAGGTGTACTCTCTCTCGTTGTTCCTTGGAATGTTCTATATAATAAGTTTAATATTTTCAAAAGCTCGTTCAAGTGTTTGATTGAATGGGATCGGTATGCAATGGCCTTTGTGCCGAACTATGTCAGACTTGAGTTGGAAGGAACCCAAACTAAAGTTAGCAAATGGTGTGCGTACCTGAATAACCTTACGCTAACACTAGCGAATAAGTGCATGAGACCAGAGTATAGTTCGAACGGGATAGCTATGCACACAGCCTTTTAGCTAAGTTGTGCCGCGTATCGTGCACCTAGACCTTATGGTGCGAGCGAGTTTGAGATTGAATATCGCTCGGACGAGAATACATTACACTTAGAGTGTATATCGATAGAGACACTATCGGACTAACGCTAAGGTGAACACAGAGAATGGTGTTTGGGTTTTGAGGAATAGCTCGAACGTACTTTGAGAAGTATGAATCAAAAATATGATTTGCATGATGGACTATCGATAGAGATATACGATACTTGGATTATCGAGGCGACGCAAGGGATCGCGCTGAAGTTTCGAGAAACGAATTGGAGAAATGTATAGCGAATGATGTAAACGTGATTGAAGACTAGATGTGATGACTTGATCCCTGAGTGGTGTATGCGATAGCCTCGAAGAGGATTAAGAGTGAGTTTTGACGATTGGTCGGGTGGCTCAAACCCTGAGTGGTGTATGGATCGTCTTGGAAATTGTTCGAGCGAAATTAAGGATTTACGGGTAGCAACGGGTATATCAGCAAGTGATATGATCGCGCAAAGCCTGAGAATGAGTAACGCTTAGTTGGTCGTGAAATTGAGGGTTTCAAACAAGATGTCGTTCGAAAAATTTGTGAATGTATAGTGCAAATTAGAAAACGGTGTTGAATAATAATTCGGAACGATGAGACAAATGGATGTCTTGGTCAAGGAAACCTAGTGGATCGTACGTGCGATTTCAGATTTAGTTGAATGGACTGAAACTTGAGTTGAGGTATAATACTCATAGATGAGATCGAAAATAGCACAATCGATCGATATCACGATTGGAAGATAGAGTGCATGAAAATGTTGGTTTGAAGATACGAGAATGACTCTAAGAATTTGATAGATGTTGCTCGAAGACTTGAGTTAGCATAGAACGATGCGAATTGAGAAATTATGTTGTACGACTCGGATTTTGTTGCAAAGAAGATCGTCAGGTTATGTACACCATCGATGGTATTGATATTTATCAAAGGTCGATGTACGATAACTCGGGGGTACTCTGATTCGATGAATGATGATCGTGTAAAATGTCATTGTTCATATGGAATATATACTTAGGATTTGATAGTAATGTACGAAATAAAAGTGTCTTGATTGATTCGATGATAACCACAACATTGACGTTCTTGTCTTGTACGAGCGCAACTCCAGCATTGTACATACGTCACACCAGATTAGGTCGATTATTCCGTAGGAGCACTGACATGGTGATTCATGTCCAGCGGAGATGATCGAACTTACGGGAGATCATGGCATGGCAATTGGATGATTTTGACTTGTGGTTTGATGCGAAGGTGAATTCGAGGATTGTTTGGACTTGTGATTGACGATAAAGTAAGTTGAGGATTGAGTAGATCCAATGTGCGTATCGAGAATGAAATAGTCTAGACTCAAAGCAAGAGTTACGTCCCGATGAGAACAATTATCATATGGGAGCGTTGGCATGGTGATTTCATGTCCAGCGTAGATAATCGGACTTGCGGAAGATTTGGGACGTAACATATTGTTATGCTAGACGACATTGTGATCGAATACGTGAATTGTGCTGAACGACTTAGAGAATATGGTATGAGAATTATGGTTTAGTAAAAAGTTGTATCATGGTATACTTGACTTGGATATGATGGATAGGTGGATTATATCAAACATATTTGAAGAGGTAGACTATGCGAATTGCTAGTATGGACGTACGATATTGAAATACCGAGGATTTGTTTGAACTGAACTTACCGTAGGGTGGCTTTGTTGAACGGACTCGGACCCCGTGCAAAGAATGTCTCGATGCGAATAGGATGAACACTGCTCGATGTTTATAAATCTGAGTGAAGCGAGCATGGGTAGAGTATCCCGTACGAACGAACAATAGTTTGACCATAGGATTGGGGCGAACGTCGTGCAACGAGTTTGTACGATGAACCGCGAACTTGAGTTTTAACTATATTCTTGTGAGCTGACCTAGCGGATAGGCAGACAACCTTATGCCGAGTGATTGTACCTGTGTGACTGACTTTAGAGTATCGTTCGGGTGGACGGTAGATCTAGGGCAACAAGACTTAGAGTTAGGACTTGAAACGGGAGAGTGCGCTAGCCACATTGATAGCAGACCCGAACGAAGTGAATGATAGGAATCGGGGATGCACAAGTAAAGTTTGGATAACGAATTGAATTATCGCTTGGAAGACGTACTTGATGGTAGTGCAATGCTTGGTTTTGAAATTGGACTGGAATTACTTAGATTTTGGTCGACTCCTCTAGAGGTAATCATATTGATTTCATAAGATGAAAACGCTTGAGAAAAGAATCGTCTCATCTCAAGGATTGAGATAGACGATATCAGTGAAACGAATTAGGGTTCAATCTAAGTCGAGTTGGTAGAACGATCGACAATTAGAAACTATCCCGAGTAGCTTGTCCGACTTCGCTATCGCTAAGCTTGGTTGAAATGTATATATTCGAGAGACGTCTTGAATATGTGCACGATCCAGACTCAGCGATATGCTGAACTCGAATGCAGCTGATATGTGAGTGGATATGTTGAGATGCGCATGGATGAGTGAGTTAGCCTCAACCTAAGACCCTCATGTATGATAAAATATAACGTAGCTTGTGTGACCGTTATAGTCCCGCACCAAGGCGCAGTAGCGACCAAGTCATAGAACAAAACGGTTTAGTGAGTATCGTCAACTCGAATTGAATAGTAGATTTATTCAAATGAAATTGGCAAAGTGCATGCGACATAAAACTGAAAGATATACCTGAGTATAGTGCAATGCCATCGAAGGATAGAGTCGTTCGATGAGAATTGCCTAAGACACGCACACGGTATGGATTAAGGAACAGTAGGATGACTTGCACTCAGGAAGTCTCGAGGACGAGACTTATTCTGAGTGGTGTATTATGTAATGGCCCACTCCGCCCAAGCGGAATGCCGATTAAAACGACGTAAGTGCATCGACTCATATTTTGCCTTGCTCGACAAAATGACTTACTCGAGGCAAAGGCAATGGACTTGGCCCTTCAGAAGAATCCAGACGTAGACTTTCAAATGCGCGCTTGGAGTCTCACTCAGCCAATGCGATTATCGCTAAGGTGGGTGGCTCCGATGAACCTGTCTTTGCTTAGCCGGGACACATAATAACATGGATGATATTGCTAGATAGCTAGACGATAACCCCTTGCATGCTAATAAGAGAACTCAACGCACCTAGCTAAGGGAGTAATCCCATTTTATATCGCTTGTGTAAAACATGGAAAGGAACTTAGAATTTTACTTGAACCTCGCACCACACTTCACGCTCGTGCCAAGGCACAACTTACATTCGAGTGGAATTGCTTATACACTCAATTATGTACGAAATGCTTGTTAGTTAGATCGTACCCCAACTTGACGCACAAAATAATTAATGCTTCACTAAATCGAGACAGGAAGACTATCGAAATAGTCATTCCGAGCCGAGTAATGGAAACTTGGAAAGGCTTCGGGACCATTGGGTCACTAAGGCAGTCCCCTACCAGGAGCTGCATAATGATAATGAATGAATGAACAAATGAACGAATGAACGAATGAATGAATGAATAAGTGAAAGAAAGAAAGAAATAAAAGAAGAAAAGAATGATTAGCGACATGTATGTCAGGGACGTGCAACGGGGCTCGCTACCCGCGCTGTACGGATGCCGCCGCCAACCTAGTCGATAATCCGTTCTGACTCAAAGAGCTTCGCTCAGATAGCCCGATAAGTTAAAAATGAAAAAAGAATACAAAATATTCACGGACAACTCGTGCACGAGGGGTGTCGATAAAGGATTCATCGGGCGATCAGAAGCTGGGTGACCAGGGATCGTGTCGGCCTAGGAGGAACCATGGCT
The DNA here is from genome assembly GCA_029216955.1 of Iris pallida. Taxonomy (NCBI): domain Eukaryota; kingdom Viridiplantae; phylum Streptophyta; class Magnoliopsida; order Asparagales; family Iridaceae; genus Iris; species Iris pallida. Next base: position 37,087,750 of record JANAVB010014796.1, on the reverse strand, counting down.
TACGGGCGACTTGTGTGCGGGCTCGGCCACTCAAGCGACGTAATGTCGATATTGCGTAGCCTATCAGGATATACCAGCCATCACCGCTTGATAGATGCTACAAATACCATGTTATTATAGTCCAAATGACTTGTATTGCCAGCGACCAGTGCATATAGACTAAATTGTCTCGCTGGTGGCAATCCACATGCGAGTCCTTGCATTGAAACAAGTAAACTGAGTAAG
>JANAVB010014796.1:36428185-36479538 GCA_029216955.1 Iris pallida | reverse complement strand
AATTCCTGGAAAATTGTTTAAAATACTACATAATTTTACAAACTTTTTCCTCTACAAGGTTTTATTTTAATTTAATAATAAAATTATTAATTAACGATTAAACAGTAAATACAAACAATTAATTAACCGCGTATAAATTTATAAGTAAATAGTAATAATACTAAAAATAATATTAATTCACACAAAATTAATGTATCCTATACTTATTACTAATGATCCCTTTCAATTAGATCTAATTAATTACCATAATAGGCAATAATTAACACTAAAAAAACTGAATTAATTGGATTAAAACCCTAAAACTAGGGTTACAGTAAAAATAAGATTTCCCACGTGGAAGAGCCACGGGGGTCGCTCGGTGGGTTACCTGCCGCCCCGCAGGGGTCGGGGTCGGCCTCCAGGCGCGGTGGCGCCGTCGGGGGTCGCCGGGATCGGCCGGCCTGCTGCTCACAGCGGCAACCGCATCCCATCCGCCTTGTTGCTCCTCCGTACGTCGCGAGGAGTCTCGGGTTGAGGAGGAGGTAGGCGAGGTGAAGGTGGTCAGGGGGGCGGCTTGGACAAACTCTAGGGTTAGGGTTAAGAGGAACTTGGTTAAAGAAGGCCATTATAATATATATATATATATATATATATATATATATAAGATATAATATATATCTATATATATATATATATATATATATCTAAATCTAATAAAACATCTATAAGCCATTCTTAAGACAAATAATAGAATTTAATAATAAAACCTAATAGGGATATCCAATTTAATAAAATAATAATATATACCATGGCAATAATAAAAATATAATAATAGTGATAAACCATAAATAAAAGGTAATAAATAATTATAAACTTGCTATAATTATAATAATATGACAATAATAAGGATTATAAAAAATAATAGAGCCAATATTTATAAGGATAAAATTTGACTAGCACTAATAAAATACCCTGATGATCTTGCCAACAATATTGTCAGATAGAAATAGCATCATCTTGCATTTATATATATACAATATAAATTAAACCCTGATTAGAAATAATTAATTAATTATTTAATTAAAATAAATTAACAAGCTATTCTTCAAATAAAAAAAAATTTTACTTTTAAAAATTTCCTGAAAATTCAGGGGGGTTACAATCTACCCAACTTATAAGAATTTCGTCCTCGAATTTAAAAATTCTAATACCGAAGAAATATAAGAAAATCAATGAAAAGTAAATAGTAAATTGTAACTTACTCACAAGACAATTTACAAATATCTTGGGGGTTTATAGAGGGTCAAACTGGCATCATAGACCTACAAATTATGTTCTAGGTCCGGCATAGTCATAGATTTCCAAGTGATCAGGGAATAGATCGATATTGCATGGTCAAATCTAATAGGATAAGGAGAGGACACAAATAGTCTATTCTAAGGGAAAGATTTGTCAACAAGTAGAGTTATTAAAATAGAGCACATAAAGGTGTGTTTATGGGGGGCATAATGTTCATGTGTATGGTGCGGTTTGTCTAGATCATAATGGTACAATTATTGGAAGAAAAATCCTATATTGCGCTTCAATTACCCAAGTCATGGTAAGGGATCAAATGATATGAACCAAGAAAAGGATATATAAAACTTTTATTGCTAAATGTCCGACTAAAATCAGTCAAGATGGCTACTAGGGTGCTAAGGTATTACTAAAATAAGTATCTACAGTATACTTAACTGACTTAGTAGAAAGATGGTTCTACTATAATCATAGCTAATAAAGGGTTATAAAGAGAAATTCTATACTAAGACGCAGATAAAGAGAGTTTCAGGGGGATGGGGTCGATTACAAATTTGAAGATCCAATGCGAATAAATGTTTCAAGAAGAAAAAAAATTGTCAACGGCCGCAAATGAGATCCTAGGACAAGTTTACTATATCTTCATCTGCATAAAATAACATAGGGAAAGCGAATCAACATGCACTAGGTTGGCCAGACCATCATGCACCGATTCTGATTAGACAACATTTTAGTGGTGCACCCCAATAATATATGTGTCAAGAACAAGCTTGAGAAAAGAAAGCTTGTAAAACTAGGCTATAACAGCAGTATTAGTCAAGACGATAAAAATAAACGTACAGAAGAAAAGAAAGTATAAGATAGTTCAAGTCCAAAACACAAATAATGATTTGACCTTTCTAGTTGCCCTATGATCTCTAACCTTAGTTGAGCTAGGGGATAGGAACCCACAAAGTTATGTCTAGGTAATCTAAATACTTATACCACATATATCAGTGTTATCCAACTATAATTTCTTAATGGTCCTGAGAAAATATGATGCTAGACTACCAGTATACTACCCAACTTATAAGATTGAACTAGTACCTCTAACTGTCTCTTTAGGGAAGCAAGTTTATCCTACCAAATTGTAGCAACAACATAGAATTTTCTAGAGAAGCAATATAATCCTAACATGAGAAAAAAAAAGTCCTTTGGTCTATTCAAAGGATAAGACGTAATGATCTGCTTTCCATTATTGCTTAAGAAAACAAATTTGGATCGATAGTACTAGAATGCAGCACGATAAATTAAATCAGGAAAGAAAATAAACTAATTAGATAATAAAAAAAATCCTTACAGCATTTAGCTCGACAACCGTGGCATGAGCTAAAGGTGAAGGAAAATTTTTATTACAGAAAAATCAACCATATTGTCTACAGGTAAAGTAACAACAACTAAATAGATATTCCTAATATTAATACTAATAATATAAACTAAAATATAGGAGAAGATATCTGGTTGACGGATTTGGGGTATGGTCAAGAAAAATTTATAGACATCTATAGCTCTAAACAATTAGGGAATCATGATACTAGTTTAGGGTCGAGAACAAGGATGATAAAATTTTAGAAGAAGACATAGACATGGGTCGATGACTTAACTATAACTGCTATAATCATTATCATGGCTATGAAAATATGGCAACTAAGGTGTGACACTTCTATCTCATTAGAGTAACCCTCTTGTTTATTTCTTCATCAAGATAAAAAAATCAAATTCCTGTAAATAAAATTTCTTCATAAATTCCTTCAGTATAAAATCTTAAATCAAAACAATCATCCACCAATTTTCTTATCTCTTTAAGATCGTCGCATATAATCATATTATAACTTTAAATACCCCAAATCCTTTTATCATCACCCAACTCCCTTTTATTTTCCCCCTTTTTTTTCCTCACTTTAATTTCAGTTTACCTAATATAAAAGATTGTAACTCACTTATGAAAATACTTAATCATCACCACCGAGATAAATATTATCATAATACTAAATTCTTCTTTTTTTCCAAAGAAACTTCATAAAAATTTATCAATCTAAAAAAAAGATTTAAATCTCAAATTTTTTTTTCAACAATCAAAATTTGTTCCATCAAACAAATTCAATCACAAAAAAAATACCTCAAATTTCTAAATCGATCCTCGAAATAACTTTATTATAGTACAAACATCCTTTTTTTTCTCTCTCAAAATTTTAGATTAAAATTACCCACTCCAAATTTTAAATCACTTTATGAAATGCATCAAATTTCTAAATTCTTCTTAATAAACCCTTTTTTTTCATCAAGGTCAAATATTCAATCTTTAAAGAAATAAATCTCATAGGCACTCTTAACTATTTCTATTTACAATCATCTATCCTCAAATTAAAAAAAAATTTATTCTTCTATTTGGAAACCAACATAAATCATCAACCATTTTAAATCTCATGTAGCAATGTGAATATTTAAATTTTTAATCATCAAGTTGATTTTATATCCTCTCTAACCAATCATAGAATTTTTTTTTTAAAAAACTCAAATCAAAACTTTAAATCATCCTCTCAAATCGATCATCGAGTTTATTTTATTAATCAACTTCTAACAGTCTTTTCCATATGAGTATAAGTAATCTTTCTCACTATCATTCGAAATTGATATATCATTACTACTCAACTTGAATTAACTAATCATTCATGCAAAAATTATATCTTTCAAAAATATGGTGTTCATCAACCTGCAATATTTAGTACTTTCCAAGAATTCAATTATAGACTCAACCGCATAATTAGCTGCCAAGGTAACCCATCTAGCCATATAATTAACTCAAGAGTGTATATAGTAGCATCTTCCAAACCTCTATCAATCATGACAAGCAAGGGGTACGGTAGATTAGATCGAGAAGGTTATAATTGCAAGAAAGTCAAAGAGTCAGAAGATATAAATCAAAGAAGAGATCAAGTATTTCGAGGAGTTTGAAATGAGTCGAAATCAAACGAGATCAAAGGATAAAATAATCAATTGTGGATGAGACACAATAGTCTTAATCCTATACGCAGGCTTGCTTGGTACGGTAAAGTAACCAAATAATATTTTCGAGACCTGCATGGGCCACCACTAAAAACATGTCACGCCCCGGTTCCAAAATATGTGGGACCAGAAACACGTGGCGTGCCAGCTGTATGATCAAGTATAGAAAACCTCCAATTTATTGGACTATACTCGATCGTAGTACGCCGAAGTAACAACTAAATAACAATACAGGCAGGTAAATACTAATCTCATCCAAGGAAAAATCACAGAATAAAGCTGGAAGGAATGAAAATAACTATGAATCAAACTACAAGTCATGACTAGTGGAAAATAATCCACCAATAAATGTATGAAAGAACTACTAAAAGAGTACAACTGAACCAGAAAAGAAATAGATAGCCACTAGCAGAAATCACCTAAGAACTCAAGAAACTCACGAGTCTCAACATTGAAGTCCTCGTCAGCAAAAGTCTCCAATCTCCGTAGTCCGTCGGTACCTGTGCTCGTCCCAATCTGGAAAAGGTGCCAGGTCCTCAGAGGGACGTAACAAGTACACAAGAAATCGACATGCATGATAGTACAGGGCAGTATATAAATAACTAGAACAAAATGTAACATAACATCTCCCCAACCAAACAAGGACAGGATATATCATGCGACATACGACAGGTAAACTAACCATCTATGTGTAATGCACTCGAGACATCTCTAATGGTGCATGAGGAAGGGAGAAGAAGAAGAAACTGCCACCAAGCGTTCTACGGTTTGAGAAACGAGGGGCTACGAGCATCCAGCGTCCATTGGAAACAGAATTCTCATACACCACTAGTAGACTCTCCCCACCCAATGTATATCTGTACCGTATACGCGGTACAAATAATATGCAAGACGTCATAGTATATATAAGTAGACCTGTACCAACCACTAAACCAGACGCGAACTCACGTGCCAATGATCAGTCGACACACAAATCCATGCTCTCCACTCACTCATATAGTGATCGTGTATGATACGGTGTCCGACTAGAAGGTACCACATACCTTCACAATACATGGGATAAGTCCACTACTACTAGACGCGTGCACACAACTGAGAAGTAACTAGGTAACATAAACTAACTGCAAAAATATACAATCAAGCAAGATGTACTTGCCTGTGTCCAGCAACTGAGTATCCGGGTCCGATGTAGAGTCCGAGTTCCGAGAAGCAAACAATCCTAAACAAGCATGATTTATAATTAATCTCTATTTAACAATTTACTAAATTGATTAATTGCTAATTAACCAACAAACATTAGTATTTTATTAAAACTAGCTAACTAGTACCAATAATTATGAATAATACTTATACAATAATAAGTATGTAAATATACTTATTACCATACATTTATATTCTGTAATTAATAATACAACATGATATTTAGTAATTAATTAATTAATTATAATCAATTAACTACTCAATTTAATACACACGTGCATACACAATTCCTAATAATACTAAAAAAAAAAGTAAAAGTCCTTAAAAATCATTTCTAGTCTATTATAATAATAAACTAAATAATACCAGAATAATAAATATATATTATATATATATTTCTACAGAAATGAATTTATTACCATTAAAACTATTTATTAAATAAATAGTTAAATAATACATAATAATTTGAAATAAATCTTGAAAATTCACTATAAAACCTAATTTAATCATTAAATCTAAATTCACTATTCTACACAATAATAACACATAATTAGTAATTATTTAAATTAATAAATAATTATTAAACAATTTAATAAATAATTCTAAAATAATTCTAGAAATTACTTTTAAATCCTAAAAATTAGTAATAAATATAAAATACCTAAAATAATTTCCAAAATAGTTTAATTATCTATTTACAACAGAAACCTTAACATTTACCCATTTACAAATAATTATATAATTAATATCGATTAATTATATAATATACTTAGTAATCAAAATTACCCTTCTAAAATCTAAATAAATATAAATAAATATAATTAAATATTGGAAATATTTTTATACAGTAAAGTATATTTTTACAAACATTTTCTATATAATATATATTATTTAATTAATAACCAATTAAATAATATAAATTAAAAAATGGTAATTGAAATTAATTTAAAAATCTAAAGTTCTCGGTTTTTAATATAAAATAATTACAAATAAAATTCTATAATTCCTGGAAAAATTGTTATAAAATACTACATAAATTTTACAAACTTTTTCCTCTACAAGGTTTTATTTAATTAATAATAAAATTATTAATTAACGATTAAAACAGTAAATACAAACAATTAATTAACCGCGTATAAAATTTATAAGTAAATAGTAATAAATACTAATAAATAATATTAATTCACGCAAAATTTAATGTAGATCCTATACTTAACTACTAATGATCCCTTTCAATTAGATCTAATTAATTACCAATAATTAGGCAATAATTAACACTAAAAAAACTGAATTAATTGGATTAAAAACCCTAAAACTAGGGTTACAGTAAAAAAAAAAAGATTTCCCACGTGGAAGAGCCACGGGGTCGCTCTGGGGGGTTACCTGCCCGCCGCAGGGGGTCGGGGTCGGCCTCCAGGCGCGGTGGCGCCGCCGGGGGTCGCCGGGATCGGCCGGCTCTGCTGCTCACAGCGGCAACCGCAGTCCCGTCCGGCCTTGTGCTCCTCCGTACGTCGGCGAGGAGTCTCGGGTTGAGGGAGGAGGTAGGCGAGGTGAAGGTGAGGTCAGGGGGGCGGCTTGGAGACAAAGCTCTAGGGTTAGGGTTAAGAGGAACTTGGTTAAAGAAGGCTATATATATATATATATATATATATATATATATATATATATATATATATATATATATATATATATATATAGAATATATATCTAAATCTAATAAAACATCTATAAGCAATTCTTAAGACAAATAATAGAATTTAATAATAAAACCTAATAGGGATATCCAATTTAATAAAATAATAATAATAGACCATGGCAATAATAAAAATATAATAATAGTAATAAACCATAAATAAAACGTAATAAATAATTATAAACTTGCTATTAATTATAATAATATGACAATAACTAAGGATTATAAATAATAATAGAGCAAATATTTATAAGAATAAAATTTGACTTGCACTAATAAAAGTAACCCTGATGATCTTGCCAACAATATTGTCAGATAGAAAATAGCATCATCTTGCATTTATATATATACAATATAAATTAAACCCTGATTAGAAATAATTAATTAATTATTTAATTAAAATAAATTAACAAGCTATTCTTCAAATAAAAAATAATTTTAAAAATTCCCTAAAAATTCAGGGGGGTTACAGGACAGTTGATATGGCGCAGTTCTTCGCCATCATGCAGCAGATGATGGAGACTCAGCGACGCCAGGCGGAGGATATGAGGCAGGGCATTGACAATGCCCATCAGTTAGCAATGGTGACAGTAGCGAAGGTGTCTGTCCAACCGCAGGAAGGGCAGATCTAGCCGTACCAGCTGAGGACTCCAGGCATTCAGGACTTCCAGAAGATGCGGCCGCGAGACTTCAAGGGTACCGAGGGTATCCTATATGCCGACGACTAGATCGAGCATATAGAGGAGATCTTTCGTCTCGCGGAGATACCAGCTAGGCTTCGGATGGAAACTGCGGGCAGTCAGATGCAGGACCTTGCCCGCACTTAGTACCAGACCGATCCCAGGGTTGGTACAGCGGGGCAAACTTGGGAGTCTTTCAAGAAGCTTTACAAGAAGAAGTTCTTCCCCGACACAGCACTTGGCACTTTGGAGACGCAGTTCGAGAACCTGGTTCAGGGGAACTAGACAGTAGAGGAGTACGTCGGAGAGTTCTGCCGCCTGGACAGATCTGTGGAGGGCCTTAGCGAGACAGTGAAGGCTAGGAGATTCAAGAAGGGCTTAGTTAAGGAAGTCAAGTCCTTGACCAAGAGCAATAGGAATGCTACATTCGAGGAGATTTTGATGGGAGCTATGGCAGCAGAATATGACATGGAACTGAAGACGAAGAGAGTCATGATTCACATGGAGCCAGTGGCAGTGGGGGCCCGACCAAGAGGCCTCATTTTCAGCAGCAGCCGCATCAGCAGAAGCCTTTTCAGCAGAAGCAGTTTCAGCAGGCACCGAGACAACAGCAAGCCATCAGTTGCACTTTCTGCAAGAAGCCAGGATATGTGTGGAACGAGTATAGAAAGAGGCTCGACAAGTGCCTACTTTGTGGTGCAGTAGAGCACCAGTTGAGGGATTGTCCCATGGCTGCAGGACGTACAACTCAGGAAGTAGGAGCCAAGGCTCCGGTAGTACAGCAGAAAGGAAATTGTCGATCCAGCAGCAGAAGTTTATTCAGCACCAACAGCAGGCCAGAGGAGGCCAGCTTTTGCCATAACAGCTGAGGAGTCCGAGCCAGTAGGAGATCTTATAGCAGGTTCTGTTCTTATCGACTCTTTTCCCGCATTCGCATTATTTGATTCGGGTGCTTCCCATAGCTTTGTGTCTGTATCATTTGTTGTTAGACACCAGCTTTCTTCTGAACCATTGTCTAGGACTTACAAGATCACGACTGGGGGTGGTATTATCTTCGTCCGTGATGGTTGCAAGGATCGGAGAGTAGTTTTGGGAGGCCGAGAATTGGATGTGAGTCTGCTCGTAAAGCCATTACTGAACTACGATATTATACTCGGTATGGATTGGTTGAGCAGACACCATGCCAGTATAGATTGTCGAGGTGGTAGAGTTCTTTTCAGAGTGCCAGGAGAGCCAGAGTTCGAGTTCACCAGGCGGGAGGCAGAGCAGAGCAGCGAGATTTTCTGCGGAGTTTCAGCAGAGGAGCAGAGCGTGCCACATCCATTGATAGCTGAGTTTATGGATGTATTTCCGGAGGAGTTTCCAGGGTTACCTCCGGACAGAGATGTGGAGTTCTCTATAGAGTTGGTATCCGGCACAGAGTCGATATCTAAGCATATCTATAGAGTGAACAACATCGAGCTTGTGGAGTTGAAGAAGCAGGTGGATGAGTTGCAGGACAAAGGCTTTATTTGATCGAGTTCTTCACCGTGGGGTGCGCCAATACTCTTTGTACCGAAGAAGGATGGATCGGTATGGATGTGTATCGACTACAGGGCACTCAACAACCTCACGATCAAGAACAAGTACCCGCTGCCGAGGATCGATGATTTGTTCGATCAGTTGAGCGGAGCGAAGGTATTCTCCAAAATTGATCTGGGGTTAGATTATCATCAGGTGAAGGTGAAGAAAGAGGATATTCCGAAGACAACATTCATGATATGGTATGGCCAGTTTGAGTTCGTGGTGATGCTGTTTGGGTTAACTAACGCCCCGGCGGTATTCATGAACTTGATGAACAAGGTGTTCCACCAGTACTTGGACAAGTTTGTGGTGGTGTTCATCAACGTCATCTTGGTGTATTCGAAGACCCCAGAGGAGCATAAGGAGCATTTGAGAGTGGTTTTGGACTCTCAGGAAGGAGCAGCTTTACGACAAGCTCTCGAAGTGTGAGTTCTTCTTGGATCGAGTTGATGTCTTAGGTCATGTTGTGACCGGAGATGGGATCTCAGTCGACCCGAAGAAGATCAAAGCAGTTGAGGCATGGACAACAACAAGTTCAATTACGGAGATCAGAAGCTTTCTGGGATTGGCAGGCTACTACAGGAGGTTTGTTCAGGATTTCTCCTGGATTACAGAGCCATTGACTAGGCTGACCCGGAAGGACGCAAAGTTTATCTGGTCAGAGAAGTGTCAGGTTGCTTTTGATGAGTTAAAGAGGCGACTGACAACAGCCCCGATTTTGACATTGCCATCGGGATCAGGCGGGTTCACTATCTGTCATGGCCTGCACCCAATATATGGGCATGAACCGTGTACACGCTCAGCCTACGTCGCAGAATTGGCGGTAGAATACTGTATCAGTATGATGAACAACCATGCAATAAAAGATATATCACAAGGAAATTTAACAAATCCACATCTCAACTTAGCATATAAAAGATGGAAATAAATAAACTGTCTCATAAAAGAAATGTATGAAGTCTAAAGCCACAAATAATCTTAACTACATGTCTCAAAAAATCAACTCCAATATTCAGTACAATGTCTCAGTGCTAACTAAAATATCTAAGAAAGTGCAACAGGTTCAGATGCTGCGTACTCCTCCTGGTAGGCAAAGTTCGTCTCTAACACATCTCTCAAGTACGGGCCATACTGGTCAGGGCACACGACCTTTTCGCAATCACCTAAAATTTGTTTGGTTACCCAGTCAGGATGGAACGAGTACAATTCACTGAATATAGTTTCAAAATATGAAAATGACTATATAACAGAGGTTAGCCTTTAGACATATGATTTATAAAATAAACGAAAAAAAACAGAATACAACAAAATGCCGAAAGCAGTAAATGAAATACAAGAAAATACTCACCGACTGACCGACTGAAGTACCTTTGATATGTGATCGGTCTCGGGACAATTATATGACACTGTCTACAATATCTATACTGTATAAAGTTATACGGTCTACATGGTATACTGTAATAAAGAAACACTGTTTATACGGTATAAATGTAATAATAATCACTGTCTACACGGTATACACGGTATAAGGTCAGATCACACATCGTTGGTACTTCACATCCCCCGACACCATAAAGAATAAAATTAATATAAATACTGAAATCACATATCTATCGACTAACAATGATGTACAGTAAAGATCAATACTGAAAACAAGCAATAAATTGTACTCGCCTGGGGTCCTGAGCTACTGGTATGGATCCGATGCAAAAGTCGAGTCCAAGTAACCTATTTTATAAAAGTTATAAAATAAATGAGCAACTCATATCAAGATAACTCTGTTTATGTGTGTTTATGTTGTTGGTACTTTTCATATTCTTGTTTTACTTACCTGTTGTGTTGAGAGTTAGAGACTAATTATCCCTACATGCACAATTGGTAGTCTAGATCACACTTCCATATCCTGGCAAGCTAAAAACCCATCTAACATGATTTTCCTCCCTTTGGCTTACTCTCATATTCTCATAATCAAGAGTACGTGAGTTATCAGGCTGTTCTTAACTCCCTGTTAACCATTACAGGACACCCTTGTACATTACATCAATATGTAAAGAATACTACAAGTTTTGATGTAGTATCTTCCCCCTGGCCATACCCTTTATTCTGTCCTTAAGGCTTACTCTCTCCTAGACAACTGTACTGGTACCCTTAGCTATCCTAATGGTATCTTCACAGAAATTTGAGGATAGGAACACACTCTCTATGCGACTTACCCCACTGTCAGGTCCTGTGTGCGTGTCAAAAATACTAGAGCTCGATTTGTTACTCTTCAATCGGAACCCCTGTATCCTTCCTATCACCCTCCTTCAGTAATTTATAGATCAACAGTCCTCTTCATGATTGTTGTACACTTGCCACCCCTGATATCAGAGTGTTGCCTATAGCAGTGCTCATTTGATATGGGAACCATCTCTTAGCCGTGTACCTGTCTAAGTTTCCTGTTACACTGGTACTACCTGAGGCTACAGGTCACCCCTTGAACCTGCCCACATGCCCAAAATCCTAGGTATTAACCTGACTGAAATTTCAGCCACTACCTAATATCTTGAGGACAACCTGTGATACCCTGTGATACCTATGACAAGTATAGGGCTGAACCCTTTGCTAACCCCCAAGCAGGTTCCTAGAGGTTCAGGATATTCGAGTAGAGATTTATCCTAGGCTACTACTGGGTTGTTCCCCATGGGAGGTAGGAATAGTTTTTTTTTGTACAATTCTACTTGTTACAGCCTTCCCCCTTCTCTTATTGGTTTGTCTGTCCATCAGTAATAGGCCTGATACACTTGATCAGGAAATTGGTTACTAGAGTATGGTATGGATGGGTATTCAGGAGTGGTCCTTGCTTGCTTATAGGTTAGCTGATGTGCTCTAAATTTCTCAGACACTCCTGAGTTCATTGGCAAGTAGGGGTTTTTAAGATCCCCTGCATCCAAGGTAACCACTCTTCACTAATTTGACCAAGATAATGCAACACAGCTCGATTTTGTACCATTATTGAGTCAGAATATAATTTACCTACCATTCACCACTGACTATTAACATAGTAATTGAATCGACTCTCAAGACTTGAGTGATTCTCAGGTACCCTTGTTTCAAGGCCTGAAACCAAGATCACCCTCATACCTACATTGACCTGATACCAATCCTTAGCTATCAGTTCCCTGGCTTACTGGCCTAACTTCTATTGTGCAGGACAACTCTAGATGGTTCAGTCCATTTATGATGGTAGGGGGTCTATGTATCTTAGGATTTATAGGCCACAGTGTTCCCCACAACTATCCCTGATGTTCCTGTACACAAGGCTGATAGCAGGTTACCATCTATTATTCTTAGTAAACTGTCACCCTTCAGTCCTAGGCTTTTATTAGGTCTGTGTACTAGGTAGTAGTCCCTGGTGATTTGGTTTTGACCTCTCCAATGCGTCAATGTATCAGTTATCATCTGAATTTAAGGAGATTCAATTACCAAACCGCTGGTAATGAGGAAAAGTTCCTCTGTTTGTGTTCAATGGATTTCAAGAAGGGTTTAACAGGGGGGGCTTGATCTACCACAAGTATGGCTCTGTCCCTAGGTTTTTAGGTTGTTCTATAGTAAGGTTATAGGAAAAGTATCTTGGTCCTACTTGGTACGGTCACCATTGTCACGCCCCAGAACCAAAATACTGGAGAGCGGGGGACAGACACAGCCAGCTACGTACATTGAAGTATAATCTACCTCGATATACGGTCACGGCTGTCTAGATGCATGAGGGTTTATCTACAAGCCAACAGTCTCTTATGGTCATGAACAAGCCTAGTGTCTCAATCTCAAGCAAGTAAATGTTACAAGATGTTAGATCATCAGACATACAAAGTAAGGCGTCCCAAACATCACATATTCAGATGATCATGAAGATAGTCATACAAAATATGAAGACTAGCAAGAGTTTCAGTCATACATGATCAACCCTTGGATTTGTCAATCATGTTACAGCCCGTAGGCAAACAATAAGTAAAGTTGCAAACGAGCTAACACTTGCTCGGCGGCTAAACATCTCAAAAGAATATTTTTACAAGGGAGTGGAAGAGCAAAATAAGAATCCACTCGTTGCCAGGGTTGCGCCTAGTGGTCACCATCCGACTGGAAGATAGGAAGATCCTCTGGAGCTACTCCAAAATCTGGCCATACAAAACCAGCTGGGCCAGACCCCAGAAAGAGTAAGTTCCACAAGGGAGGCTTCACTTAAGAACTAAAAATAGCATATTAGTACATGATACATAAAGGATAACGAAAGATATGAGTTAGAGAAAACCGGGTGATAAACGATAAGATGACTAACAGACTAATCCGGTAACCAAGTTACAACCCGTAAACCAAACAAGGACCGGGGTTGTAACCCTTCACCTGAACAGAAATTAGTCTCTAACCAATTATCGAGAAAGTAAGGCATAAACAAGCATGCCCTGAGATAACCATGTACTGGATCTAGGCAAGATTAGACAAAATAGGACTCCATCCATCATTCACGGCCAAGCAAAGAGTACGGCTTGATACTTTAACTAACTAGGGTTATCACAAGCTTAGTTACTAACAAGATGCATCGAGATGTTCCAACAGCCACAAGCCCTGCAGTCTTAATCCAGGTTATCCGGTCACAAGTTGAGAGAGTTGGATTAGGTGACTAAGAGGTGTAATACATAGTGTGCTGGAAATGTGCCCTACTCGACGGCAGGCTACAAGTCCAATTAAAGTGCCCAGATAACGGGACTGCTTGTAGCTGGGAAACCTCTTCATGGACTACTTGATCAATCTAGTCATTCTCCTAGTTAGATTCAGTACGAATCCCTGACCGTAGAAATCAGGAATTCGTATCCTAGACATGATGAGAGACGAGACATATAGCTTATACAAGCACAAGCACCCACGGTGTCAAAACAAGAGTTACTTAGCAAGTCAAGATAGCCGTCACAACAACATATCGAGATTATCATGTAGGTTAACTTTATCAAATCAAGAGTGCGTCAGAACGGACCACCATCAAGAATTATTATGTCAAGTTACTTGCCAAGAGTGCACCACGACGGGTTACTATCAAGAATTATCATTACTTGATACTTGTTAAAAGTGCGCCTTAACAGGCCACTATCGTGTTCTATCCTTACATTATCATGAATGAGAGAAATTTGCATAAAATAACTTATAACATATTCTTGAAGCCAAGGAAAAAATCTACAACTCTCATGTTTTGAGTTTTTCAAGATTTTAGCTACAAAATAGCCCAAACGAGCAAAAACAGTCATTTGGAGTGACCTGTGCGCAAGTTGCGCGGACAAAATCGCCACGGCGCACGTTGTACACAAGCACGGTGCACGTCGTGCGCAAGCACGGCATACGTTGCGAGGCAAAAAATTGCACGGGCGCGCGACCGCACAAGTTGCACATTGCACGCGGGCAAAATCACCAACGACGCACGTTGCACGAAAGCGCGGCACGCGGGCGCGCAAGTCGCGCATTGCGCGCGGGCAAAATCGCCCATGGTGCACGTTGCGTGCAAGCACGGCACGCGGGCGAGCGACAAAGAAGTGCGCGGGCGCGCGGCAAAGAAGTGCGCGGGCGCACGGCGCGCAAGTGGCGCATTCCGCGCAGGCAAAATTGCCCACGGCGCACGTTGCGCGCAAGTACGGCACGCGGGCGTGCGGTAGAAAAGTGCGCGGGCGCGCGGAGCGCAAGTGGCACATTGCACGCGGGCAAAATCGCCCACGGCGCACGTTGCGCCCAAGTGGCACATTACGTGCGGGCAAAATCGCCCACGGCGTACGTTGCGCGCAAGCGAGGCGCACGGGCGCGCGGCAGCGAAGACACTGCACGCGGCACTGTTCATCGTCCCGACAACACCAAAAGGTGTGGGGAACCCATAAACATAAAATGGCAAACTTGCTCATACGAAGTCGAAATCAAGCGGTTCAAAAGCCAAAATTGGGTAGAATTGAATTTCCTACAACATGGAACCATTAGATTTTAAAAATAACCAAGTTCTAGAGCTCAAAACCAAGAAAAATCAAAAAAGTTACAAACTTAGATCTACAAAAATCCATCCATCAAATCCAAAAATGTTAAGTTCTAAAGAGGCTTAGAGTCAAGTAAGGTAGAGAATAGAACAATAAAACTTGAGATCCATCATGAATCAAGTTGCACTTGCCTAGGCTTGGTAGGTGGGAGGAGTAAATGAAGAAGATGAAGAAGTAAATGCAAATAATGGAGGAGAGAGAGGAAGTTGACTTATATAGCAACCCCTCTCATCTCAACCCAATATAAACCAAACCAAGCCAAGCCAAGCCAAGTCATGTTGAACCAAGTTGAACCAATCGAGTCAAGATTTAAACCAAGGCTAAGCTAAGCAAGATAAGTAAAAATACGGGCCATCTGACAATTGTCAGAAATTCGTATACGTACCCTAAAAAAATACGTATAATGGGAAATGGGAGTGACAACTCTACCCACCTTAAAAGAATTTCGTCCTCGGAATTTAATCAAGAGGCTAGAGGTGTCGGGGCAAGCTACACTAATATGGCAATCTACGACTAGCAGTCAACCAAGCAATTATTCACGCAAGCAAGAAAGTAAAAGCATAAGGCAGAAGAAAGACATTATACCTTATGAGTCAAATAAGTGTGGATATCGTGAGCGGATATCATCCTCACGCTCCCACGTTGACTCACCTAAAGAGTGATGACCCCAAGCAACACGGACTAAACTAATAGTCTTATTCTTGAGTACCTTCTCTCTTCGGTCCAATATGGATACGAGCCTTTCCTCATACGAAAGGTTGGTACCAATAACCAATTCCGAATGATCAAGGATATGGCTCGGATTCGAGATGTACCATCACAATTGGGATACATGGAATACGTCATGTACCTCACGTAACAACGGTAGAAGAGCGAGACGATAGGACACATCACCTACTCGCTCGAGAATATCAAACGGTCCTATATACCTAGGACTAAGCTTTCCTCGTACGCCGAATCGAATGACGCCACGGGTAGGCGAGATCCTAAGGAATACATGGTCGCCGATAGAAAATTCAAGCGGACGTCGATGAGAATCGGCCCAATGGCGCTGACGGTCTTGTACAACTCGAAGATGATCTCTGATTTGTCTGACCACCTCGATTATCTACATAATCATCTCTGGACCAAGCATCTATGTCTCGCCAACATCATCCAAAGCTAAAGGTGATCTGTACTTCCTGCCATACAGTGTTTCAAAGGCTGCCATCTGGATACTGGCCTGGAAACTATTATTATAGGAGAACTCCACGAGATGCAGGTGATCTTCCCACGAACCACCAAAGTCGAGTGTACAAGATCGTAACATATCTTCAAGATTTTGTATCGTACGTTCTGACTGACCATCTATCTGCGGATGATAAGCTGAACTGAACTTGAGACGAGTCCCCAAGCTCTTTTGAAGACTCCGCCAAAAGTGCGATGTGAATCTTGAATCTCTGTCGGATATAATACTGACTGGTACTCCATACAACCGGACTATCTGTCTGAGGTACATCTCTGCTAGCTGATCCGTCGACTGACCAATCCAAAAAGGGAGAAAATGAGCTACCTTCATGAGACGATCAACGATAACCCATATAGCATCTCTTTCAGTTGAAGATTTAGGTAAACCAGTTACAAAATCCATGGTAATTTGCTCCCATTTCCATTCTAGGATCGGTAAAGATTGAAGAAGTCCAGCTGGCCTCTGATGTTCAGCTTTAACTTGTTGGAAAACTAAACAACGAGAGGCAAACCGGGCTATCTCCCTCTTTATACCATTCTACCAGAAATGCTGACGGATGTCTCGGTACATCTTCGTGCCACCGGGATGAATTGAGTACTGAGAACTGTGAGCCTCTGCCATGATCTCTTGTCTGATATCACCACTAGGTACACAAAGACGCCTTCCATGTCGGAGTGTACCATTATTATTAATACATAACTCTGGTCTCCGTCCTGCTACACATTCTGTCCTAAGCCGCTGAAGCTTAGAATCTGCTGACTGAGCTAACTTAATCCTCTCAACTATGCTGGACTAAACTTGTATACTAGCCATCAATGCCACATTGGTAGAAAGAACAACCTCAATGCCCATCTTCTGAAGATCTGCGAATAACTCTGGTTGCGCTGTTAGGAAATAGACTCCGGCTCTTCTGCTCAATGCATCTGCTACTACGTTGGCCTTCCTAGGATGATACTGCAGGTTGATGTCATAATTCATAAGTAGCTCTAGACATCTTCTCTGACGCATGTTGAGATCCTTCTGGGTAAACACATACTTAAGACTCTTGTGGTCGGTGAAAATCTCCACCCGATCTCCATACAAATAATACCTACACAACTTGAGTGTGAAAACCACCGCTGCTAATTCCAAGTCATAGGTTGGGTAATTCCTCTCATGATTATGAAGCTGACGTGACGTATAAGCTACTATCTTACCATGCTGCATCAAGATGCATCCCAATTCTCTGCCGGAAGCATCAAAATAAACTGAAATTCCTTCAGTCCTATCTGAAAGCGTGAGAATGAGAGCTGTCATCAATCTCTGCTTTAACTTCTGAAATAAATACTGACACTCTGCTGTCCAAGCAAACTGTAAATCCTTATGGGTCAACTGCGTCAGTGGTGCTGAAATCCGAGCAAAGTCTGACACAAACCGTCGGTAATAGCCAACCAATCCTAGGAAACTCTGAACTTCTGCGACAGTGCTAGGTGCTAGCCACGTCTCTATGGCCAATATCTTCTGGGGGTCAACTTCCACTCCACCTCTGGTGATGATGTGACCTAAGTACAAAATGCGATCAAGCCAACGCACTTACTGAACTTCGCGTACAACTGGTGCTCTCTGAGAATATGAAGAACTACACGAAGATGCTGCTCATGCTCTGCCTCGTTCTCACTATAGACTAAGATGTCGTCTATGAACACTATCACGAACTAATCCAACTAGGGCATGAAGATACGATTCATGAGATCCATGAATAGGTCGGCGCATTGGTCGCTCCAAACGGCATAACAAAAAACTCCCAATGTCCATATCTAGATCTGAATGCTGTCTTCGGGATGTCTTGCTCTCTGAATCTGATTTGATGGTACCCTGACCATAAGTCAATCTTCGAGAATACTGCTGTCCCACTGAGCTGATCAAATAAATCATCTATTCTTGGTAAAGGATATTTGTTCTTTATTGTTACAGAATTCAAGGTACGATAATCAACACATAATCTTGACGTACCATCCTTCTTTTTCACAAGAAGCATCGGGGCTTCCCAAGACGATCCACTAGCACGAAGGAACCCTTTGGTTCTGAGTTCTTCAATCATCTTGTACAAGATCTCTAATTTTGAAGGTGCCATCCTGTAGACTCTCTCTGACACTGGTGCCGTCCCTGGAATCAAGTCGATAGTGAACTCTATCTCTCTCTCCGGTGGCATACCTAGAAGCTCTTCAGAAAACACATCAGGAAACTCTTTTACTACTCTGGGGAATTGAACTGCTTCTGCTACTGCCATCCACAATACTGGTGGAGAAGGTTCTACTTCGCCTCTAGAAAATAAAAACTCTAGTTCGTCTGAAATACCAAAAATAATCCTGCCAATATGGCAGTCTATTCTTGCGTATTGATCCTTCAACCAATCTATTCCTAGGACCACATCATAGTCGGCCATCGAGAATTCTATCAATCTAGCGGGAAACTCTCTACCGCTAACTACGATTCGACACGAGAAATAGACTCTATCTACCCCCATAAGACCATTACCAGTAAGTATATTGAGTCTTACTAATAATGACTCGGGCTTCAGTCCTATTCGTGTTGCGAATCATACAGATATAAATGAATGCGATGCACCCGAATCAAATAACACTAATGTTGGAAAAGAGTTGATGAGAATGGTACCTGCTACCACCTCACCTGATGCCAATTCTTCTGCTACGGTCAAAGCCATAGCCTGACATTGTCCTCTTGGTGCTGGTCCCCTCAGCTGGTGACCTCTCTGCCTGTTCTGAATCTGAACCTGGTCATACTGCTAAGCCTGAGGCGGCAATGGCCTTGGAGGCTGGTACTGCTATTGCACTGGTGCTGGACCCCTAACCGATGGACTGGTTAGGTTTGATGACGATGAACAGGATCTATTCGGACATGACCCTATCTTGTGATCTGGTGCCCCACAAGCCAAGCACAATCCCTGTGCTCTACGACACTCTGATACCACGTGCCCTGGCTTTCCACAATGAGTGCAGCCCATTGCGGAAGACTGCTTCTACTTCTGCTGCTGAGGATACGTCGGTGTCGAGTGCTGAACCGACGAAACTGTGGTCTCCCTCCTAGGAGCTCCAATTGTCAAAGCCCTAGCTGCCGGGGCGGGTGCTGAAGACTGGGACATCTGCCCATGAGACCTCTTCCGTCCTCCGCTTCTATCTACAATCCTCTCCGAAGTAAACTCATGCCTCTTCGCTGCTCGCAGGACGGCATCAAACGTCTGGTGCTCAAACTGTTCCACCGATATGATAATGTCACTCTCCGTTCCCAGAATGCGTATTTTAATACGTATATTGCTTGAATGTATTTATTTAATATTTATCATGTATTATCCTGTATTTAAATTCCTTTAATTTTATGTTAATTAATTATCTGCTCTTTAATTTTTATGTTAATTAATTTCCTGCATTTAATTTTCTATATTTAATTTCCTGTAATTAATTTTCTGCTTTTTACCTCTTTGCCTTGCTTTCGGGTTGGCCTTGGATGAGCCCCCCTTAAACCCAGCCCAATAGCTCCCACCTACCACCCCCTTTGCTATTTAAAGCCACATCTCCTTCTCTCTCTTCATTACTCATTCTCACCATTACTTCTTTTTCTTCTTCCACACCACTTCTCCACCTACCAGCAGTAGCAGCAGGCAAGTGCAATCTTGCTTCTTGCTTGGAGAACCATTTTTGTGGTTTATTATTCTTCCTCTCACGATCCTGAGAGAGTTTAGTACTTGGCATTTTTGATTTTTTTGGCTTGTTTCTTCTAGATCTAAGTATTTGTGTTCTCGGTTGTTCATGGGTTTGATCTCCCAACTTGGCGTGTATTCTCGGTTGTCCATGGGTTCTGAACCATAGGAACTTTATTTCTGGCTTGGGACGAAGGTTCCTGAGTCACGCACACGTCTTTACGTGTCTGTGTGAATTTTAGTCACGCACACGTCTTTACGTGTTTGCGTGTATTTTCAGTCACGCACACGTCTTTACGTGTCTACGTAAATTTTAGTCACGCTCACGTTAGTACGTGTCTGCGTGTATTTTAGTCACGCTCACGTTAGTACGTGTCTGCGTGTATTTTAGTCACGCTCACGTTAGTACGTGTCTGCGTGTATTTTAGTCACGCTCATGTTAGTACGTGTCTGCGTGTATTTTTAGTCACGCTCACGTTATTACGTGTTAGCGTGAATTTTAGTCACGCACACATCTTTGCATGAGTGCGTGAATTTTTAGTCACGCACACGTCCTTACATGTCAGCGTGAATTTTGAGTTACGCACCATCTTTGCATGCGTGCATGAATTTCTTATCACTTTTCACGCTTACCTTTCACGCCCATTTTCCACGCTCACTTTTCACGCTCACGATTGAGTGCGTGAATTTTCCTTCACGCTCACACTGTGCGTGCCAACGTGAATTTCTTACCACTTTTCACGCTCACTCCGACTAGACTTGTTGGCGTGACTTATTGGTCTTAGCGGGACTTGTTGGCGTGACTTGTTGGCCTTAGTATAACCTACTAGACTTGGCGTGACTTTCTAACCTGGGTGTTACTATTTGTTCTATAATTCATTCATTTAATGATGGCATGATAGTTCTCCTATTATATCCTTACGCCTTTTTGCATGAACTTGAGAAATCATGATAGGTTAATATTGATAATACAGATTGTTATGTGAAATGTGTCATGTGCCTTGATTGATCCATGGATACCCAGTAAGGCTGGAACTTAACTCTGAGGAGTTATAGACTCGACCCCACTGAGTACTATTTGATTTTCATGCCTTGTCACCATTGATAATGATTGTGACATTGACTAATAATTGATCATGCATTCCTAGTTGGAACTAAGAGACTGGCTAGTCGTCTTATTGAATTGAATGAATGAGACACATTCATGTAATGAACTATTGCAATCGATTAGCCGATCCCGAATATTGGCATACAGGCACATGCAGGTTTCAAATTATTTATTTATTTATTTATTTAGTTATTTATTTATCTTACAAAAATAGCATGTATACTTTATGGTCAAGGCATGATTACTCCGTGGTTAGTTTGATTGTTGTATTACGCTATGTAAGACCTACAACCTAACCGCACAGGCATCGTTGTAGAGTTGTGCATATCGTACCCCATACAAAAGTACTCATTTGAATGACCATGATCCACGGCATGGGATTTCACTCAACGTAGGGACTATTAAGTTAAATAAAATAAATGATGGCATGGAGAGAATGGATTCCCGAGTTCTTACATGGCAGCCCCCTTGGGACGAGTAGTACCCGACGGGCCGGCTGGTTCCCACAGATACTGTAAATCTGTCACACGGGCAGGGAACGGTATCTGCTCTTGTACATGCTATATTAACGGCGGGCATCCCGCTGGGACTCATCTAATTACATGATTGGCGTAATTGATTGACTGGATAGACTAGCCTTGCTCGCACATAGTAAGAATTGAGGAATCCCTATTTGCATAATTCCAGAATAACTTGGGACTCACAATAGCAAGCCATAGTAGTTGATTGGCCGTTCAAGATGATTGTTTGTGTACTGCACTACTCTGTTACCTAACTGGGATGATCAGAATGTCAGGACATGATGGGCCAACTTCTGTCCTTGTTTGGTTGGGAGGTTGGTTCGAAGTGCCGTGATGTGATGTGAATCCTAGTAAAAAGCAGAGATCTATTATCATTATATACTTTTACTTACTGGTTTAGTCCTTCATATCGTCCTTCCTTGTGGTACTTGCTATTAGAGGTCTAACCTCTCTGGTTTTGCATGGCCAGATTTAGAGCCGGTCCCCGAGGATCCAGCTTACTTCTACCTCCAAGATGGTCAATACGAGAGGAATGATCGCAGGAGGACTTGAGTGGGTCCCTTTCTTCACCGCTCGTTTTGCTATTTACTTTATACTTAGCCGTTTGGCACCGACATGTTAGTCGGATCGTCGTGTACTTACTTTTGCATAATTGTAATTAAGTCAGACTGCAGCTGATAACAATTGTGTATACCTTGCTTCATCATCTGGCTATGTTTTGTAAAGCCAGATCTCAAGAACATTTTGACTGAGCGTATGGGACGCCTTACTGCTTTATCTTACATGTTCTCTATTACTGTTTCTTACTTGAATGATTGAGACAATAGATGTGAAGTGACCATAGAAAGACTTTTATGTAGTATGCACCCCCTCGTCTGGTTAGACAGCATTGATCGTATTATACGGTATTCATCTACCCGTAATACGTAGCTGGCTGAGTCATTCCCCCGCTCTCCAGTATTCTGGTTCTAGGGCGTGACAAGGTTTTAGTGGTGGCCCATGCAGGTCTCTAACCTGACCGTGGCAGATGTACGAAGTTTCTTGGGATTGGCAGGATATTACAGAAGGTTTGTGTCAGACTTTACAAGACTTTCAGCACCCATGATCCGCTTAACCCGGAAGGATGTACCATTCGTTTGGTCGGCAGAATGTCAGGCATCCTTTGAAACTTTGAAGCAGAAGTTGATATCAGCACCTATTCTTACATTGCCAGTTGGACCCGGAGGTTTTACAGTATATTGTGATGCGTCAGGTAAAGGACTTGGATGTGTCCTTATGCAGCATGGGAAGGTGATAGCGTATGCATCTAGACAGCTTCGGGACCACGAGAAGAATTACCCAACTCATGACTTGGAGTTGGCGGCAGTAGTATTTGCTTTGAAGCTATGGAGGCATTAATTATATGGCGACCGAGTGGACATGTACACAGACCACAAAAGTCTGAAGTACATCTTTACTCAGAAGGAACTGAACATGAGGCAGAGAAGATGGTTGGAGTTGATCAAGGATTATGACGTGGAGCTTCAGTATCATCCAGGCAAGGCGAATGTAGTAGCAGACGCTCTTAGCAGGAGAGGCGGCGCATTTATGTTAACAACGCAGAAGCATATCTTAGAAGACCTTCAGAAGATGGGCATCGAAGTTATACTTCCCAGTGATGTAGGAGTTCTAACAAGTCTGCAAGTTCAATCCGACTTGGTAGACAGGATCAAGGCAGCTCAGGCACAAGACCCAAGGATTCAGAAGCTTAGGGCAGAGTGTGAGTCAGGACTCAGAAAGGAGATAAGAATTCATGAAGATGGTACACTTAGGTTTGGATCGCGTCTATGTGTGCCTAGTGGAGATATCAGACAGGAGGTTATGGCAGAAGCTCACAGTTCTCAGTATTCTATTCACCCTGGAGGGACCAAGATGTACCAAGATATCAAGCAGCATTTCTGGTGGAACGGAATGAAGAGGGAGATAGCTAGATTTGTTTCCCGTTGCTTGGTATGTCAGCAAGTGAAAGCAGAACAGCAGAGGCCAGCTGGGTTATTATAACCGCTTCCTATCCCGGAATGGAAATGGGAGCATATTACAATGGACTTTGTGACCGGTTTACCGAGATCACCAAGTGGTAAGGACGCTATTTGGGTGATAGTGGACCGACTTACGAAGGTAGCACACTTTCTTCCTTTCAGAGTAGGGCAATCTATAAAAAAGTTGGCAGAGTTATATATGCAACAGATAGTCAGGCAGCATAGAGTCCCTGTCAGTATTGTGTCGGATCGAGATACCCGCTTTACATTACATTTCTGGAAGAGCTTACATCATAGTCTGGGTACCAAGTTAAGATTTAGCATGGCTTACCATCCGCAGACGGATGGGCAATCAGAAAGAACGATTCAGACTTTAGAAGACATGTTACGAGCCTGTACTCTAGATTTTGGAGGGTCTTGGGAGAGTCACCTACACTTGGTCGATTTCTCATACAACAATAGTTATCAGGCCAGTATCCAGATGGCGCCATTCGAAGCACTATATGGTAAGAAGTACAGGTCGTCGCTTGTATGGGATGATATCGGGGAGAGGAAGATGATATGCCCATAAATGATTGTTCAGACGGTTAAAGTGGTTAAAGGAATTAGAGAGCGACTTCGTGTTGCACAGGATCGGCATCGTCATTGGGCGGACCAGCATCGTAGGCCGCTAGAGTTTTCTGTTGGGGACCACGTATTCTTGCGGATCTTACCTACTCGTGGGGTCATTAGATTTGGCGTTCGCAAGAAATTGAGTCCGCGGTACGTGGGCCCATTTGTTATCCTTGATCGGATAGGCGATGTTGCTTATCGTTTATCCCTCCCACCTTCGTTACGAGAGGTGCATGACGTGTTTCATGTATCTCAATTACGTAGGTATGTATCGGACCCAAGTCATATCCTCGATCACTCTGAGCTGGTTGTTGGTACCAACCTGTCTTACGAGGAGCAGCCTGTGTCCATTTTGGACCGAAGAGAGAAGATACTCAAGAACCGAATAATTAGTCTTGTCCGTGTTGCTTGGGGTCATCACTCCTTGGGAGAGTCAACGTGGGAACGTGAGGATGATATCCGATCACGGTATCCATACTTGTTTGACTCACAAGGTATATCTTTTTCTGTATACCTTGATTGTCCTGATTCCTCATGCTTATCACCTTATGGGTAGAATTGCTTGATATCGTAGATTGATGGATTTACATATATGTTACTTGCTATGGACACTGTAAAATGATTGCTTGATTAAATTGCTTGTACTTAGATTGGTTTAGCTTCGATATTTCTATCTTGCTTGAATTTGGAATTCCGAGGACGGAATTTTTTCAAGGTGGGTAGAGATGTCACTCCCCGTTCCCAGAATGCGTATTTTAATACGTATATTGCTTGAATGTATTTATTTAATATTTATCATGTATTATCCTGTATTTAAATTCCTTTAATTTCATGTTAATTAATTATCTGCGCTTTAATTTTCATGTTAATTAATTTCCTGTATTTAAATTCCTACATTTAATTTCCTGTAATTAATTTTCTGCTTTTTACCTCTTTGCCTTGCTTTCGGGTTGGCCTTGGATGAGCCCCCTTAAACCCGGCCCAATAGCTCCCACCTACCACCCCCTTTGCTATTTAAAGCCACATCTCCTTCTCTCTCTTCATTACTCATTCTTACCATTACTTCTTCTTCTTCTTCCACACCACTTCTCCACCTACCAGCAGTAGCAGCAGGCAAGTGCAATCTTGCTTCTTGCTTGGAGAACCATTTTTATGGTTCATTATTCTTCCTCTCACGATCCTGAGAGAGTTTAGTACTTAGAATTTTTGATTTCTTTGGCTTGTTTCTTCTAGATCTAAGTGTTTGTGTTCTTGGTTGTTCATGGGTTTGATCTCCCAACTTGGCGTGTATTCTCGGTTGTCCATGGGTTCTGAACCATGGGAACTTCATTTCTGGCTTGGGACGAAGGTTCCTGAGTCGCGCACACGTCTTTACGTGTCTGCGTGAATTTTAGTCATGCACACGTCTTTACGTATTTGCGTGTATTTTCAGTCACGCACACGTCTTTACGTGTCTACATGAATTTTAGTCACGCTCACGTTAGTACGTGTCTGCGTGTATTTTAGTCACGCTCACGTTAGTACGTGTCTGCGTGTATTTTTAGTCACGCTCACGTTATTACGTGTTAGCGTGAATTTTAGTCACGCACACATCTTTGCATGAGTGCGTGAATTTTTAGTCACGCACACGTCCTTACATGTCAGCGTGAATTTTGAGTTACGCACCATCTTTGCATGCGTGCGTGAATTTCTTATCACTTTTCACGCTTACCTTTCACGCCCATTTTCTACGCTCACTTTTCACGCTCACGATTGAGTGCGTAAATTTTCCTTCACGCTCACACTGTGCGTGCCAACGTGAATTTCTTACCACTTTTCACGCTCACTCCGACTAGACTTGTTGGCGTGACTTATTGGTCTTAACGGGACTTGTTGGCGTGACTTGTTGGCCTTAGTATAACCTACTAGACTTGGCGTGACTTTCTAACCTGGGTGTTACTATTTGTTCTATAATTCATTCATTTAATGATGGCATGATAGTTCTCCTATTATATCCTTACGCCTTTTTGCATGAACTTGAGAAATCATGATAGGTTAATATTGATAATACAGATTGTTATATGGAATGTGTCATGTGTCTTGATTGATCCATGGATACCCAGTAAGGCTGGAACTTAACTCTGAGGAGTTATAGACTCGACCCCACTGAGTACTATTTGATTTTCATGCCTTGTCACCATTGATAATGATTGTGACATTGACTAATAATTGATCATGCGTTCCTAGTTAGAACTAAGAGACTGGCTAGTCGTCTTATTGAATTGAATGAATAAGACACGTTCATGTAATGAACTATTGCAATCGATTAGCCGATCCCGAATATTGGCATACAGGCACATACAGGTTTCAAATTATTTATTTATTTATTTATTTATTTATTTATTTATTTATTTATTTATCTTACAAAAACAGCATGTGTACTTTATGGTCAAGGCATGATTACTCCGTGGTTAGTTTGATTGTTGCATTACGCTATGTAAGACCTACAACCTAACCGCACAGGCATCGTTGTAGAGTTGTGCATATCGTACCCCATACAAAAGTACTCATTTGAATGACCATGATCCACGGCATGGGATTTCACTCAACGTAGGGACTATTAAGTTAAATAAAATAAATGATGGCATGGAGAGAATGGATTCCCGAGTTCTTACATGGCAGTCCCCTTGGGACGAGTAGTACCCGACGGGCCGGCTGGTTCCCACAGATACTGTAAATCTGTCACACGGGCAGGGAACGGTATCTGCTTATATTATTGTACATGCTATATTAACGGCGGGCGTCCCGCTGGGACTCGTCTAATTACATGATTGGCGCAATTGATTGACTGGATAGACTAGCCTTGCTCGCACATAGTAAGAACTGAGGAATCCTTATTTGCATAATTCCAGGATAACTTGGGACTCACAATAGCAAGCCGTAGTAGTTGATTGGCCGTTCAAGATGATTGTTTGTGTACTGCACTACTATGTTACCTAACTGGGATGATCAGAATGTCAGGACATGACGGGCCAACTTCTGTCCTTGTTTGGTTGGAAGGTTGGTTCGAAGTGTCGTGATGTGATGTGAATCCTAGTGGAAAGTAGAGATCTATTATCATTATATACTTTTACTTACTGGTTTAGTCCTTCATATCATCCTTCCTTGTGGTACTTGCTATTAGAGGTCTAACCTCTCTGGTTTTGCATGGCCAGATTTAGAGCCGGTCCCCGAGGATCCAGCTTACTTCTACCTCCAAGATGGTCAATACTGGAGGAATGATCGCATGAGGACTCGAGTGGGTCCCTTTCTTCACCGCTCGTTTTGCTATTCACTTTATACTTAGCCATTTGGCACCGACATGTTAGTCGGATCGTCGTGTACTTACTTTTGCATAATTATAATTAAGTCAGACTGCAGCTGATAATAATTGTGTATACCTTGCTTCATCATCTGGCTATGTTTTGTAAAGCCAGATCTCAAGAACATTTTGACTGAGCGTTTGGGACGCCTTACTGCTTTATCTTACATATTCTCTATTACTATTTCTTGCTTGAATGATTGAGACAATAGATGTGAAGTGACCATAGAAAGACTTTTATGTAGTATGCACCCCATCGTCTGGTTAGACAGCATTGATCGTATTATACGGTATTCATCTACCCGTAATACGTAGCTGGCTGAGTCATTCCCCCGCTCTCCAGTATTCTGGTTCTGGGGCATGACAGATAATCTCTAGGTGGAGCCCCTGCTGGAATCGCTGGGCTCGATCCAATTCGGTTGCCACCAAGATAGGAGCAAATCGACTGAGTCTAAAAAACTCGACCGCATATCCATCGACCGTCCTGCTCATCTGCTTTAGATTAGTAAATCTCGTCTGCAGATCATACCGAGCTACTGCGTCGAAGTACTTGGTCTGGAACTTGTTGCTGAATACCGCCCATGAGACAGGCGTCGGTAATCCAACTGCTAGCAACGTCCACCAGCTGCGGGCTAAGTCTAACAACTGCAGGCGCACAACGGCCACCTTCTCATTCTCAGGAATCCTAGCTGCTTCCAGGATAACCTCTGTGTCCTGAAGCCATGCATCAGCAGTAATAGCATCTTCAGTGTCGTCAAAGAAGGGAGGGTTCAGACGCTTGAAGCTGTTGGCCGCATTGTTCCCTTGGTAACCAACTCTGCCCATGGCATCTTGTACTGTCTGGTACAGGACATCGCCCCGACGATCTTGAGATGCAAGCAATTCCCTGATGAGACCCACCAGTGTTCCATTATCAGGCTCTGCAGGCTGGACTGGCATTACTGGGGGCTCTGGATCCCCGGAATGCATGACTTGGAAGGCCGATCCAGAGTGCTGGGCTTGGTCCCCTGGTTGCTGCTGGTCCACTGGAGGTGCTCCGCCTTGCTGATCGGTAGGACCAGGAACAATGCTACTGAAAAAATGACATGGGGAACAATAGGGAAGGACCATGATAGATCGAGGATATAAACATGTGATCAGGTCAAGATTTCAGAAAGATTAGAAGACACGGGTAGAGATCAAGGGCGAGTGCTGATTGAGACATCTATTCAGTAAAACCCTCGCACATCTTGATTTACAAGACCTGCATGGGCCACCACTTAAACCGTGTCACGCCACAGAACCAGAATACTGGAGAGCGGGGGACAGACATAGCCAGCTACGTATATTGAAGTATAATCTACCTCGATATACGGTCACGGCTGTCTAGATGCATAAGGGTTTATCTACAAGTCAACGGTCTCTCATGGTCATGAAAAGGCCTAATGTCTCAATCTCAAGCAAGTAAGTAAATGTTACAAGATATTAGATCATCAGACATACAAAGTAAGGCGTCCCAAACATCACATATTCAGATGATCATGAAGCTAGTCATACAAAATGTGAAGACTAGCAAGAGTTTCAGTCATACATGATCAATCCTAGGATTTGTCAATCATGTTACAGCCCGTATGCAGATAGTAAGTAAAGTTGCAAACGAGCTAACACTTGCTCGGCGGCTAAATGCCTCAAAAAAATATTTTTACAAGGGAGTAGGAGAGCAAAATAAGAACCCACTCATTGCCAGGGTTGCACCTAGTGGTCACCATCTGGCTGGAAGACAGGAAGATCCTCGGGAGCTACTCCGAAATCTGGCCATACAAAACCAGCCGAGTCAGACCTCAGAAAGAGCAAGTGCCACAAAAGAGGCTTCACTTAAGAACTAAAACCAGCATATTAGCACATGATACATAAAGGATAACGAAATACATGAGTTAGAGAAAACATGGTGATAAACTATAAGATGACTAACGGACTATTCCGGTAACCAAGTTACAACCCGTAAACCAAACAAGGACCGGGGTTGTAACCCGTCACCTGAACAGAACTTAGTCTCTAACCAATTATCAAGAAAGTAAGGCATAAACAAGCATGCCCTGAGATAACCATGTACTGGATCTAGGCAAGATTAGACAAAATAGGACTCCATCCATCATTCACGGCCAAGCAAAGAGTACGGCTTGATACTTTAACTAACTAGGGTTACCACAAGCTTAGTTACTAACAAGATGCATCGAGATGTTCCAACAGCCACAAGCCCTGCAGTCTTAATCCAGGTTATCCGGTCACAAGTTGAGAGAGTTGGATTAGGTGACTTAGAGGTACAACACATGACAGTTTGTTATAAATGTGCTCTACTCGACGGCAGGCTACAAGTCCAATTAAAGCGCCCAGATAACGGGACTGCCTGTAGCTAGAAAACCTCTTCATGGACTACTTGATCAATCTAGTCATTATCCTAGTCAGATTTAGTACGAATTCCTGACCGTGGAAATTAGGAATTCGTATCCTAGACATGATGCGAGACGAGACATATAGCTTATACAAGCACAAACACCCACGGTGTCAAGACAAGAGTTACTTAGCAAATCAAGATAGCCGTCACAATAACATATCGAGATTATCATGTAGGTTAACTTTATTAAGTCAAGAGTGCGTCACAACGGACCTCCATCAAGAATTATCATGTCAAGTTACTTGCCAAGAGTGTTACTTGCCAAGAGTGCACCACGATGGATCACTATCAAGAATTATCATGTTACTTGATACTTGTTAAAAGTGCGCCTTAACAGGCCACTATCGTGTTCTATCCTTACATTATCATGAATGAAAGAAATTTGCATAAAATAACTAATAACATATTCTTGAAGCCAAGAAAAAGATCTACAACTTTCACGTTTTGAGTTTTTCAAGATTTTAGCTATAAAATAGCCCAAACGGGCAAAAACAATCATTTGGAGTGACCTGCGCGCAAGTTGCGCGAGCAAAATTGCTACGGCGCACGTTGCGTGGCAGAAAACCGCACGGGCGCACGGCCGTGCAAGTTGTGCATTGCGCACGGGCAAAATCGCCCACGATGTACAATGTGGGCAAGCGCGGCGCGCAGGCGCACGACAGAAAAGTACGCGGGCGTGCGACGTGCAAGTCGCGTATTGCACGCGGGCAAAATCGCCCACGGTGCATGTTGCGCGCAAGCACGGCGCACGGGCGCACGGCGCGCAAGTGGCGCATTGCGCGCGAACAAAATCGCCCACGGCGCATGTTGTGTACAAGCACGGCGCACGGGCGTGCGGCAGAGAAGTGCGTGGGCGCACGGCGCGCAAGTGGTGCATTACGGGTGGACAAAATCGCCCACGGCACACGTTGCGCACAAGCCCGGCGCGCGGGCGCACGACAGAGAAGTGCGTGAGCGTGCGGCGCGTAAGTGGCACATTGCGTGCAGGCAAAATCGCCCACGGCGCACGTTGCGCACAAGCGCGGCGCACGGGAACGCGACAACGAAGACACTACGCGCGGCACTGTTCATCGTCCCGACAGTACCAAAAGGTGTGGGGAACCCATGAACATAAAAATGACATAACTTGCTCATACGAAGTCGAAATCAAGCGGTTCAAAAGCCAAAATTGGGTAGAATTGAATTTCCAACAACATGGAACCATTAGATTTCAAAAATAACCAAGTTCTAGAGATCAAAACCAAGAAAAATAAAATAGTTACAAACTTAGATCTACAAGAATCCATCCATCAAATCCAAAAATGTCAAGTTCTAAAGAGGCTTAGAGTCAAGTAAGGAAGAGAATAGAACAATAAAACTTGAGACCCATCATGAAGCAAGTTGCACTTGCCTAGGCTTGGTAGGTGGGAGGAGTAAATGAAGAAGATAAAGAAGTAAATACAAATAATGGAAGAGAGAGAAGAAGTTGACTTATATAGCAACCCCTCTCATCTCAACCCAATATAAACCAAACCAAGCCAAGCCAAGTCATATTGAACCAAGTTGAACCAATCAAGTCAAGATTTAAACCAAGGCTAAGCTAAGCAAGATAAGTAAAAATACGGGCCACCTGACAATTGTCAGAAATCTGCATACGTATCCTGAAAAATTACGTATAACGGGAAACGGGAGTGACAACCATGCTACCTATACTCCTATTGATGGGTTGAAAGGGACTGAACTATAGGGGTACTCCTATGTATTATTCAGGCTAATAATCAAACACTTACACTGCCCTTCCCCCTTGTTCTCTAGTGTATGCACAGAATACTAAATCGACCAATTTGCTGAATAGGAAAAAACTCACCTATCTGCCTTTGTAGGAGTCTCAAACTTGCTCTTCCCTTATGCAGTTGATGCAGAGTTATTAGGATTTGTAGGGGTCTCAGGGATCGGCAAGTTCATATATATATACACACCTATAGTGCCTAGGTCGATCAGGTGTTAACAGATAAAGGGAAAACAAATAGAATTTGGATTTGGAGTGATCACCCTCGATAGAGATTTGGATTTGGAGGGGGATCACATCCTCTTGCGAGTTAACAAGAAGGGGTTTTGAAGAAGGATTAGTTCGAATAGAATTTAAACCGAAGTTTGAATTTGATTCTCACGTTTTGCACTTAGGTCCCTGACCAAATTCCTATTTCAAATTTTCTCCTCTATTGCTATAACAATTAAGTGTTCCATAAGAATAATTGCTAAATAAATAAATAAATAAATTTAACATAATGGGAATTGATCAAAGGGTTTACAAGTCTACCCCCTTAGATTAATTTTGTCCTCAAAATTTGGCTGAAGTGTAGTGTGGAAACGTACCTCAGTCCTCAAAGAGGTAGGGGTAACGCTCGTGCATCTCGTCTTCCCTCTCCCATGTAGATTCGCCCGGGGAGTGGTGTCTCCACGTGACACGAACCAAGGGAATCGCTTGATTCCTCAATACCTTCTCTCTGCGGTCCAGAATCTCCACGTACTGTTCCTGATAACTGAGACTCGGTACCACCTCGATCTTCGAATGGTCCAAGACATGACTTGGGTCCACCACGTATTGCCTCAGCTGAGACACGTGGAACACGTTGTGCACTCCCTCCAATGCAGGCGGTAATGCTAATCGGTATGCCACTGTACCGATCTTCTCGAGAATACCGAACAGCCCAATGAAACGTGGGCTGAGTTTACCGCCTTTATCGAATCGAATAGTGCCATACGTTGGAGAAAATTTTAAAAATACCAAATCTCCAACCTAGAAGCACAAAAGTTATCATGAATCTTATAACTATACACGTAATTAACCATAAGAAGATTTTATACCTCAAACTCCAACGGTCTACGGTGACTGTCGTCCCAGTGCTTCTGTCTGTCCTGAGCCACGCGAAGCCGCTCTCTAATCATCTTGACTTTCTTCGCAGCGTCTACTACCATCTTCGGTCCCAATAGTGCATGCGCTCCCACATCGTCCCAAGATAGCGGGGTACGATATCTCCAACCATACAATGCCTCGAAAGGGGACATCTCGATACTAAATTGGTAGCTGTTGTTATAGGAGAACTCCACGAGGTGAAGATGGTCCTTCCATGTGCCGCCAAAGTCTAGCACGCACGTCCGCAGCATATCCTCGAGCGTCTGAATGGTCCGCTTTGACTGCCCATCCGTCTGCGAATGATAGGCGGTGCTGAACTTGAGCGCTGTACCCAAGCTAGCCTGTAGGCTCTTCTAAAAGTGGGATATGAACCTGCTGTCATGGTCTGACACGATACTTACTGGAACCCCGTGTAATCGGACTATCTGCTTTACATAAAGCTCTGCCAACTTTTCTGTAGATAATCCTACTTTAAATGGTATAAAGTGGGCCGATTTGGTCAACCTGTCAACGATGACCCAAATCGCATCTTTCCTGCCTGATGACCGTGGAAGACCGGAAACAAAATCCATAGTGATATGTTCCCACTTCCATTCGGGTATCGGTAGCGGCTGCAACAATCCTCCTGGTCTATGTCTCTCGACTTTGACCTGCTGACATACGAGGCACCTAGAAACGATGCAGGCTACTTCACGTTTCATGCCATACCACCATACGTGGTTTCTGTACATCTTATTAGCTCTCGGATGTAGAGAATACTGGAAACGGTGTGCCTCCTGCATAACTTTTTCTCTAAGCTCTCCATTTGGTACACAAAGCCTCGTCCCGTGCCTCAACGAGCCATCCTCTACATTAGTGAAATCATCTGGCAAGCCAGCTCGTGCTCGTGCTATGATGTTCTTCAGCTGCTCATCCTGGTGCTTTGCCTTCCGAATCCTGTCCATCAATCCTGACTGAATCTGTATACCCATCATCTGCATCTCGGCCCCTGGAATGACAATCTCGATGCCCAAACTCTCTAAATCTGCTAATAAGTGACGATCTCGAGTCAAGCACATTGCTACGGGATATCTGCTCAAAGCATCCGCAACAACGTTCGCTTTTCCCGGATGATACTGTAGAAAGATATCATAATCACTCATCAACTCAAGCCATCTGTGTTGCCTCATGTTCAACTCCTTTTGTGTGAAGACGTACTTAAAACTTTTGTGGTCAGTGAAGATTTCCACTCACTCTCCGTACAAATAGTGTCTCCATAACTTCAAGGCAAAGATCATGACTGCCAACTCTAGGTCGTGTGTGGGATAGTTCTTCTCATACGGTCTCAACTGTCGAGACGCATAAGCTATCACTCTCTTGTTCTGCTCTAGGACACAACCCAGTCCTTTGCCCGAGGTATCACTATAAATGGTGAAACCTCCTGATCCCGAAGGCAAAGCTAAGACAGGAGCTGTCGTCAACCTCTTCTTCAACTCATTGAACGCAGCCTGGCAGTCCTCTGTCTATACGAACTCTACATCTTTCCGAGTGAGCCTAGTGAGCGGCTCAGCAATTCAAGCGAAGTCTTGCACGAATTTTCGATAATACCCTGCTAATCCCAAGAAGCTTCGTATCTCTGCCACCGTGGTCGGAGTATTTCAAGCTTCCACTGCCGTAACCTTCTTTGGGTCTACAGATATACCGTCTCCTGTCACCACATGACCAAAGAATTCTACCTTGTCCAAAAAAACTCATATTTCGAGAGTTTTCCATAAAGCTTCTCCTTGCTGAGGGTCCCTAGCACGATCCTCAGGTGTTCCTCGTGTTCTTCCGATGTTTTCGAGTAAATGAGTATGTCATCGATAAATACCACTACGAACTTGTCAAGGTACGGATGGAATACTTTGTTCATCAGGTTCATGAAGACTGTCGGGGCGTTGGTTAACCCGAACGGCATCACCATAAACTCGTATTGTCCGTACTTGGTCCGGAAGGCAGTCTTCGGTATATCTTCCTTCTTCACCTTCAGCTGATGGTAACCCGACCTCAAATCTATCTTTGATAATACCCGCGCGCCGCTCAACTGATCGAAGAGATCGTCAATCCTCGACAGCGGATACTTGTTCTTGATAGTATGATTATTCAAGGTTCGGTAGTCGATGCACATTCACACCGTACCATTTTTCTTCGGCACAAAAAGGACAGGGGATCCCTATGGTGATGAACTCTCTCTGATGAATCCTTTTTCCAGCAATTCATCGATCTGCTTCTTCAATTCTTCAGCTTCCTTGTTGTTGATCCGGTACACCTGTTGCGCCGTTGGTACTGCACCTGGTACTAGATCAATAGCAAACTCGATGTCTCTGTCTGGCAGTAATCCCGGTAGGTCTTCGGGAAATACATCTATGAACTCCGCGATGATGGGATGTGGTGCCTCTCCCTCCTGAATCATAGCTCCACAAAAACTTTCACTCTGCTGCTCTATTGCCCCTCTGGCAAACTCGAATGCGACACCCCGGGAGGACTAAATACGACACATCCTCGGTGGCAGTCTATATTGGCAAAATTCTTACTCAACCAATCCATATCGAGGACGATGTCGAAACTCGGTAGTGGCATTACGAGTAAGTTGGCGCGCAACTCTTTACCTCCCAAGGTGATGCGCCACCTCATGCAAATATCCTCGACTAGGATAGCACCTTCGCCTATCATAATCTTGCAATTACCACCCAAGGGTACAGATGCTATACTATGCTTGAATACAAAAGCTACAGAGATAAAACTATAGGATGCATTCGAAT
This sequence comes from Iris pallida, assembly GCA_029216955.1. NCBI lineage: Eukaryota > Viridiplantae > Streptophyta > Magnoliopsida > Asparagales > Iridaceae > Iris > Iris pallida. Next base: position 36,443,401 of record JANAVB010014796.1, on the reverse strand, counting down.
CAAACAAGGCTATAGCGAAGAAAGAATCGAGAAGTATGGAACCTGCTATCACATCTGGAGTAGGCTCGGGCTCCTCAATAGCCATGGCAAAAGCTCGGCTTGCTGGGGTGCTCCTCTCTGCTGGTGCTGAGCGAACCGCTGCTGCTGAGTGGGTAGTGGTGGACCTCGCAGCTGTGTGGCAGCTGGTGGTCTAGCTGGTCCTCTCTGTGCTGGAGCTGTATCGCGTCTTACTCGGTCGGGAGCCAATGCGCAATCCTTTAGCTGATGTGAAGGTGATCTGCAGTATAAGCACGATCCAAGTCTCTGTCTGCAGTCGTCCTAAATATGTTCGATCTTTTCGTAAAATGTACAATATGGGGCCTGCTGGAACTGTCTCTGTGGCTGCTGTATCTGAGCTTTGGCCGGGCCTCGGTTCTGCTGATGTGCTGGGGCTCTACCAGTGGAATAGAATTGTTACTGGTGCTGGAAGGTCCTTGGCTGCACTTGAGGACGCTTCGCCTGTGTTGGTTGGTGGTTGCCTCCGCCAAAAGTGTTTCGACTCCTCTTCGGCCTATAATTCAGTTCTTTCTCCACAGCTTGGGCGACCTCCAGAATCTTCTCGTAGGTAGTGGCTCGGCTGGTGGCGATAGCTAAGCGAATCTCGTGCGATAATCCTTTTCTGAATCTTCTGGCCTTGATCTCTGGGGTATTGACCATACTCTTCGTGAAACGGCTAAGGCATGAAAACTCCGCAGTGTACTCATCAATGGTAAGATTTTTCTGCTCCAAGTGCTCGAACTGGCTTACCAATGCCTCTCATGCTACGTCGGGATAGAATTTCTTCTTGAATAGCCACTTGAATTCTTCCCAAGTCACGTCTGGAGCAGCAAATCGTGGCTCGCCTTGGTACCACGTCCGTGCGATGTCGAAAAGTTGTCCACTAGCTGACTCCACCTTTAGATCTTCTAAGACGCGAGCCATCTTCAGGTATCGCTCCACGTTTTCCAACCACTCATCAGTGTAAATAATACCCTCGGTCCCATGGAACTCTCTGGGTCGAAGTTCCATGAAGTTCTTGGACGTCCCAGGGCGCTGTTGGTGGGCCTTCCTTTGCTGAAGGGCCTCTCGCAAGGTATCGCGAAAGATGTTGGCCTGATGTTGGAAGATAACTAGGAACATAATATTGTCCAAAGCCGATGGCGGGTACATCGCTGGCGCTGGATGCATGGTAGGTGCTGGGTACATGTAGGGTACCTGCTGCATCATAGGAGCTGGGTACATGGCTGGTGCTGGATGTATCGCATGTGGTAGATAGACTGCTGGTGCCACGTGCATGGTAGGTGGAACAGGTGCTGGAGGAGAGATGGGTACTGGTACTAGAGTCTGCGAAGGAAACTGCGGTGGCGATGGAATATCATCTCTGCAGAATCTCGAGTACTACGACTGGGCCGGGTCATCCTGGTGAGTAAGCTGGCCTCCCTGCGTCGGTGGGGTCCCGTAGGTGAAAAATCTGCCAACGGCCGGTGGGGTGTTCAGTGAAGCGTTGTTCCTATCTTACGAATCCGTTGGCTGAAAACGAAGAAAATCATTAGACGATAGAAAGATTCAAACATGATGCATAAGGGTACTTGAAGTCGAATATAGAAGTCAATAACGCAGTTTCAACTTGGGGAGACGGTCCGTAGGTTCCTAGTCCTAGTCCTAGTTGCAGGCCAGCAGTAGTACGACTAACTTAAGTAATACCACAGTTTCGCTGTCTTTGCAAAAAGGGACCTGCATGGGTCACCATAAAAACGTGTCACGACCCGCACCCAATATATGGGGATGAACCGTGTACTCTCTCAGCCTACGCCACAAAATCGGCGGTAGAACACTGTATCAAAATGATGAACAACCATGCAATAAAAGATATATTACAAGGGAATTCAACAAATCCACATCTCAACTCAGCATCTAAAAGATGGAACTAAATAAACTGTCTTATAAAAGAAATGTATGAAGTCTAAAGCCACAAATAATCTCAACTACATGTCTCAAAAATCAACTCCAATATCCAATACAATGTCTCAATGCTAACTAAAATATCTAAGAAAGCGCAGCAGGTTCAGATGCTGCGTACTCCTCCTGGTAGGCAAAGTTCGTCTCTAACACATCTCCCAAGTACGGGCCATACTGGTCAGGGCACATGACCTCTTCGTAATCACCTAAAATTTGTTTGATTACCCAGTCAGGATGGAACGAGTACAATTCACTGAATGCAGTTTCAAAATATAAAAATGACTATATAACAGAGGTTAGCCTTTAGACATATGATTTATAAAATAAACGAAGAAAAACAAAATAAAACTAAATGTCGAAAGCAGTAAATAAAATACAAGAAAATACTTACTGACTGACCGACTGAAGTACCTTTGATATGTGACCGGTCTCGGGACAATTACACGACACTGTCTATAATATCTACACTGTATAAAGTTACACAGTATACTGCAATAAAGAAATACTGTCTATATGGTATAAATACAATAATAATCACTGTCTACACGGTACACACGGTATAAGGTCGGATCACACATCGTTGGTACTTCACATCCCCTAACACAACAAAGAATAAAATTAACATAAAGACTGAAATCACATATCTATCGACTAACAATGACGTATAGTAAAGATCAATACTGAAAACAAGCAATAAACTGTACTAGCCTGGGGTCCTGAGCTGCTGGTATGGATCCGATACAAAAGTCGAGTCCAAGTAACCTATTTTATAAAAGTTATAAAATAAATGAGCAACTCATATCAAGATAACTCTGTTTATGTGTGTTTATGTTGTTGGTACTTTCCATATTCTTGTTTCACTTACCTGCTGTGTTGAGAGTTAGAGACTAATTATCCCTACATGCACAATTGGTAGTCTGGATCACACTTCCATATCCTGGCAAGCTAAAACCCCATCTAACATGATTTTTCCCCCTTTGGCTTACTCTCATATGCTCATAATCAAGAGCACATGAGTTATCAGGCTGTTCTGAACTCCCTGTTAACCATTTCTAGCTAGTATTACAGGACACGCTTGTATATTACATTTGTATGTAAAGAATACTACAAGTTTTGATGTAGTATCTTCCCCCTGGCCATACCCTTTATTCTGCCCTTAAGGCTTACTCTCTCCAAGACAACTGTACTGGTACCCTTAGCTATCCTACTGGTATCTTCACAAAAATTTGAGGATAGGAACATACTCTCTATGCGACTTACCCTATTGTCACGTCCTGTGTGTGTGTGTCAAAAATACTAGAGCTCGATTTGTCACTCTTCAATCGGAACCCCTGTATCCTCCCTATCACCCTTCTTCAGTTATTCATAGATCAACAGTCCTCTTCATGACTGCTATACACTTGCCACCCCTGATATCAGAGTGTTGCCTATAGCAGTGCTCATTTGATATGGGAACCATCTCTTAGACGTGTACCTGTCTAAGTTTCCTGTTGTACTGGTATCACCTGAGGCTACAGGTCACCCCTTGAACCTGCCCACATGCCCAAAAGCCTAGGTATTAGCCAGACTAAAATTTCAGCCACTACCTAATATCCCGAGGACAACCTGTGATACCCTGTGATACCTATGACAAGTATAGGGCTGAACCCTTTGCTAACCCCCAAGACAGGTTCCTAGAGGTTCAGGATATTCGAGTAGAGATTTATCCTAGGCTACTACTGGGTTGTTCCCCATGGGAGGTAGGAATAGTTTTTTTGTACAATTCTACTTGTTACAGTCTTTCCCCTTCTCTTATTGGTTTGTATGTCCATCAGTAATAGGCCTGATACACTTGATCAGGAAATTGGTTACTAGAGTATGGTGTGGATGGGTATTCAGGAGTGGTCCTTGCTTGCTTATAGGTTAGCTGATTTGCTCTGAATTTATCAGACACTCCTGAGTTCATTGGCAAGTAGGGGTTTTCAAGATCCCCTGCAATCCAAGATAACCACTCTTCACTAATTTGACCAAGATAATGCAACACAGCTCGATTTTGTACCATTATTGAGTAGGAATATAATTTACCTACCATTTACCACTGACTATTAACATAGTAATTGAATCGACTATCAAGACTTGAGTGATTCTCAGTTACCTTTGTTTCAAGGCCTGAAACCAAGATCACCCTCATACCTACATTGACCTGATACCAATCCTTAGCTATCAGTTCCCTGGCTTACTGGCCTAACTTCTATTGTACAAGACAACTCTAGATCGTTCAGTCCATTTATGATGGTAGGGAATCTATGTATCTTAGGATTTATAGGCCACAGTGTACCCCACAACTATCCCCGATGCTCCTGTACACAAGGCTGATAGCAGGTTACCATCTATTATTCTTAGTAAACTGTCACCCTTCAGTCCTAGGCTTTTATTAGGTCTGTGTACTAGGTAGCAGTCCCTGGTGATTTGGTTTTGACCTCCCCAATGTGTCAGCGTATCAGTTATCATCTGAATTTAAGGAGATTCAATTACCAAACCGCTGGTATTGAGGAAAAGTTCCTCTGTTTGTGTTCAATGGATTTCAAGGAGGGTTTAACAGGGTGGGGCTTGATCTACCACAAGTATGGCTCTGCCCCTAGGTTTTTAGGGTGTTCTATAGTAAGGTTATAGGAACAGTAGTCTTGGTCCTACTTGGTACGGTCACCATGCTACCTATACTCCTATTGATGGGTTGATAGGGACTGAACTATAGGGGTACTCCTATGTATTATTCAGACTAATAATCAAACACTTACACTGCCTTTCCTCCTTGTTCTCTAGTGTATGCACATAATACTAAATCGACCAATTTGCCGAATAGGGAAAAACTCACATGTCTGCCTTTGTAGGTGTCTCGAACTTGCTCTTCCCTTATGCAGTTGATGCAGAGTTATTAGGGTTTGTAGGGGTCTCATGGATCGGCAAGTTCATATATATATATATATATATATATATATATATATATATATATATATATATATATATATATATATATATAGTGCCGAGGTCGGTCAGGTGTTAACAGATAAGGGGAAAACAAATTAAATTTGGATTTGGAGTGATCACCCTCCATAGAGATTTGGATTTGGAGGGGGATCACATCCTCTTGCAAGTTAATAAGCAGGGGTTTTGAAGAAGGATTAGTTCGAATAGAATTTAAACTGAAGTTTGAATTTGATTCTAAACGTTTTGCACTTCGGTCTCTGACCAAATTTCGATTTCATATTTTCTCCTCTATTGCTATAATAATTAAGTATTCCATAAGAATAATTGCTAAATAAATAAATAAAAAATTTAACATAATGCAAACTGATCAAGGGGTTTACACTATCTACAGTGACGCCTCAGGGAAGGATTTGGGTTGTGTCTTACAGCAGCATGGGAAGGTGAGTGCCTATGCATCTAGGCAATTACGTCCGCATGAGAAGAACTACCCTACCCATGATTTGGAGTTGGTGACAGTTATTTTTTCTCTTAAGTTGTGGAAGCACTATCTATACGGAGAGCGTGTGGAGATCTTCATAGACCACAAGAGCTTGAAGTATGTATTTACACAGAAAGAGCTCAACATGAGGCAACACAGATGGTTGGAGTTGATGAAGGACTTTGACATTTCATTACAGTATCATCCAGGGAAGGCCAACGTGGTTGCCGATGCCTTGAGTAGGTATCCGGTAGTTATGTGTTTGACGATGGATCATCACTTGTTAAAATATTTGGAGAGCTTGGGGATCGAGGTGATCGTGCCAAGAGTTCAGATGCAGATATGGGGCCTTCAGATTCAGTCAGACTTGATGGAGAGGATCAAGTCGGCTCAGTTCGACGATGTTACTCTACGGTATATCCGAGAGCAGGTTCGAGCAGGATTGGTGGATGATGAGTTTGTCATTGCAGAGGATGGTGCATTGAGGCACGGTTCCAAACTATGTGTGCCTATCGAAGAGCTTCGAGAGCAGGTTATACAGGAGGCCCATCATTCTCAGTACTCTATGCATCCAGGTGCCAACAAGATGTATAGGGATTTGAAGGAGCATGTATGGTGGTATGGGATAAAGCGGGAAGTAGCACGCTTCATAGCCAAGTGTTTAGTCTGCCAGCAGGTTAAGGCAGAGAGGTAGAGGCCAGGAGGACTGTTGCGGCCATTGTCCATTTCGGAGTGAAAGTGGGAGCACATCACGATGGACTTTGTTTCTGGATTGTCGCGTACACCATGAGAGAAAGACGTGATTTGGGTCATCGTAGACAGGTTGACCAAATCAGTCCACTTTTTGCCATTTAAAGTGGGTACGTCTACGGAGAAGCTAGCAGAGATGTATATGCGACAGATTGTCAGGATACACGAAGTTTCGGTAAGCATTATCTCGGATCGGGATAGTCGCTTTACTTTCCATTTCTGGCGGAGTCTGCAGACTAGTTTGAGCACTCAGCTCAAGTTCAGTACTACATACCACGCTCAGACGGACGGACAGTCAGAGAGGACTATTCAGATATTCGAGGACATGTTACGGACTTGTGTTCTAGATTTTGGAGGATCTTGGGAGGATCACCTGCACTTACTGGAGTTTGCATACAATAACAGTTTCCAGTCCAGCATCGGGATGTCACCATTCGAGGCACTGTATGGGCGTAGATGTCGTACACCCTTATCTTGGGATGACGTTGGAGGGCGAGCTTTATTGGGACCTGAGATGGTTGTTGACGCAGCCGAGAAGGTAAAGCTCATCAGAGATCGACTTTGCGTGGCGCAGGACAGACAGCGACATTGAGCCGATAGCGACCTGAGACCTTTGCAGTTTGAGGTACAACTTAGACATAGGATTAGAATCTTGTTTGTTTTGTGATTTTATTTAATCATGTGATTGTTACAATTAAGTTGAGACCATGTTTGTGCTAGGTTGGAGATCTGATGTTCTTGAGGATATCTCCGACGCGTGGTACTATTCGCTTCGGTGGAAGTGGAAAGCTTAGTCCGCATTTCATCGGACCTTTCGTTATCAGCGGAAGAGTCGGTGACGTGTCATACAGACTGGACTTGTCCTCTGCATTAGAGGGAGTCCACAATGTATTTCACATGTCGCAGTTGAGACGGTATGTGGCAGATCCCAGCCATGTACTGGATCATTTCGAGATCGAGGTGGGCCCTACTCTTAGTTATCTAGAGCAGTCTATGGAGATTATGGATCGACGGGAGAAGGTGCTGAGGAACCAGACGATACCCTTAGTTCGCGTAGCTTGGAGGCATCATTCTCCAGGTGAGTCTACCTGGGAGAGGGAGATGAGATGCGCGAGCAATACCCTTGTCTTTTTCAGTCTTGAGGTATGATTTTTCTATCCTTCTCATGCATTCAGTTTTGCCTTTAATTTTGAGGACAAAATTATTTTAAGGAGGGTAGATTTGTCACACCCATATTTTTAATTTAGGGGTATTTTAGTCATTTTTTTAGTCATTATGTATTTATTTGAATTTTCTTATTAATTTATTAATTAATGTGATGCTTTGTAGCTTGATTGGTGTTTTGAGTAGCATATGGTGGTTTGACTTTAGATTAAGAGCCTAATATGATAATTAGGATTATTTTTGACCTTTAGAATTAATTTCAGAATTAATTTCCATTTTGGCAATGATTTAATAGTTTTAAGTCATTTTTACATAGGCCTTTTTAACCCTTTTTGACATGGACATTTTAGCAACTCATGGAGTGCTTGGCCCATGTGCAAACCCTAACCCTAACACCCCCTAGCATGGTCGGCCACAAGCATCCCTCTTTCATTTATAGAGATCATTAGCCTCCACTAGATCTAGAGCAAACCCTAATCTCTCTTTTCTCCAAAATCCTAGATTTCTCATTCGGAGTCCGTTTCACCTCAAATGAATTTTGTTGCGCTCGTTGGGAAGAGGAGAACTTGCTGGAGTACTGCTAGCAAGGAGGTTGAGGCATTTGCTTGGGAGAAATCGACCGACAAAGCGCTCGAAAAATTCCTTTTATTGAGATTCTGACTCTCAATAGGTAATCCTCGTTCTACCTTTGTTTCTTCTAAATTTTTATCATTTTTTCATCCATATAGGCACCCTCGATATGTGTATGAATTTTGGTAGGATTTTGGTTTCGTTTGATAGCGGTATCGGACACGTATCGGTCTTATGTAGCACGTGTTCGACGAAATGCCACTTAGAACTGAAAAGTGTTAATTTTTGATTCTATTTTCATGAATTCCTTCCTAATATGATTTGTAATAATTTTTGTAAAGATAGATTGGAAATTGATACAATTTTAGCGTCCGAACAAATATGGACACGCGTGCACGAGATCCTGTGCACGGTCCCGTGCACGCCCTGTTGTCTGTGCGTCATAACTCGACGCATAGAGCTCCATCTTGTATAAAATTTCATGATCACGTGGAGGCAACCACTGCCCACATGCTCCAAAAATTTCACGATGTTTCATCGAGCGAGCGCGAAGAAATCCGACGTGCACTGGTCAGCCCACACAGTGCATGTGGCTGAATTTCGCCGTTGACACGACCTTCGTACGCGGACATGACACGTCGAGGACCCATTCCAGGAACACGATCACGTAGCCCTGTACCTAGACTACCCAGGGACCCGATCCTGAGTCACGGCGCGGCTCGAATCGCGAGCCACGAGGCTCGACACGCGCCCACGGGCGGTGCACGGCTGTCGCAGGTCGCTGTGTCGTGTAGACACAATATGGTATTGTGTTAGCGTGTCCTAGACCTACCCTGGGATGCTACCTAGCTGTATGCACGAGCACGAGGCTTCTCGTTGCGTGTGTGGCTCTCAATCGAGCGATGTACGCACTCTTCGACACGCAAAATTGGTTTTTCGGTACGCGTTCGGTGGACACGATACGGACACGGTTTTGACTCTGTGAGAACACGAGCACGTCTCACATGTTGATGCCAACATATTTGTTAAGTTTCACGGGTTCTAGTAGTGTATTTTGAGATTTGGGTCGATATGTGTAATTTCGAGTTTTTCCTTCAATGTAAATTTGAATTGTTTTGTAATATTTTGATTTTCTGAATTTTAACGATCAAATTCTGAGTTTACGATTCATATATGATATTCTGGGTTTGTAGGAATTGGTCTTTGGTTTTATATCCTATTTAATTACCATTTACATATACAATTTGGATTTTTCCTTATGTATATATATATGTATATGTGTGTGTATATATATATATATATATATATATATATATATATATATATATATATATATATATATATATATATATATTTATATTTATATTTATATTTAAATGACTTTGTGTATATGTAAATATATTGGAATGAGGGTTCAAGGTACTGATTTCCAGGTTTGAGTCCACTTCTCGGATTCGAGTGGCCAATTTCATTTACCTATATGAGTATGTATATGTATATTTATGTAAATGTCTATATAGTTTTCCTTTCATTAGACTTGTGAATATATGTAATTATATAATATATCCATATAGTTGTATCTTAAACCTTTTGTTCTCAGATTTGATTCATAACAGTAGTCCTTTATCACACACCAATTTCCTTCAAGTCACATAATTATATAATATATCCATATAGTTGTATCTTAAACCTTTTGTTCTCAGATTTGATTCATAATAGTAGTCCTTTATCACACACCAATTTCCATCAAGTCACATATTATATATATATATATATATATATATATATATATATATATATATATATATATATATATATATATATATATATATATATTTTATATATATATATATATATATATATATATATATATATATATATATATATATAACCTTAATGAATGTGAATATACCTACATGTATGTGGATTGATTATGAATGTAACCATAGGGTATTGGGACAGATTAGGATCGACCCAATGAGCCCAGTTTAGTCGAGTTGACCAAGTTGATAAAAGTCAACTTTGGGTCAAACTTGTTCCAAATCGACTCAAACGAACTCGGAATGACTTGTAAACTTGTGTGTGGCCTAAAAATTAGTAAACGGACTAGTTGACTTAGAGTTGACCAGGTTTGACCAGAGTTGACCAAGGTTGACTTTGACCTAGAAGGACTTAGAAACATGTAGAATTGTATTGTAGCCCTTTCTTATAATATGTTAGACCATGTTGTGACTTGTGGTTACTTTAAATAGGTTTATATTACTCCAGTTCAGTTACACATCCTCATCAGTAGCTCGGATTGTCAGGTGAGTACATTCTCTGACCGTTTCATTCTTGCTTGGACATATTTACTTGTTATAGACTAGTTTACTTATTGCTGTCATGATATTATCACGAATTAGTACTATATGGATCTTTTTATGCGATGTTATCCCCTCGGATACATCGGGTATATTGTGCTCATGTACTTTATCATATGCATCATCTACTCATTGTATTAGTATTTATTCATGTATACTCATGTGACATTCATGTACACTCATGATCATGTGAGCCTTCATGTATAACCCAGTGTGCATGTGGACTAGCTATCCATGTGACACACTACTTTCATGTGCAATAACATAACCTGGACAGATTCTAGTGTACTGGTTGGGGCAGGAGAGTATTTATTTGGTTATGTGATCTACACCCTTTTCATGTGCAACTCCAAACTAGATTTAAGTCAGGTATAACCTAAGCCAGTTTATATAACCAGATTGTGCTCTACACCACGTAGTTAGTTCAGTTCTCTTATTGTATCATGTATATCTATTTTTATATATCTTGCTCTCTTTTGTTGTCTTATTTCTTTCTCAGCAGTTCATGTATATTATTCTATAGCTTGTTTCATATTTTCTTTCATGTTATAAACTGTGTGAGAGATATGTATTCGTTCCTGTCCTGACTGGACCTGTTGAAATATTACAGATGATGTGGATTGCTGCGACACTTACTATAAAGCAGGCCTAGTTGACACAGGTGACCTGGACCCTCAGCAGGATCCAATAGTCGCTGAAGACTTGCCATGAGTTAGATTAGACTGATATTATTACCTAGTTATGAGACATTGTGATTGTATTGAGATTTTATTATGGTGTGGTTTACACCGGGATTATTATTCATTTTGTGACTCTCTGTTGAGATTATCTTTCTTCTATTCCATCTTAGTTATTGTGATTGAGTTGTACCATATATATATCATTCTCAATTGGAGCATATTCTAGATTGTGTTAGATGTTGGACCTAGGACAGCGTTCTACCGCCGACACTGCGGCGTAGCCTGGATGTACCCACGTCTCGTGCCCTTACACCGGGTACGGGTCTTGACACATTTTTAGTGGTGGCCCATACAGGTCCTCTTAGTCACAACTAGTGCGATTTCATAGTGGTACTCGAATTAGAGTATCACTACAGCCTGCAGTAGGATATAGGATATAAGTTAAGGTACTCAATCACATTAGGAAAACTCTTATCTAATTCTTGCTGTTATTTATCTTCTTTTGAAAACAAACTGTCCTCCTTTGATTATATCGCTTCTTTTTCAGTAATTGATTCCTTGTTTGATCTGTCTTCAGGATGGTGGAGACACGATTGCAATGCTCTGGTCTAAGGGATACCGCTGAGAGGTTTGCCACTTCTTGCCCGACTCAGCATGAGCCAGTGACTACAGTACCTCTTGTTTCAGCTCAGGTGGGCCCGTTTGCAACTTTTGGGGGTGCTCCTCCACCAGTTCTGAGGACTACCCCAGGATTTCAAGGGATGCTACCACCACCGCCTCAGAGGACAGTTGATATGGCACAGTTCTTCGCCTTCATGCAGCAGATGATGGAGACTCAGCGATGTCATACGAAGGATATGAGACAGGGTATTGATAATGCCCATCAGTTAGCAATGGTGGCAATATAGAAGGTGGCTACCCAACCGCAGGAATGGCAGATTCATTCTTACCAGCCGAGAACTCTAGGCATTCAGGACTTCCAGAAGATGCGGCCGCGAGACTTCAAGGTTACTGAGGATATCCTATATGCTGACGACTGGATCGAGCATATAGAGGAGATCTTTCATCTTGCAGAGATACCAGCTAGGCTCCAGGTGGAAGCTGCAGGCAGTCATATATAGGACCTTGCCTGCACTTTGTACCAGACCGACCCCAGGATTGGTACAGCGGGCCAAACTTGGAAGACTTTTGTCAGCCCCTTGACCAATTTTTTTTGATTTTATTAAATTGAAATCCATTTGTATTTGCCTCATATATATTGTTATTGTCTTATATATATATTGTTATGATTTATAGATTTATTATACTTAAAATATCAATAAAAGGGACCAAGGGCCAATAAAGGTATTAACAGGGACTTGAGTGAAAAAGCTGAGGATTCAAATCCTCTAACAGGGTCGACCCTCAAAGTCTTGGAAACAGATTTCCCTATCTGTTGGAGATATTCTCAAATTTCCAATAGGCAAGTTCGAAATTGTTTAAAACAAAATCTCTATTCAAACATCAGTTGGATTTAACCAACTATTTATAAGCCTACACATGTGCAACCTTTCAAACCCTATTTAAACCCAAGCCCGGCCAAAGTTGGATATCTCCAACTATAATTCAATTTGGATTTCCCTTGATAGTCACCCTGACCCTTGTTGAATTCAAGATAAACCCCAATCTTGAGAGATCGGCCCAAATTGAGTTTAAACTCCAATACCCTTTTATGGCCGACCCCTTTAATTCAAATCTGGGGATGAGCCGGTTCCTTCCTGTACCAAATTCAACTTCATCCCTAGTCGATCTCATCCAATCCCCGGAGAAAGATCGACCATATCCAAAACCTTATATATATACGTATGTATGGAAATCAGTCATCCCCACTTATTTCTCATCGAACTCTAGTCTCCTTCACCGAATCCACCGAATTTCCCCTCGAGGACCTCTGCGCATTCTTGATAGCCACAGGAAAACTCTTCAATAAGGTAACGATCGAAACCCTTCTTGAATCTACCATGTTATCTGTTTGTCACTCAATACAAAGAGGAGCCAAGTATATGGGGAATCCGAGTACAGACCTGCGTATCAAGAGATTGGTGGTCTAAATTGGTGTTACTTACATATATATCTAGTAGGCACCCGAGTATACCTCTGTGTCTAAGTATCAACCAATACCCGTGTTGCGTAGGTATACATCTGGGTTGTGTGTGGGCATAATGTTAGTACATCAGTAGAATTTCTACTACTGTAGATGTATACATAAAGTAGTGTCGAGGAATTCAAATATAGGTGTTCATCACCAATGTAAGGCAAGGAACTGATGTGCAGGTCCCTACATTATGTACTGTCATTAGTACCAAATAGTGGATACATGGGGAAGCAGGGGCTGTCCTTGCAGATATCTGTATTTGGACGAGAGTGAAGTATCAGTGCCTGTCAATACATGTATTGATCCTTCATGTAAGGAATTTGATCATGTACACTCCGTACGCAAGTTGATTTAAACTCTGAGAACACAAATTAGATATCGGTTAGGATTGAGTCATCATATCACATACCAAGTAAGAATCTGATTTCTAGTATCAGCCTTCCACTTGACCAAGTCGAATCCCCATATCAGGCCTTGCATATGACCAGCCTACATTTGATTCATTAGGATCAGTCCCAACCTTTGATTCAGTCCACCTTGGATTGGTACCAGCCAATGAAGGGATGACTCGAGCATACCTGTATTAGTGTTCATTTCTCTTGAACGCTGTTCTGTTTACTGCATTTAGTTACAGTCCATTCATTTTGATGTGTCCATTATATATATTGTTTAGTCTAATTTGTACCTTGTCTCCTCTGTGACTCTACCTTCTTCTCTTTGATTGCTTCAGCTTTACTTGTATTATTGTTACACTCTGGGCAAGTTTTCTGATTCAACACATTTGTCATAACTTCGCAAACCCAATTTTCCTGTATCTTACCTTGTATCACTGATACATGCCATGTATCAGAGCTGGGTATCCATTGTATATTGCATTTATGCAATATTAGCAGCTGGCTACTAGACTTCACTACAAATTTACCACTGCTACACTTGGTTAGACCTGCACCTGCTTTCTTTGGCACTGTACTTGCATTTGCTAGTTCATTTCACCTACTACCTTCTATTAGCACTGTACAACCATACCACTGCATCTCCCATCATTCTATAGTACACTACATTCATTTCTATACATCCATTTCACTGTATTTCAATAGCTTTGCATGCACTGTCCTGTATATAGGAAGAAATGGCCTGCATTCATCTTATGGACTAATAACCTGGTACCATTTCATCCTTGAGTGCCACCTGTATCAGGCTACTACCCCATGTTCAGTCATGGGCATTCAGTTAGAGTATTAGTCCCCAGTCCAGAGCTTAATTCAGTCCCTAATATACATGTATCAGTCTTTGATAGGCTGTATCAGTCCTTAAATTGGACTTGATATCAGCCACTGCATACTACATTCAGTCCCTTTGAACTCTCATGTTCATCTTGATAAAACTTGAAGGCAGAGTTTCCCAGTAAGAGACACAACACTGGTGCCAGTTTAATTGTATCGATCTTTCTTGAGGTTTGGTCTTGTCTTTAAACTCTGCCAACTTAGAAGAGTATAACAATTAAATAGCATGTTTAAGTTACAAAGTGCCTTTGGGAGTACCGAATGAAACCACCTTTAATAGGAATAATCTCTACTACTATGAACTGTAAATAAATATACTGAATGAAAGAAATGATAACCACTCGCAATGATGAGAACAAATAGAATGAGGCACTTCCAAGAAGCCATGTTGCATGACAGAGCACTGAGAGCAGACAGCAGGAATTTAGCGTATTAGCGACACCAACATGATATCAATAGAGATGTGAATCCAAAGTTGGGGTTTCCTTGTATCCGTGTTTTGCACTAATATGTTGTTCCATGGAATACCTCAGTCTACAACAATGGTAGCAGCAACCCATTTATAGGGATAAATTTTGGGGCCACAAGTTGGGCACAAGTACGGTACAGGGAAAGCATGGGTAGGACTAGGAAGTATAGTATCTTGTATAAGGATATACAAATGCTATAATAATATCAAAGGATAGATTACAGATGAAGGGTGGGAATATTATGGTTTGAAACCACTTATATTATATATATACATAGGTATAGGCTTGACATACATGTAGGAGAGGTAAACCAAGTCAATCAATCTAGTTAAGGAAGATCAAATGGGTTAAGACCCAAGAGCCTTAAAAACCAATTAAATAGA
>JANAVB010014796.1:36388185-36423185 GCA_029216955.1 Iris pallida | reverse complement strand
GGTCTTTTATTTTGAGTACTATGAATAAAATATCAAATCCTTCTCTTGTTATCTCTAATATAGAATTCTCTAATGTTTGGCATGGCAGACTAGGTCATGTGAATTTAGGCTCACTCAAAAGGATGATAGACTTGGATCTTATTCCTAAAACTCCAACAGATGATAAACACAAATGTGAGATTTGTGTTCAAGCCAAATATACTAGAATACCATTCAGATCTGTCCAAAGGGATTCCGACCTTCTAGGACTCATTCATAGTGACGTATGTGATTCTAATAGGGTTTTGACCTGAGGTGGTAGAAAATAATTTTTTTATTATAGATGATCATTCAAAGTATTATTACACCTACATTCTTAAAACCAAAGATGAAGTTCTAGACAGATTTTCAAGGTCTATAAATCTAAAGCTGAGAACCAGTTAGATAAAAGAATTAAGATTCTTATATCAAATCATGGTGGAGAGTATACCTCAAATGAAATGACTAACTTCTGTGAAGAACATGAAATTATTAATGAGATAACTGCTCCTTATTCACCACAGTCCAACGGAGTTGCGGAAAGAAAGAACCGCACTCTGTTACATGGTAACTGTAATGCTTCTCAACTCAGGTGCTCCTGATAATCTGTAGGAAGAAGCCTTATTGTCAGCATATTATATCCTTAATAGGATACCTAGTAAGTCTAATGATAAGACACTATATGAGTTATGGAAATGTCGAACTCCTAGGATTAATTACCTAAAAGTTTATGGATGTCTAGCTAAGGTAGGAATTCCTGAACCTAAAAAGAGGAAGCTTGGATCTAAGACTGTAGATGTTGTGTTCATAGGATATGCTTTAGATAACAATGCCAATAGATTGAGAACAATAAGTACAACTCCATCATTGAGAACAATACTTGATTTTTAGCAGACCTACCTTTAGGTAGTAAACCAATAGGTTGCAAGTGTATCTTCAAAAAGAAACTTGGAGCCGATGATACTATAGAGAAATACAAGGCTAGATTGGTAGCAAAAAGTTTTATCCAAAAAAAATGATTAAATTATTTTGATACCTATTCTCCTGTAGCTAGAATCACTTCCACTAGAAGCCTTCTAACTTTAGCTTCCATTCATGACATGCTAATCCATCAAATGGATGTAAAGACAGCATTTCTAAATGAAGATTTAGAAAAAAAAATCTATATGGAGCAACCTGATGGTTTCATTGCTAAAGGTCAAGAAAAAGGTTTATAGGTTAGTATTTCTATTAAAACAAGAAGAACAAACATTTTTGTATTGAACTTTTGTATCTAATTACAAACACAACAGAGTATAATGTAGGACTTAGATGTAGTCCTATGAGTACACTTTTATTTTTATCTGGGAACCGTGGCGATGGAGTGAGTGGTAATATGTTGACTCTATTGACGATCTGATGAGGATCTCTAACTCTCTGAAGGTCTAGATTGCTCTAGAACGGGCAGTGACTTGAAATGGATTGAGACTCTTGCAAGTGCTCTGGATGTTGATGTGATCGAAGCATTTCAGAAGTGACAAATGAACCATGGAAAGGTTGAATAAAGGAATGATCCTTCTATTTATAGGCAGCAGAATGATCTTCTTATGCACGCATATATGTTATGCACCTAGAGAGCTTGAACGTAGGGACGCCACATGGCTGGTGCTATTTTGCGCATAGATAATGTGCCCCAAAGTTGGAGCTAAATCTGTTTGAGCTGAACTGTTGGCCTATGGAGGAGCTGACACATGGCAGTTAGAAATTTGGCTGTTGCTGAGATCTTGGGTGGTTAGCACCCATTCGTAGGCAGAACTGAGTCAAAATGACACGTGACAAGTGTCAATGGCTCAAAGATCTTGGATTTGGTGGAGAGAGATCTGTCAGAATGTGCCTAGGATCTGGCGTATGGGAGAACTTGGTCTATGACTTTTAGGAGTCACAAGCAAGTTTGGGTGCATGGATTTTGAGGCGCATGCAGAGCTTCGAGCGCATGGCGGAGGAGGCGCATGCAGGGACTTGACTTCTTTCTTTTGGGATCATGAGCAAGCCTGGACACATGGATTTTGAGGCGCATATGGAACATTGGGCGTATGGCTATGGAGGCGCATGCAAGTGATCAGTCGACCACGTGGCGGGACACAGCTCTAATCGACAGAATAAGTAATGATGAAGCTGGCATCGGAGAATCTTTGTTTTCAGTAAAAGCTGTCAACTGTTCAGTCTTCGAAAAGCGTGCTGCCAACTCATAGCATTAAATGCTTGATGGGTGATGAGCCTGAGCGGGCGCATCTCTGTGCATCACTGGGCGCATCATTCTGTGCTCCACTGTTCGTATTGGTATGGGGCACATGGTGCTGACGAGCACATCCGTCGCGTGACGCATACTTATTGGTCAGTCTTTATCGACTTTTTTGAGGCACTAATGACTTCTTTGATGTTGAATTCGAAGGGGCAGATTCATCACCATAAATACAAGTTTATTGCTCTGACTTCAGGGAAGTTACCACTTGGTGCGTAGGTTTGATTTGTCCTAGCTTATAAATAACAGCATGGAAAAAAAATTTATTTCTCGTTCCACTTTCCTTCCCGAATGGAGATGAACTCGACCGGTCCTCCTCCTTGGCGAGACGCTGCACTGTGGGTTACCGATCTCCTCGTTCGAAGAAGCTTTAACGACGAACTCCTTCAGAATACTGAGATACGCCGAGTTGGCTGTTCATGTTCGTGTACTTCATCAACTGTGTGCCATGATATTGATTACTGGGTTTGGATTTTGTCTGCTCTAGTTTTTGTTATGCTTGAAGTGTCACAGGCAAGGTGCATGTTGCATCCAAAGATCAAGGTTGTAGCAGACTGCCCCGTTCTTCTCTATAACTGCTTCATTAGCTGAAGCACTCGTATGTTACGAGGAAGTGATTCGCTCTGACGGGACGGGATGATGCGCCATGAGTCGTCAGAGTGATGCGCCTAGCTGGAACATTTGAGGGATGCGCCTAGCCAAGATATCTGAATGATGTGCCTAACTGAAGTTTTTTTAGGCTTTCTCCTTTGTAGTAGAGTTTTTATTGTAACAAAGAGTTTGGACATGTAATAGACTCTCATATGCAATAAGTCTGATTTTTATATCTCTCTTTCCCTTGCGGTGCCAAGTGTTCTATTTTGAGTTCCTTTGCACACAATATTCTGTGACGCATGACGCTTTAGGGCGCATGCCAGTTTGGAGCGCATAAGGGTTTTAGCCTTTGATGCGCCCGTAATTTTCATGCTTCTACAAGATATCCTTCAAAGTTTTTAAAACTTTCTGTCATATTTTGGAATACTTTGAACAAGAAGCATGGGTAGTAGATATTCTAGGCATATACCATGTCTAGGCGCATGGCCGGTGCATATGCGTATTGGCGCATGTTCTTTTTGATTTTAAATGTCAAAAAAGATAATTCCTTGTTTTGTGAAGTGACAATGATGATCTTTTGGAAGATATAGAGCCGTCGGTTTTACGAGACCCGAAGCGCCTGCTACTGACATCACATCTCATTGATTCACGCGTGTGGCAGTGCCTATAAATAGGTGCCTGATGAAAGAGAAATTTATCTTTTTTCTTTCTTCTTTCTTAGAGCTTTTCTTTTTTTTCTTCCCTTCTAAAACCCTAGCTGAGATGGCGCCCAAGACTCCCAGTGGCGGTGCTGGCCGAGGCAGAGGCCAGGGCAAGAAGCCCGTCAAGACCGACGTCGAAGAGGCCCCCGCTGTCGAAATGACGTACGCCAACGTACGGTCGGAGGTGATCAGTAAGTGAACTGCTGTATTGGAACAAAGCAGAAGTTTTACGACTGCGAAGGCAATGGCGGTCTTGCATATTGGGTTGATCCGATCTCATAAGGTCCACGACCACATGGCTAAGATCTTGGAAGCTTCTGTTGCTGAGCACGATCATCACCTTACATGCTCCAGAGTATTCGGCAGAATGATTTTTTTGTCTTGATAGAGGAAGAACATAACAAGTTGGTGGCTGAGGTTGAGTCAGCCTATTCCGACACCATAGCCATCTGGGAACAAGAGCTGGCCGAGGCTGAGGCCAAGGAGCAAAGGTTATCTTCGTCTATGGAAGAGAAGGCCAATCTGCGGGAATCCTTGAATGCTAGCCTAGTACAAGTTGACGCCAAGATTCGTCTCCTTTAGGAGCAGCGGGCTCAACTTCTGGCTGATTCTGAATGGGCACAGGCCGAACACATTATGCTTAAGGAGGAAGCGATGAAGTTTACTCGCCATATGGACTTCTTGTTTCGTTAGAAGAAGGAATTAAATGACAAATATGAAGCTGACATCGCCTATGGGGCCAAAGAGGCGATGTGCCATGAAGTTGAGCATCGGGTTATGGCGACTGTGGAGACCAGGACTGAAGCTTTGAAGCACCGTATTGACAAGTTGTCTGCTGACCCTTAGTTCTTTCGCTCTTTTTGCCGCTTTTTTGTTTGAGAAATAGTTGTCTCCTCTAATTTCCTTTCAAGTACGAATATAGTCCTTTACTTTTATGGAAAATAAAGAACTTTTTGTTTGTTCAACTTACCATGAACTTGTAATCTTTGTGGGTCTATTATCTTTTGCGTACCTTGGTTTCTAGGTATAAATAATAAGTTGTGAGAGAAAACAAACATATTTACTCAGAGGTGATATGGACATGGTAAATATGGGGTTGATGGTAGAGTTTTCCTACTCAGAGGTGATGTGGACGTGGTAGGAATGAACTTGGTGGGGGGTAGGTAGAACAAATCAGAGGTGATATGAGCATGGATGTTCGATGATTGGGTTTAACAATACGGGGTTGTTGGATGAAATATTTACTCAGAAGTAATGTGGACGTGGTAAACATAGATTTTAGCATGATCTTACGAAACGTAAGATTTAGCTTTATGGGGATATAGAAAAACAACTCAGAGGTGATATAGACATGGATGTTTTCTACTGGAGAGAGAATGCAATGGAATAACTGGGCTCCGGAAGCATATGATTATAAAAGAATGGGGGTGAACTATATGGTTGAGTTCATAAATTCTCTTGCTGGGGAGATGGAAGTACATGTTAAGGGTTCTCAGGCATAATACTTATTTAGGAACTTGCCGTTGATTGGCATCATGAACAAGTCTCCATTTGGTTTGGCAAGTCGATAGGCGCCGTTAGAGTACACCATCTCTAAGATGAAGGGGCCTTTCGGGTTCGAACTTTTCTGGCATCTTGTGAGTCATCACCATTGGTCTTCTGATTGACAGAACAAGGTCACCTACTTGAAAAGTCCTTTGTTTGACCTTCGTATTGAAGGCTTATAAAATACGAGCTTGGTAGAGCTTGATGCGTTGTTGAGCCAAGGGATGTTTCTCGTCTAGCGCCTCCAACTCTTGCAGACAGTAACATTGATTGTCTTATTCTGTCAGCTGGTTCGTGATAGCCACATGTAGTGAGGGGATCTGGATTTCCAGAGGCAGTGCCGTTTCGCTTCCGTAAACCAGAAAGAATGGTATGTTGCCCGTTGGGGTCCGTACCGTTGTGCAGTAGGACCAAAGGCATTCGCCTAATTTCTTGTTCCAGTCGTGTTTGTTAGATGACACGACCTTTTTGAGTAGCTTGACAATTATTTTATTGAAAGCTTCAGCCAACCCGTTTGCTGCTGAATTATAGGCAATTAATACCACGTTCTGAATGCAATTCTTGTCACAGAACCTGCTAAACACATGGCTGATAAATTGTGGACCATTATCGTGGATGATCCTTCAGGATACCCCAAAATGGTAGATGATGTGATGTTTGATGAAACTGACCACCGTGGAGCTCTTTACCTCCGTCAGCGATACTACTTTCGCCCACTTAGAGAAGTAGTCGGTGATTGCCAGGATAAAGCAGTGTCCATTGGATAAAGGAGGGGTGATTGGTCCTACTATGTCCATACCCCAGGCTTTGAATGGCCAGAAAGCGATCGTAGGGTGTAGATGTTCCGACGGTTTGTGGATGAAGTCAACGTGGAGCTGACAGGCACGACACTTTTTTGCATATTTTATAGCGTCAACCATCATAGTAGGCCAGTAATAACCCATTCGTCGGAGTCGGTCATGGAGCTTAGGACCAGGTTGATGAGCCCCACAGTCCCGTCATGAGCTTCTCGAAGAGCTTCGGCTGCCTTCTCATTCGATAGACATCGGAGGAGAAGCCTATCGTAGGAGCGCCGGTACAACATTTTGGTGGCTGTATCATAGTATAATCGGAGGGAGCACCTTTTAACAGTAACTGCTTCCTTTTGGTCGTCTGGGAGGATTTCATAGACTACGAAGTCGATGAATAGAAATCGCCAGTCTCTGACATTGACGCTGACGTCTGCAGGCATGGCATGGTTTAAACACATGCATAGATTATTTTTGGGGCATGCTAAATCTCGACCAATTACCGTAACAAAGTATTGAGTCCCGATGGGTGACCAATGAGGCTGTGAGGCCAGCCAGAGCATCAACCTCCAGGTTTTGTAGCCGAGGTACGTATTTTATGAAGAACTCGGTGAAGGTTAAGATGATGTCCAAGGCCGCTTTGTGGTAAGGGACGAGGTCCTCGTGGCGCACCTCTTATTGTCTTCGAACTTGATTGACGACAAGTTTTGAGTCACCATCAGACTCGAGGTATTTTACCCCCAGCTGTCTTGCTAACTGGAGCCCCATAATGAGGGCATTGTACTCCGCTACATTATTGGAGCACGACTCTGAGAGGGAGTAGGCATGCTGGATAACTAACTTGTCGGGAGAGATCAAGATGACCTCCACTCCTACGATGATCTGACCGTTGGGGCCTATTCTTGAAGCACCATCAAAGAACATTCGCCAATCGAGATTTTCTTCGGTGGCATTGGACTCTAACACCTCATCTGGAATGTCTTCATAGAGTTTAGAGGATCCCGTAATTGGATGTGCTACTAGGAAGTATACCAGTGCTTGGCCCTTTATAGCTTTTTGCGGGATAAATACCATATTATATGGTGTCAATAGTATTGCCCAAGTAGCCAATCGAGAGTTTAGCGCACCTAGCTTTGTCATGAGAACTCTGAGTGGATTGACTCGAGAGATGACATGGATCGTCTACCCCGAGACATAATGAAAAGTCTTCTGATAGCGAATACCAGAGCTAGACATTCTTTTTCGACAGGATTGTACCAGTGTTCGGCCCCGATCATTGTCCTGCTGAGGTAGAAGATAGCTTGCTCGTAGCCTGCATCATTGTTCTGAGCTAATAGAGCGTCGAGCGAATGATCCATCGTACAGACGTAGAGCAAAAAGAGTTTGCCTATGACTGGTGCTACCAAGACTGGGAGACTTGTGAGATAAGCCTTGATGTCGTCAAATGCCTTCTAACATTCCTCCGTCCAGACGTAGGAGACTCCCTTCTTCATGAGTTTTGTAAAGGGTTAGCATTTTTTAAAAAGGTTTACAATAAATCCCTGGATGTATGCGAGACATCCTTGTAGGCCTCAAAGTTCTCTAAGGTTCTTCGAAGGTTCCATGTCAACTATACCTTTGGTCTTCTCAGGATCCATATGGATGCCTTTTGCAGTGATGATGAAGCCCGGGAATTTATCGCTAGAAACCCGAAAGAAGGATTTAACGGGGTTCATCTTGAGTTGATGTGCCCGCATAAAATCGAAGATCGTCTTCAAATCTTGTAATTGATCACCTCGTAGCCGGCTTTTAACAGTGATGTCGTCGACATAGCATTCGACTGTCTTGTGAAGATGTTGGCGGAAGATGGTGCCCATGGCTTATTGGTATGTAGCACCTGCATTCTTCAAGCCAAAGGGCATCACTGTGTAGCAGTAAACTCCCTTTGGAGTCCTGAACGACGTATATTTCTTGTCATCCGGGAACATCTTGATCTGGTTGTAGCCCGAATATCCATCCATGAAGACATGCGTTCAAAGCCACATGTGTTGTCGATCATTACGTCGGTGATCGGGAGTGGGAACTCGTCTTTCGGGCAAGCTGAGTTGAGGTCCCGAAAGTCGATGCAGACTAGGATTTACCTGTTCTTTTTAGTAACAAAAATGATATTAGCCACCCAATCTAGGTTTTGTTCTTCATGAATAAACCCACTGACCAAGAGTTTATCTACTTCTTTGTCAATGGCATACATGATATTAGGACGGAAGCGTCGTTGTTGCTGCTTAACATGCTCGGCATTGGATAAGATATTAAGCTTGTGCATTGCAACTTGTGAGTCTAAACCCAGCATTTCTTCATAGCTCCAATAGAAGACATCAATGTATTCTTTGACCAGCTAAATAAGGGATTCCCGATCCTCTCCTGTGAGGCTTTTGCTGTTGAAGATGGGTTTGGACGAGGATTCACCCCCTAAATCGATCTCTCAACTTCATCTTTAGTTCTTGTAGTTTGAAGCAAGATTCACATTGTGCACCTAAGCGTTGAGCCCAGGGTTCTTCTTCGAAGAATTCTACCACTTGATCATCATCTTCTTCTTCCGAAGGATGTATGGATGTCATATTGGCTGACAACACTTTCCTGAAGATTAGGCTGATGCTGGTATCAAAATCCCAGTTTGAGGCTTCAGACGAGTGAGAGTGTATGGTGTCTGCTGCTTCTGAACTTTTTCGGGTTATTGGAGGCGGGGTGTAGCCCACTCCCCGTCGAGTGCGGTGGTAATAGTCTTATGACTTCCCCTTCGAAACTGGGAGCCGTAAAGGGAGACATCGACCTCCTCCATAGTTTAAACTTTGGCCACTTTTCAAGTCGTAACCCATCTTCTGGATGAGGTACTTTGCTTGATCGGTGTATCGATACACTTGTATTCTGCCGGTATCAGGTTCTGGCTCGACAGGTGGGAGTTCTTGATGGCGCTCGACCTTGCCGAAGATGATAGGTTTCTCGTCCTGGTACCAGGATGGAACTATATAGCAGACTCTTTGATATAGGATGACTCGATTTACATGATTGACAGTCGTTATTTGTATTTGCAACGACTGTAAGGCATTATCTAAGGTATACATGGCATTCTAATGTGGAAGACTAGAATAATTCAAAGACTTCCTTTTATAGATAAAATATGGGATCTTGTCCCGGGGAATTACATCATCGAGGGATTGGGCATCGACATTGGCTGATATGTACTCTTCCAGTTCTTCGTCAGTGAGCACTGGAGCAGTCTTGGGTGTTTCGAGAGAGTTCATAGGGAGCATGACCCGTACCGGCTCTTGAGTCTGTGTTGAGAGAGACGCTGGGGCCTTCTCTTGTAGCTTGACTACAAGGGGAGTAGACGATTGGAGAGGTTTCCCTTTAAGCCGCACTTTGAGAGGCGCCTCAGCTGATGCCTCAGAGACTGGTGCTTTTCCGAACAACTTAGCCACGAGAGGAGCTGACACTTGGGGAGGTCTCCCCTTGAGTCGTATCTTCAAAGGGGCTTCGGTTGTTGTTTCAGCCAAGGAGGCTGCTGCCCTCCCGTGCAGCTTGACTACGATAGGGGCCGATGCTTGTGGCGGTTTCCCTGTGAGTCGCACCTTCCGAAGGGCGTTGGTCATCATTTCTGCTTCAGTGTCAGCTTCAGCTTCAACTTCTGCTTCGTCGTCGGCATCGTTGGCTTCGTCATCCAAATGAAATTATTTGTAAAGACCGGAGTCAGTGAAGAAGGCCTCAATCCTTCTGAAGGGATCGACATCAATAAACTCCGTTCTGACTATGCCGTTGGTGGATACGTATTTTATGTATTGGTGAAGGGTAGATGGCACCACTATGTATTCGTGTATCTATAGGCGCCCTAACAGGATGTTGTAGTTGATGTCCGCATCTACGACATAGCAAGTCACCTTGGTCTGGAGATCACCGATATGACATTTGTGCCGGATCTTGTCCAGTGGTTCACTCGTGCTAGCGTTGAAGCCACTGATTGTAGTGTGGGATGCCGTCAGACGATGCATCGGGATCCCCAATATCTGAAGCAGAGTTCGGGGAATAATGCTGAGGGATGACCCAGGGTCGATCTATATTTGATCCACCTTGATGGTACCGACGTACCCTGTGTAATACAGCGCTCTGTTGTGTCGGTTGTTCTTGAGCAGCATGTCTTGCTGAGTGAAAGTGATGTTGGAGATGATCTTCCCTACACTGTAGCAGTGTGGACATGTTGTTGGATCATCTTCAGGCTGCTTGACTTGGCTAATGAAGGACTCAGCATCTTTCGGTGCTTCACATAGAGCCTCTCGAGTATCTTTGGATAGTCGGAGAAGCTCGAACAGGGATAGCCGAGCTGTAGTACTGGCGAGTTAGGCCAGTATGTCAAAGTTGTGGGGTTTGAACATCCCCGGAGCATTATCTTTTCGTAGAGGCCTGTCGAAACGGGCTTCCTTCTATTTCTGTTTTTCGGCTGGTGGCGGTTGGGATGGACCTTTCCCTTGGGCAGCTGTAGTAGTGACAGGAGGCATCACTTCGACCGGAGCTTCCTCTTGATGAGCATTCTGCTGTGAATACGTTTGTATAGGCAGTGCTTCCTCAGGAGAGGAAGTCACCATTCGACAAGACTTGGTCTTCTTGTCTTTGGCTTTGGAGGAAGAATGTACCCCCGGTTGAGTCAGTTCTGGAGCGAGATCCGGATGAACCCACATGATCTCTCTTCGGGATGTCGCGAGTGGTACTAGTCCGCTCATATCGTCATGAGTTGGTGGAAGGTTGATCACTTCCATTGTCCCTTCGGGATGGGGACGACGCCATCTTGAGCTTCAGTGGACGGCAAGGTGCCAAACTGGAGTGACACCATGTTGGCCGAGACTGTCTTCTCTTCATAATCGAATAAGATAACATTTGCATTGATCATGTGTTGTATATAGTTCTTTAAGATGTAGAAGTCTCGAGTCGGATGAACGACGAACCGATGGTAGTGACAGTACCTCGGGTCGCCTACCTTGTCGATCTCGTCAGGATGCTTTAGATTAGGCAACTTGATCTTGTCGCTCTGTTTCAGCATTTCGAAGAGCTGCAGGGTGTCTTCGTCATTGAAGGAGTAGAACTCCTTCAGTCTTGGTGCGGGCGGTGGTTTCTGAATGGGCCCTTGTATGCTTTTTGAGGCGTTGACAGTCAATGCATGCTTTCCCTCGGGCTCGCGGCCACTGTTGTTGGTGGCGGTATGTTTTTCCTTGTCATCGAACGTAGGAAAGCTAACCCCAGAAGCCCTGCATTGCGTGCCTTTTTCTCGACAGCTTCGGCTCCGATGATCAACGAACTCCAATCGGAAGGCTGGGCGGAGTCGAGCCAGAGTTCGATGGCTGGCGTCAAGTTCATGCTACATGAGTCGATCAGCCCATGTTCTGGGATGCCAGTTGGTAATCTCAAGCATGCCTGACGGAAGCGTTCGATGAAGGCTCGAACAGTTTCTTTCTCCGTCTGGCGCACTTCTATCGGAGACGACATTGTTATGTCCTTTCCTCCATCATAGAATCGATCAAGGAACAGATGTGTTAAGTCGTCGAAGAAGGATATACAGTTATCAGGGAGACTGCAGTACTAGTCATAGGTGACTCCCTTCAATGCCTCGACAAACAAACTTGTAAGCAGGACGTCTTCCTTCGAGAGATGTCCTGTCACGGAGAGGAAGTAGGTCAGATATCGGCGGGGAGACTCCTTTCCATCGAATGGCGTCAGTATTTATGGTTTATATTTGGGAGGATAAACTACTTTGTTCCATTCAGGAGGGTAAGGTTGTCGGATCCCGAGCTTCTGGCGTTCCTCATGTTGGTTTCACGTTTTAAAACGATCATGCAGATCCCTTACCATCTCAGCCAACTCCTCTGTAGAGCTAGGAGCAGGTGAGGGAAGCAAAGTGTGAAGCTCAGCCCGTGAGGGAGTTGATGTCCGAGGGGCATGTGATGATCTGTTTCGAAAGATACCCGTTGAGGGGGTATACTGGTCTCTTCGTTAGCCCCAGGATCAAGGCTAGTGGATACAGGCGCCCTTGTCAAAGGTTGAGATGTCGGAGTATTCCGATTCTCAAACATCATTTGGGTCAAAGATTGCATGGTGGAGGAGAGGGTCTTGAGGCTATATTCTAAGGTGTCCATGCGCCAAACAAGATCCGGAGCTGAAGTTTCGATCTCTTCTTCGTCGCCACCCCCTGTCATGTAGACGGGCATGACGTGGGTAGAAGTGGATGGATCGGTTGATGCTTCGCTTTCAGCCTCGCTTTCTTGTGGAAAAGAGCTTCTTCTTTCGACACTTCGTACTGGCTGCCCCCAGCTGCTTCGATGTCAGTGCCTTGGTGGATGCCCTCGTCTTCGAATGAGGGGTTATCGAGGATAGTTGGGGTCAGACTACCCTCAGCTTGTATTATTGTTGGAGCTTTCATCCTCAATCGAGTTCCCTGGAATACCCCGATTGATGGGGTTACTGCCTGGTTCTTCTTCGGTTGACTTTTTGATGGGCCAGCTGAGGTCGAAGAGTTGGTGGAACTTGCCTTCCCCCTGATGCATAGGAAATGACATGGCACGAGGCGACCAGAGGTTCTATCTTATCATCGGTTGGCACTCTTTTTTCGAGGCGATGTCGAATAGGTGCAGCTGGTTGCAGTCGTTGGAACACGAACCGTCTTGGTGGTGCAGCCGTTGTTTTACAACAACAACAATTGATGGTGACCATGGCACAAGGATGCCCTGTGAGGGGAGCATCATGCATGGAGGTCGTCTCTCCCGATCAACGTTTGTGAGTGATCACATTACGTAAATCATGAGGGAAGAGTTTCACATTCACACCCTGTTTAGGTGCATGGCAGGGCCAAGCGCCAGGATAATTATATGAATGTTGCACCCCCTGATCTAGTTCCAGCGCATGAGATGCGCCTAGATCGTTGGTAGAAGAGCAACATATATTACGGGTTGAACCCACTTCATGTGCACAACCCACGTGGGCGCATGGGTTCAAAGTCGCAGAATTTGCCCCACCCAACTTGGTTCCATACGCAGAAGATACGCCCAAGTGGGAAGAGGACTTCGAGAGTCGACTCGTGGCTGGTGCCAAGGCACCCGAGTCAACTCTATACAACTTACCATCAGCTGCGCGCATGAGTTTTAACGTGCATTTCTGGTTTGCTGTTAGCATAGAATGTTTGGGGCGCATGGCCCGTGTTGCCTTGGACTTCTTCGTACTAGCCCGTAAAGGTGCACAGTATTCAGAATCCAAATTTTCCTCGTCATGACAGCGAGTGATTCTGTCGAAGACAGAAGTTTTCTCCTGTATGCTAGTGCTCATGCGCGGGAGATTGGATACGCCTCGGTTCCGTTGGCGCATCTTCTTCGGCTGGAAAGAAGAAGGTTGGGAGATGCCGTTGACGCTGCGCTTATCTGGCAGATGCGTTGCACCAGTGGCCGCATCTTGTTTTCTGAGATCGTCAGCAGGAAGAGAGGTCTGCGACGATGCATCTCCTTCAGCGATGGCTTTCGGCGTATCACCTTTGCGTACCCAGACTTGGCAGGTCTTCTTCGGCTTTAGCAACCGCTTCGAAGGACTCGTACTGCCTTCAGAGATGAACTTCTCATATGCCTATTAATTGAGGCACACCACGAGTGACTTGTGGAATGAGCCGAGCTTGCTGTCGTCAGATTGTGACACAACCTTTTCGTTGGAGGAGAAAGTAGTCCCCAGCAGAGTCACCGGCTTGTTTGCCATTAAAACAAGAAGAACAAACTTTTTTGTATTGAACTTTTGTATCTAATTGCAAACAGAATAGAGTACAATGTAGGACTTAGATGTAGTCATAGGAGTACACTTTTGTTTTTATCTGGAAACCGTGGCGATGGAGTGAGTGGTAATACGTTGACTCTGTTGACGATCTGACGACAATCTCGAACTCTCTGAAGGTCTGAATTGCTCTGGAACAGGCAGTGACTTGAAGAGGATTGAGACTCTTGCAAGTGCTCTAGATGATGATGCGTTTGAAGTATTTCGGAAGTGGGGAATGAACCGTGGAGAGGTTGAATGAAGGAATGATCCTACTATTTATAGGCAACAGAATGATCTGCTTATGCGCGCATATGTGTTATGAGCCTGGAGAGCTTGCATGTAGGGACGCCACGTAGTTGATGCTATTGGGCGCATAGATGATGCGCCCCGAAGTTGGAGCTGAATCTGTTTAAGCTGTACTGTTGGCCTGCGGAGGAGCTGACACATGGCAATTGGAGATTCGGTTGTTGCTGAGTTCTTGGATGGTTAGCACCCATTCGTAGGCAAAACTGAGTCAAAATGACACGTGGCATGTGTCTATGGCTCAAAGATCTCGGATTTGCTGGAGAGTGATCTGTCAGGATGCGCCTAGGATCTGGCACATGGGAGAACTTGGTCTATGACTTTTAGGAGTCACAAGTAAGTCTGGGCACATGGCTTTTGAGGCGCATACAGAGATTCGGGCGCATGGCGGTGGAAGCGCATGCAGGGACTTGACTTCTGTCTTTTGGGATCAGGAGCAAGCCTCGGAGCATGCCTTTTGAGGTGCATACATAACTTTCGGCGTATGGCTATGGAGGCGCATACGAGTGATCAGTCGACCACATGGCAGGGCACAGCTGTAACCGACAGAATAAGTAATGATGAAGTTGACATCGGCAGCTCTTCGTTTTCAGTAAAAGCTGTCAACTGTTCAGTCTTGGGGAAGCATGCTGCCAACTCATAGCATTAAATGCTTGACGGATGACGAGCCTGAATGGGCGCATCTCTATACGTCACTAGGTGCATCATTCTATGCTCTACTGGACGCATTGGTATGGGGTGCATGGTGCTGACGAGCGTATCCACCACGTGGTGTATACTCATTGGTCAGTCGTTGTCGGCTTTTCTGAGGCATTAATAATTTTTTTGATGTTGAATTCGAAGGGACAGATTCATCACCATAAATTTAAGTTCATTGTACTGACTTCGAAAAAGTTATCAGTTAGCACACAGGTTTGATTTGCCCTGGCCTATAAATAGCAGCGTGAAGAGAAGTTTGTTTCTCGTTTCACTCCGAATGGAGATGAACTCGACCGGTCCTCCTCCTTGGCGAGACGCTGCACTGTGGGTTGCAGATCTCCTCGTTCTAAGAAGCTTTGACGACGAACTCCTTCAGAAGACTGAGATGCGCCGAGTTGGTTGTTCATATTCGTGCACTTTATCGACTGTATGCCATGATGTTGATTACTGGATTTGGGTTTTATCGCGCTCCAGTTTACTTATACTTGAAGTGCCGCAGGCAAGGTGCCTGTTGCATCCAAAGATCAGGGTTGTAACAGACTGTCCCATTCTGCTCTATAACTGCTTCATTAGCCGAATCACTCGTATGTTGATGAGAAAGTGATTCGCTCTGACGGGACGGGATGATGCGCCTGGCTGAGTCGTCAGAGTGATGCGCCTAGCTGAGACGTTTGAGTGATGCGCCTAGCCAAGATATCTGAGTGATGCGTCTAACTGAAGTTTTTTTAGACTTTCTCCTTTGTAGTAGAGTTTTCATTGTAACAAAGAGTTTGGACATGTAATAGACTCACATATGCATTAAAAGTCTAATTTTTTATATCTCTTTCCTTTGCTGTGTCGAGTGTTCTGTTTTGAGTTCCTCTACACATAAAATTCTGTGGCGCATGACGCTTTAGGGCGGATGCCGTTTTGGAGCACATAAGGGTTTTGGCCCTTGATGTGCCCGTAATTTCCATGCTTCTACAGTTAGTTAAATCACTTTATGGCCTAAAGCAAGCTATCAATCAATGGCATAACAAATTTGACAAAGTTATTTTAGAATTTGGTTTCATGCCAAACGAATATGACAAATGTTTGTATTCTAAAAATACAAATGGAAGTTGTGTCATCTTACGTTTGTATGTTGATGATATCCTTATTCTAGGATCTTCACTGGAATTGATAAATATACTAAGAATTATTTATCTAACCAGTTTGATATGAAAGATCTAGGTCAAGCCAACTTGATCCTAGTAATACAAGTGTCCAAATGCATAGAGGGCTATGCTCCATCACTAGCACACTTCATCGAGAAAATGCTAAGAAAATTCGAGTATATTGACCAAAAACCTGCCTTACTCCTTATAACAGTAATGTTGTTCTCAAGAAGAATAAAGGACCACATATAGAACAACATAGATATTCACAGATGATAGGGTCCCTTATGTACATAACGAATAGGACAAGACCTGATATTGCATTTGCTATTGGGAGACTAAGTAGATATATAGTAAATCAAACCAGTCACATTGGACTGCATTAGATAGAGTATTTAGATATCTCTTGGGTACTCTAGTTGATAAACTTTACTATACTAGACACCCTTATATCATATAAGGCTACTTAGATGCAAATTGGGTAACTGATTCATATGATGTGAAATCTACTACTTGATTTTTTTTTTAATCTAGGAGGACCTGCAATCTCCTGCGGTTCATGTAAATAAATTATCATTGCTAGGCGTACAATAGGCTCTGAAATGATAGCTTTGGACACTACTTGTACAAAAGCTGAATGGCTTAGAAAAATGCATATACCTGTTTCTCATATTCCTGTTCCTACAATTTCTATAAATTGTGATAATAAATCTGTTATTGAACTACTAAAGCATCATTATGTGAATGCAAAAATGAACAGGTACCTGTATCTGTGCTTCAAGTCAATAAAGAGCCTATTAGGCAAATATATGGTTCTTGACTATATAAAGTCAGAAAAGAACCTTGCATACCACTTGACGAAGGGTCTGTCTAGGACATTAGTCCTAGAATCATCGAGGGGAATGGGATTAGGCCCATAAGTTAGTCACCAGCAGTGGCAACCCAACCGAGTCTGATTGGAGATCCCAAGAAGTCGGTTCAATGGGTAGAAACAAGCTGGACTTAGGTGACTATTATGGAACACTGATCTTGAGATTAAATTCTCTTAAAAACTAATGTCCAAGAGGCTATACGATGTTGTACATGGAGATATCATACAGCGATTACGGCTGTCAAGAGACTAGGGGTGCATGCTACAATCAAGTCTCTTATGGTGTCACAGAGCATCTATGTCTCAATCAATCAAAGTAAGAAGCCATAAATAATGATCATATAAGACAAAGCAGTAAGGCGTCCCGACGCTTCATCAAAATGATTCATGAGACTAGCTACACAAAATGATAAGCTAGTGTCAAGAGTCAATAGTACATAACCATAGTCAGCTGCAGTCTGATTTAATTACAGTTATGTGAGAAAACTAAATATCCAGAACATCCGGCTAAACAGGTGTCGACGGCTAAACGCCAAGTACAAATAGAAGATATCAGAGCGGTAAAAAAGAAACCCACTCATAGTCCCCGGCGCCCATGCTCCTGGTGTGCACTATTATTCGGGTAGAAGGCTGGATCCTCAGGCGCTGCTATGAAATCTGGCCAAACAAAACCAGCGGGGTCAGGCCCCGAATAGTAAGTACCACAAGGGAGCACATAATAATTAAGACAAAACCAAAGCAATAAAATAAGACCTAGGCCAGGGCTTATAGGCTCATATTATACCCACGAGGCAACGCGACACCCTTACAACCAAACAAGGATAAAGGATGTCGAATTGCGCCGAGATAGAATATACCCGTTAATTATGGTCAGGTTATTGGCTTCTGTTTTGTAGCTTCGGACTATAGCCCGTCGTAGCACAATAGCCCAACCCAACAACCAAACAAGGACATGGTTTGGGCCATACACCATGATAGTCTATGTTCCTCGGCTACTAACAGAAGAAATAGATCACAAGCAAGTCAGATTATATGCGGCCAATCAGTCCTACGGCTGTCTATAGTTTAACTGGGTTATCCTAGAAGTGCTTATGCATTGGAATCCTCAGAACGTACCATATACAAGTAGGGCTAGACGAACCAAACATAATACAGACAGGCAGAAATGAACCGGTCCCTCGTAAGGCCACCGCGCTAAACAGGTAATAGATAGGAAGGTAATAGCTCGGCATTTAATAAACTGGATATTACACTTCACTAGTGTAGATGAATATACAGTATCCATGGTGGCCAACCCGACACGTTAGGACAGGGCCTAGGGTGGCTGGTAACATACAATCTTGAGATTCTGTTCCCTCCAACTGCTTCTACCATTTAGAATTGCTTAGATTAACCCTATCTTGGTATTGGAATCACATGTAGTGGTCACATGATCATCCTCCTAGATGTCGCACATTAGTACGTGTACCCTAAGTATGAATTCACATCGGATCGTAGAGTCCCAAATCTAGATCCATCCTTATATAATGCATGAAGCAAACAATCATCATACCATACCAATGTTACTGATCATTTACTATGACTGCGCTGGAATCAGGAATGTAATGACATATAATAGGCAAGAATCACGTATCACGAAGAGTCGCACCACAGTGCACTCATATAATAGCACCTCAGTGCACACTTAGGTTGAACCCTAGTACACACTTAGAATAGTACTAACATGTATACAGGTAATCAAGTCAGGAACATAATCAAGTCAAGTAAATCACATAGACATGTCTGGGCACATAGGTCACTTGGGCGCATAAGTCACATAGTCTAAAGTTTCCATGGTACACTGAGGTCAGGGCACAAAATCAAGTCATCAAGAAAAAATAGCAAAAACCACTAAAATCTAAATCTAGCCAAGCAGGCGCATGAAACAGTCATGCACATGGCAAAAATGCGCAATCAAGAACTGCGCATGGCAGAACTGCGTATGGTAGAACTCTGTATGGTAAAACTGAGCATGTCAGAACTGTGCATGGCAAAATTGTGCATGGCAAAACAACGCATGGCAAGACTGCGCATGAGCAAGACTACTCATGGAAAAACTGTGCATGGGCAAGACTACACATGGCAAAACTGTGCATGGCAATACTGCGTATGGCAAGACTGTGCATGGCAGAACTGCGCATGACAGAACTGCGGATGGCAGAACTGCATATGGCAAAACTGCGTATGGCAGAACTACGCTTAGTAGAACTGTGTATGGCATAACTGTAGATTCTGCACATGGCATAACTGTGCACATGGAGGGTCATCGTCCCCAAATAGCAGGTTCAACCATGAAAGTTCTGAGAACTTGCCATGGCCATAACTTCCTCATCCAAATTCGAAATCAAGCAAAATAAAAACCAAAACTGCATCAAATCAAATTCTATACAACATAGAACAACTAGTTTTCGAAAATAACAAGTTTTGATTGATCATTTTCATGAAAAATCTATAAAATCCTAACTTTAAAACTTAGATCTACACTAAACTAGCTATTAAATCCGAAAACTCTAAGAACTAAACATGTAGAGAATGTAAAGATGCATATTATAGACTAATAATATCTAAGGAAAATCAAAGAAATAAAATGCAAGTGGTCGCTCCATTAGTGCAAGATGTACTTGCCTAGGTAGGTTGGTGGGAAGAAAATTAAATAAGAGTGAATGAGGAGAGAGAGTGTGGAAGAGAATATATATAGGGATGGGGCAAGGTGGTTCCAATAAACCCTAATCCGTACTATGCTTTAACCAAATGACTAATGACATGCTTCATTCTACATGATACAAATAATTAAAACCTAAGTAAAATTTTGATTACAACACGGTCCAGTTATTCCATCATCGAAGTAATGAACCACACCTACAACCAGACAAGGACAAAGGGTGGCACACTACTCCGTGATGAGACAATGTTCCATGCCATGACCAGGTACAAATACAAGATACTTGTAATCAAAATACAGATACCAGGCACTATAGACATAATACGAAAAAAAGTATACCGGGAACAGGGAGTGACATCTCTACCCTCGTTAGAAAAATTTTGTTCTCGGAATTTCTATAAGTTTAGTCGAGATGCTCTTCGATCATGATACCAAGAACATATAGCAAACACAATTATCAAAATAACACATGGTGCATGAACAGATAACGGAAGAAACAACAATTAAGTAAATGCATAAGCAATAATATACCCTAGAAGGAAAGTGATAGGAGGCATACGAATAAAATATGTCTCCCGAGTCAGTTGGGTAGGAATTCGTCCTTGATGTCCTACTCCCAAGGTAGACAAGGGTCAAGGCTTCAGATAGGTTGATACCAATGACTTAACCAAGAACAAGGCTATGCCCAGGACGTACCCTCATAGTCAGGAGACGTGATGGGTATCGCATATCATGTACTATGAGAGCAAATGAGTGAGACGAGAAAGTCGCCTTCACTCGCTGAATATAGGACTCAAGAAAATATGACAAAGAGTACTCAAAGCATACATACCACCTGACCGCCTTCAGCCAACCTCTGCTCCAATACTCCAAACTATACCTGCCTCTGCCCCTGTTGGACTTCCTGTTGCTGCCTTCCCTGGCCCCGCTGTTGCGGCCTCTGCTGTCCTACCTGATGCGATCCTACCTGATGTTGTGCATGTCGGTACATATGAACCTGCTCGATAATAGACGCTGGGCTAATGGCCGTACTGCTAGTTCTGGCCTTTGATACTGCGCTACTCCTGGAGCTGGCAACGTCGGAACCTGTTGAGCTGGCCTTTCTGGCCTCTATATCTGCAAGCAAGTAGCTATACGATGGTCTGAACCTTTACTCATTCGCTGATCGACACACTTCCCGAGTGTGCCCTTTCTTATCGCAATAAATGCAACCCACTGGTACCCCCCTGGCGCTGCTGGTGCCTCGGCTACTGCTGTCAAATTGGTGCAGTCACAACTGTTGTGACCGGTGTTATATCACAAATACGAATGCCAGGCGCTCTGACGTCCTTGGTACTGCTCCTCCAATCCTTGTTGACAACCTTTGTATAGTAAGCTTGTGCCTCCGAGCCGTCGTCAATACTGTATCAAACGTTTAGTAGTCGTGTTCCTCAACCAGTTGCATAATATCCAAGTGAAGTCCCTACTGGAATCTCATTGCCCTTTTCGGCTCTGTCGCCACCCTTGCTGTGGCAAACCTACTCAGCCTACAAAATTCTGTTGCATATCCATTTACTGTCCAATCAGCCTGCTTGAGATCTATGAACCTCTGTTGAAGCTCGAACTGTGCCACGACGCCAAAGTACTTGGTCCTGAACTTAGTCCTGAACCTATCCCAAGATATAGGATGCCTCAAAGCAACTTTCACTGATGCCCACCAATCGCGGGCAAGGTCCTGAAGCTGCAACCGGACCTAATCTACTTGCTCCTCAGCTGGAACCTTAGTTGCCGCCAAGATGGCATCGATATCCTGTAGCCATGCATCCGCTGTAAAGGCATCCTCCGTGCCATCGAAATATTCGGGTTGAGTCAAAAAAATCGAGTTGATGCACCCGAATTCATCTTCTCGCTTCTCTTTAGGGCTGTCTGCAAACCTTAATTCAGTAGAATATTCTGCTCTTGCTGCCGTGCCTACTGTCACAACCTATACCCAATAATTTGGGCATGAACCGTGCGTACGTCCAGCCTACACCGCAGAGTCAGCGGTAGAACATTGTAACAATATGATGAACAACCACGCAATAGATGATATTCTCCACTTGGGAATCAACAATTCAATATCAGAACTCAGCTCTAAAGATGAATATAAATAGAACCATCTCATAATAGGAAATATTTGATGTTTAAAGACAAATAAAATCTTAACTACATGTCTCAAAGTCAACTCAGTATCCACTACAATGTCTCAGCACTAACTAAAGATAACTAAGCAAGCGCAACAGGATCAGATGCTGCGTACTCCTCCTGATAGGCAAAGTCTGTCTATATTGTATCTTCCATGTACGGGCCATACTGGTCAGGGTACACGAACTCGTCGCAATCACCTAAAATTTATTTGGTTACCCAGTCAGGATGAAACGAGTACAATTCATTGATTGCAGTTCCAATATATGAAAATGACTATAAAATAGAGGTTAGCCTTTAAATATATAATTTAAAAAAATAAACAAAGAAAGTCAGAATAAAAACGAAATACAGAAATATAGTAAATAAAATACAAGGAAAATACTCACCGACTGACTGACTGAGTGAAGTACCTTTGATATGTGACCGGTCTCGGGACAATTATACGATACTGTCTACGATATCTACACTGTATAATGTAACATTGTCTATATGGTATAATGTAAAAATTAATCACTGTCTACACGATATAATGCAATGATAAATTACTGTCTACACGGTATACACTGTATAAGGTCAAATCACACATCCTTGGTACTTTACCTCCCCGACACGACAAAATATATTAAAATATAAAGACGGAAATCACATACCTATTGACTAACAATGAGGTATAGTAAAGATCAATATCGAAAACAAATGACAAACTGTACTCGCCTGGTGTCCTGAGCTACTGGCACGGGTCAGAGTCCGAATCGAAGTCCAATGAACCTAATTATAAAGCAATATGATCAATACACAAGAATACAAAGGAGTCTATCCAGAATAGGATCAATACTGTCTAATGCTCCCAATCCATTTTGTGATATGTAAACATTGTCTACTATGTGTCTTAGGGTCATGCCTACATGTCTTCATATATGTAAACTTATCCTATGATACCCCCTTACTAATCCTGACTTGCCTTAACTTCCCTTTGCTTATACAGACCCTATATTCTACAGAAGCATTCAGGTTAGTCTGTGTTGGTCACATTACCTACACAATCATGGAAATTTTTGATGTAGGTACTTTTAGACAGCTATCCCCTGACCTAGCCTACAGTGTTACATGTATCTGCTCCCTATTACTTTTCTTTCATGTTAACACTCAAGGTATGCTATTAAACTAACCCATCTAGTCTCCTTACACTTGACCTTCCTGGACATCACACTCCATCATTGGTTATAAGAGTATTGACTCTAATTCAATTATCCTACATGCCATCCAAAATTTGTCATCCTACATAAACAAGTTCCTGTACAGAGGTGTGCAACGTTTGTACTTATAATTTATTCCTGGCCTACCTTTATGATATCTCTGATGTCCTAGACTCAGGATATGCCCTGTTTATATTCTGTTACTAGAGGTCAACACTAAGGGCAGACCCAGACTGATACCTACTAGTATCCCAAGAGCTTCTCTTAAAGAGAATGCTCTCAACTGTTGGACATTACTCAGCTTGCATCAGTCGATGCCTAATCAAGTATTTCCTGGTACAAGGCCATGTGTCCTGGACAGGTGGGTGCATTGGGTGAATACCTACTATAGCTTATACCAGGTGCACAGTTCACTTATTCATATTGTACCCATTAGTTATTAGTTCCCATCTTGAGATGTTTTCCCCCCAACCCATATCTGATACTCGGTATCATAGGGTTAATCTACTCATTCTTAGAGGTTTGGCAACTTCTAGTCATCGGTCAATAGTTGTAGTCTCGATCCCATATTTCAATTGTTTCATTCGAAATACCCAAGGGGAAACTAACCTACAGCAAAGAGTAATATTGCTTTGAACTAAGAGGGCTATTCCCAACCATTATCCTTTGAACACAAAGGAGGGTCTCACAGGACAATATCCTATTCTTAGGTGATACTTCTCCTCTAGTGTCCATAAGACCTCCGAAACTATGCCTAGCCTCTGGCAAGGCATGCGACTTTGTTGTGGCCAATTAGCCATTGCTAAACTTAGGTAAACCCTGACCTATAGGCATCATGAGCAATCCAGGTCTCCTACCATCACTTGTCTTAGTTGTCATAGGGTACACCAATTCAACTGAAGCATGGGTAAATAACATGGGTCTTCCATGCCTATTTGTTAGCTGGCACCACAGTTAATGTTTGGTGTATGCATCTCTTGAGGTGATGTCATAACCTAGGAAGCTACAAGGTTACAACTAATATTATAACATTACCCAAGTTATATTGGGTACTGCAAACATTGTAATGCATCAGGGGTCAACTGACCCTTGATGCGGGACCTGAATCTTTCTGCTACCATTACCCTTTTATGAGACTAAGATTTCAATATTTGTGCCAACTTGTCTAGGTTGTTAAATACCCCAGTAGGACACAAAGGACAGTCCACATGTCCGTGTCCAATGAATAACAAGGGTGGTTTAAGAGGAATGAGGACTAGATCTACTCTTTTAACCTGATACATGTATGTCTCTGATCCTAGGTCTCTAGGGTGTCCTGCAGCAGAGACTATTGGTACATGGTTTTGGTCGAGCCCTGGTACAAGCCATATTGCTACAACATACTCCCCATCCTACCACCAACAGATTGGACATGTACTTGGATCTCTGTAGGATACTCCTATGGTTCTACTTGGGATATGAATCAAACACCTAACACAACCCCCCTTTACTCTAGTGATTGTAAAGAACAGTATTTAGACAAATTGCAGAGTAGAGGAAACTCACTTTGTTCAGCTTTTTGCAGGAATCTCAAATTGCTCCTCCCTGCGGCAGGTGATGCAGAACTCTTAGGGTTTGTAAGGGTCTTTGGGATTGGCAGATTTCTATATATATATAGTGTCTAGGCCTTACCAAGGGTTAATAGATAAGGAGAGAATCAGATTTGAAATCTAATTTGGAGTGATCAACCTTCAACATGAATTTGGATTAGAAGGAGGGGGTTTTGCTCTTTGCGAGTTTGTTAACAGGAATTTGAATTTGCAAATTGACCATTGCGTGTATGATTAAACAGAATTTGAGATTTGAATCTCAAGTTTACACTCAGGTCCTTGTCATATCATATATTACCAGTTTTACTCCTGTATTGATACTTTGGGAATAACCGTAATAAATAAATGAGACAAAAGAATGATTAAAAAATTTAACAAAGAAGAAAGTTTAGTCAAGGGGTTTACACCTGCTGATGTTGCTGGACTGCCATCTAATGCTGCTACTTTGCCAGCAATCCTCGAATGATCTCCAGAAGTGCTGCAGAGTCGAAAACTGCTGCCACCGTCGGCATTGCTGGAGGTACAAAAAACTTTAGAACCTGCGGCTCAGTCGGCTCTATCACTGGCTCGATGCAAATCTGACCAGGATTTAACACTGCCTCATGCTGATATCCCATTGAACCCTGGTTCACTAGATGTTCTTCTATGTCGGCCCTGCCAACTGCTGAGAACGAGGCACCCCTAGAGGAAAGAGATACAAATATCAAATGACGGGACGAGAAAGAACGATGATGGAAATCAATGTAACAATCAATGGTGATGAAAAGAGAGGTCGAATCAGGATATCAAGGAAGACATATTTTGATTGAGACTCCTAAAATAATAATACCCTACAAGTCTGAAAAATAGACCTGCATGGGCCACCACTAAAATCTTGTCACGCCCCAGTACCGAAATATAGAGACGGACTAGGACAGCTACCCTGCATGAGGTACGAAGATGTCATACGACGATTACGACTGTCAAGAGACTAGGGGTGCATACTACAATCAAGTCTCCTATGGTCTCACAGAGCATCTATGTCTCAATCAATCAAAGCAAGAAGCAGTAAATAATGATCATATAAGACCAAACAGTAAGGCGTCTCCGACGCTTCATCAAAATGATTCATGGGAGTAGCTACACAAAATGATAAGCTAGTTTCGAGAGTCAATAGTACATAACCATAGTCAGCTGCAGTCTGATTTAATTACAATTATGTGAGAAAACTAAATATCTAGAACATCCGGCTAAACAGGTGCCGGCGGCTAAACGCCAAGTACAACATAGAAGATATCAAAGCGGTGAAAAAAA
This sequence comes from Iris pallida, assembly GCA_029216955.1. Classification (NCBI taxonomy): domain Eukaryota; kingdom Viridiplantae; phylum Streptophyta; class Magnoliopsida; order Asparagales; family Iridaceae; genus Iris; species Iris pallida. The sequence goes on along the minus strand of JANAVB010014796.1, from coordinate 36,397,492 downwards.
AACCCACTCATGGTCCCCGACGCCCATGCTCCTAGTGTGTACCATTGTTCGGATGGAAGACTGGATCCTCAGGCGCTGCCACAAAATTTGGCCAAACAAAACCAGCAGGGTTAGACCCCGAATAGCAAGTACCACAAGTGAGCACATAATGGATAAGACAAAACCCAAGCAATAAAATAAGACCTAGACCATGGCTTATAGGCTTATATTATACCCACGAGGCAACGCGACACACTTACAACCAAACAAGGACAAAGGATGCTGAATCGCGCCGAGATAGAATACACCCTATAATCATGGTCATGTTATTGGCTTCTGTTTTGCAACTTCGGACCATAGCTTGTCGTAGTACAACAGCCCAACCCAACAAGCAAACAAAGACATGGTTTGGACCATACACCATGACAGTCCATGTTCCTCGGCTACTAACAGAAGAAATAGATAACAAGCAAGTTAGGTTACAGGCGGCCAATCAGTCCTTCGAATGTCCATAGTTTAACTGGGTTATCCCAGAAGTGCTTATTCATAGGAATTCTCATATCGTACCGTATCTAAGCAGGGCTAGCCGAACCAAATAAAATACAGGCAGGCAGAAATGCACCGGTCCCTCGTAAGGCTACCGCACTAAATGGGTAAAAATAGCTCTAGTCCTCCTATAGAGAGGTACTAGCTCGGCATTTAATAAACTGCATACTACACTCCACTTGTACAGATAAATATACAATATCCGTGGTGGCCAACCCAAAACGTTAGGACATGGCCTAGGGTGACTGGTAATGTACGATATCGAGATTCCATTCCCTTCCAATGCTTCTACCATTTATAGTTGCGTAGATTAACCCTATCTTGGTATTGGAATCACATGTCGTGGTCACATGGTCATCCTTCCAGATGTCGCACATTAGTACTTGTACCCTAAGTATAAATCCACATCGGCTCGTGGTGTATCAAATCTAGATCCATCATTAGTGTAATGCATCAAGCAAATAATCGTTATACCACGCCAATGTTACTGACCATTTACTATGACTGTGCTGGAATTAAGAATGTAATGACTGTAGAAGCATAGAAAAATATAAATAAACTCTTAAGCGGCCCGGAAATCAACCCCATGCGGCTCATAGCTGAAGGAGCCTTCATGCGGCTCAAAAGACCCGAGAGCTTCATGCGGCTCAGAAAGATGAAGGGGAAGCCACGTGGCCTCATGTGGCTCAAAACAGGCCCTTACAGCTGGCCATAAATGCTTTGAGCAGCTGGCTTATTAATTACCCTGATACAGCAGCAGCTCTGACAATGATGGATTGACGGCTCTGACATAAAGGTAAAATGATGGTCCTGTCATAATGGCGTGCTCCTAGAGAAACGAGATAAAATCCTTATAGCTGGCATGATCCACCCATTTCCAAAGCTCTTTATGCGGCTCAGTTGTAAAGACTTCCATGCGGCTCAGTTGTAAGGACCTCCATGCGGCTCAGTTGTAAAGACTTCCATGCGGCTCAGTTGTAAGGACCTCCATGCGGCTCAGTTGTAAGGACCTCCATACGGCTCAGTTGTAAGGACCTCCATGCGGCTCAGTTGTAAAGACTTCCATGCGGCTCGGTTGTAAGGACTTCCATGCGGCTCGGTTGTAAGGACTTCCATGCGGCTGTAGGAGCGTTAAAAAAATGCTTCATAGACTGAGTCAAAGAGATAGAGCTTTACACTCAAAATGAGCTGTTTTACGCTAACTACTTTACGCCAGGGACAAGTCAGCTACTTTACGCCAGGGACAGATCAGCTACTTTACGCCAGGGACAGGTCAGCTAATTTACGCCAGGGACACGCCAACCACTTTACGCCAAGGACAGGTTGTCAAATCATGCATTTAATATAAAGTGATAATGGGTCTGACATAAAGATTTACTGACAGCGTATAACACAGAATTCGAAGGAATTTGTTTTACATAGAAACCAATATTATCGTTTAGTATGTGGACTGAGCTATTTTACGCTCACAGGATGGCTTCTTTTACGCATGAATACTATATGAGCTTTTTACGCTCAAAGTTGACGTGTGCATAAAGTTTATTTGGGCTATTTTTACGCTCAAGGTTGTTTTATCAACCACTTTACGCGAGAAGTCCATTTTAGGGCTATTTTACGCCTAGTCTACTACTTTACGCTCAGAGTATATTTGGGTTGTTTTTATGCCCGATCCTTCCTGACTACTTTGGAACATGGTTTGCCTACGTGGCTTTCATGCCACATATCTCGAAGAACGTGTGTACGTGCATCCTATTCTTATTGAAATAATGGGACACGTGTCAATGTATGTAGAGGATGACTTCAGTTATGGATGGCAGTTACTAGCGTAAAGACAGGACTTTGTTGAGTTTTACGTACAAAAAGCCAAGTCTATAAATAGACTTATTTTTTTTATATGAGAGACACAGAGAGAGACAAAGGAGAATACATAGAGATCAGAGCCCAGAAACTTTGATTTTCCAGAGCATTCTTCTTCAACCTTTCTTCCAGAACAGAGTGAAGCAAAGCAGGAAAGCATTCGACCTCGCCATCAGTGCCCAAGTGCGTCGATACCTTTCTGGTAACTTAGTTCTTCCAGTTGTTCATCTTCTAGCAGTGATCTTCATCATCATTGTATGGTCCAAGGAACAAAGTGATCGCCTTCAGATCATACTTCCATAGCAATACTTCCCAGATTAATTTGTACTTTTTTTGTACTCTTTCAAGTTTTATTTTCAAAAGTCGATTTTCAGGCATTTTGTTAAGTGAAACAGCGGCTCAGTTGTAAAGACTTCCATGCGGCTCAGTTGTAAGGACCTCCATGCGGCTCAGTTGTAAGGACTTCCATGCGGCTCAGATTAAAGGACTTTCATGCGGCTCAGTTGTAAATACTTCCATGCGGCTCAGTTGTAAGGACTTCCATGCGGCTCGATTGTAAGGACTTCCATGCGGCTCAGATTAAAGGACTTCCATACGGCTCAGATGGGGGACAACCCTTATGCGGCTCTGACGTGAGGCCATCCTCATACGGCTCGGTTGTAAGGCCACCCTTATGTGGTTCAGTTAAAGGCCACACTCATGCGGCTCAACTATGACAGTCCTCCATACGGCTCGCAACAGTTGGAACACGTGGCAGGAGTTGATCAAATCCCAACAATTCAGATTTATGGCAATCGACATAACCGGCAGTTGGGACACGTGGCAGAAGATTGACCAAAACTTATCCACTCGGATTTGATGCTATCAACAAATCATCACAATGCAGATTTGTTGCAATCAACATTAATTGCCCAAGATTGATCTCCAACAAACTATGCAGATTTGTTGCAATCAACATTAATTGCCCAGATCGATCTCCAACAAACTATGCAGATTTAGTGCAATCAACATTAACTGCCCAGATTTGTTACAATCAACATTAACGGCCCAGATTAATTTCCAACAAATAAGATCAAGGCTAATCTTAACCAAATCCCTAACCGCCCATTTTTTAAGGAGCAATTAATGCACTCCCTACTTATCACAAAGCCCTATAAATAGCAAGGTGCCATTCTCTTGCAAAAGAGAGGAGAGGGAGAGCGACGAAGACATAAAGAGAAGTATAGAGCAAAGAGCATCCAGCAAGAGCATTTCTTCATCAGAGCAGAAGCGACGTCCGATCGTCCAAGGAGTAAGGCAGAGTTGATAGCACTCTCCCGAGCCTCTACCGTCACCCCCCCAGAAAAACAAAACAATTGTACTTTAGATTGCTTTTCCTAGGTTTTGTTCCTAGGCTCTCTTCTGTACAAGCGAGTTTGTAGTTGTGAAGTAAAAGTCCAGTCCTCCCATAAAACTGTTCTGTTCTTTTATAATCAATGGCAAATAATGACATATAACATGCAAGAATCACGTATCATAAAGAGTCGCACCTCTGTGCTCTCATATAATAGCACCACAGTGCACACTTAGGTTGTACCCTAATACACACTTAGAATAGTACTAGCACGTATATAGGTAATCAAGCCAGGAACTTGGTCAAGTCAGGAACATAATCAAGTCAAGTAAATCACATAGACATGTCTGGGCACATAGGTCACTTGGACGCATAAGTCACATAGTCTAAAGTTTCTATAGTACATTAAGGTCAGGGTACGAAATCAAGCATCAAAAAAAAATAGAAAAAATTAATAAAATCTAAATCCAGCCAAACAGGCGCATAAAATAGTCATGAGTATGGCAAAACTGCTCAAGTCATAACTGCGCATGTCAGAACTGCGTATGGCAAAACTACGCATGATAAAACTGCGCAAGTCAGAACCGCGCATGGCAAAATTGAGCATGTCAGAACTGTGCATGGCAAAACTGCACATAGCAAAACTGTGCAAAGCAAGACTATGCATGGGCAAGACTGTGTATGGAAAAACTGTGCATGGGAAAGACTGCGCATGGGCAAGACTATGCATGGCAGAACTACACAAGGAAAAACTGTGCATGGCAAGACTGTGCATGACAAAACTTCGCGTGGCAATACTGTACATTGCAAAACTGCGTATGGCAAGACTGTGTATGGCAGAACTGCGTACGGTAGAACTGCACACGGCAAGACTACGCATAGCAAGACTGTGCATGGCAGAACTGCACATGGCATAACCGCACATTCTGTGCATGGCAGAACTGCGCACATGGAGGATCGTCATCCCCAAATGGCAAGTTCAGTCATGGAAGTTCCGAAAACTTTTTATGGCCATAACTTTCTCATCCGAACTGGAAATCAAGAGAAATAAACGCCTAAACTGCATCAAATCAAATTTTCTACAACATGAAACAACTAGTTTTCAAAAATAACATGTTTTGATAGATCATGTTCATAAAAAATCCATAAAATTCTGTAGCTCTCCTTTCCGAAAAAATTTTGAATTGTTTTTTTATTATTTATTTGTTTTAAATAGTGATTTTTAGATTTTATAAATAATTAATTAGTTAATTATTATGGTAGTTGATTTTAGTCATGGTTAGGAATTAGAGTACAAGGTGACTAGAGATCGTGGCACGGATAGTGGAGTGACGTGCTTTGACTAGTGTATTAGCCCTGGTAGGGAAGGCCGAGCCATAGGGATGTCCTAACCTAGGAAAATTAGGCCAAGTTATGACACGACCATTATAAATAGTTTAATTATTCATTATTAATATTATTTGACATTTAAGTGACCCAGTTGTACCAAACTGGTCCGGACTCGACCCGAACCAAATCGAGCCCATGTAATCTTGTAGTGAGGCCAAAGACGATCGTGTAGGCATATATTGTGGGTGTACAAATAGTTCCTAAATTATTTTGGGTATTGATGTACATTTTTAAATTATTTGATTATTTGTACAATAATTGGTATTTTTATTATTAAATATTGTTTTACCATATTTGTATAATTTTCTGGACCGGGATAAAGGTTAGTAGTATGGATTCACCAAACCACCATTTAATTATTTAATTATTTAATTATTTTTTGGTGATTAAATAAATATATTTTATTGTTACTGAATCGATATTCTATCGGATAAATATTTTTATATTTTTATATTGACGCATGTTTGGATAAAAATATGTGTATACATTTATAATTCATTTTCAGCTATATATATATACTAATTTTATATAAATATGTGCATATTATATTTAAGAGTATATACTTATATAGATATATAAATGTGTATCAGAATTATATAAAATATGTACTTGGAATTATACAAATATTATATATATGTGCATGTGTATGTATATATAAATATATATAGGTGTATATATACATGTATATATAAATATAAATATAGGTATACATGTGTGTGTGTGTGTATATATATACATATATATGGGAGGATATGTGTATGTGTGTATATATAAATATATAAATAGGTGTATAGGTGTATATATATATATATATATATATATATATATATAAATGTATATATATGTGTATACGTGTATATATAAATATATATGCATAAATATAAGTTACCTTGTTAGCTTGTATTAATAATTATAGTGTATATATGTATGTATACATATATGTGTATATATATAGATATATATATATATAATAGTGGACAAGGAGAAATGAAAACAAAACCAAATCAAAACAAATTCCAATACAAACTCAGCTCAGGCTCATAGGCTAGGCCATCCGGGCTACACCCTTCCAATCCCAATACAACCCAAACCCAAACGCCCTGCCCACAGGCCCACCAGGGCCAAGCCTGAGCACCCACAGCCCATTCCTCCCCATCAGCCTAAGCAAACCCATCAGCCCGCACAGGAAACCTGAGCCCCAACCGAACAGTAAGCCGACCCCCCTGTTCAGTTCGCAGTGCATAAATATACAGGTGTATCGAGAGATTGAAAGGAAATCCTAATGCCACCACCACCTCTCCCTGGCGCAACCCCCAGCCATCGCGCACTGCCGTAGCAGTGCCGGAGAGCCGCGCGCGCGCTGGTGGAAAGAAAACACGCAACAGTAGCAGCACCATACAACAGTGGCTTCGGGCCAGTTTTACGTCGACTTTTCTTCTTCGTCACTGGACGAGTTTCCGATCCACCTATACAGGTTCGAACACAACCCTACCCTCTTCGAATCCCTCTAAATAGATTTAATTATAGTGCACTAGATCACCCAAAAAATCGACTCCAAAACTGGCGAATCATTGTTCGAAAACAGGACAGTTTCGTCGACCAATACCTAGTTTTGTAGGGCAGATTGCCGCCAAGCCGTAGCGATATTTAGAAAACTATTTAAAGGTAGACCTAGACAACCTATAGGGCTTCATGACCCAATTTACAGAACCCGATTACATCGACTACACGCCGAGAAATCGGATCCCAAACTTTGACAAAAATCTGTTTTAAAAATTTAAAAAACCTTCGATACGACGTACGTCCCGCCATACCGGGCAACGTGGTCGTGCACCGTAAGCATCAAAAGGCGCGTACGGATATTGCGGATATGTGAGTTTTGACGGAATTCAAATTGGTCGCGTATGTGCGACGAATTTGATGCGTATCCGTCGAAAACCCCCGTATTGGCTTTTTCGAAATTTGCTAATTACTTCGTGCATGTTCGTCAGATAGAGACAAAACTTGTGCCAACAGGACCGTATCATTTTTCTGGTCCTGCATGCCAAGTTTGGTCCGATTCTGAGACAGTTGATTGGATCACCGTTTTGCGGGCCCCACGATCCGATTCAAGGGCAATTTTGTGCACGGTCTACCGGAATCCAAAATTGGACATACCAATGGATTTGTATTATCAAACAGAATTCGTAGACATGTAGTTTAACGACTTTAGAGACCGTTGACTCTGGCACATTTTTTGGTGCAAAGCGGGTCCAACAACGGACACCGTTTGGCCCAAAATTACTATTTTGCCCCTGCGTCCAGAATTAGACTTAAGAATAGGCAATCCTAGCTAATTTAACTATTCTGAGAATGTTGGCAATATCTGTTTCAGCTTTCGGAGACAGTTATGACGATTTGGACTTTAAGGCTCAACAGTTGACTATATTTTGTGGGATCTGCGTGCAACCTCCAGGCAAGATACCTTGCCTCCCTCTATAGTTCATTACTCATGCTTACAGTTCCTTTACTTTATATATGTTATCAGTTAGTTCTCTAGTTGTTCATTATTTACATGCTTATTTAGTCCCTATATCTTTATATGTTATCAGTTAGTTATTTCAGTTCTCTTGATTTGCATGCTTTACTTTAGACAGTGTTTACTGGTTTATTAGTCGTGTTCTTTATCGTTATCATACTTGACTGGATGTCATGGTTCTACCGGATTGGTTCCCACTCGTACCGTGTCGTGAGTCGTATCGTGTCATAGGATGACTAAGTCATAAACTGAGCTGCTATACCTCATTGTCTTGAAATCTTGAAGCTAACCTGCGAGTCCACATTAGGGACGAGGGTTAGTAGTTATCTGTGTCTTATGCTAGCCTGCGAGTCCACACTAGGGACGAGGGTTAGTAGTGTATGGTTCACACCTGCGAGTCCACACTAGGGACGAGGGTGATGCTAGCCTGCGAGTCCACACTAGGGACGAGGGTTAGTAGTATATGGTTCACACCTGCGAATCCACCCTAGGGGCGAGGGTGATGCTAACCTGTGAGTCCACACTAGGGATGAGGGTTAGTAGTTGTTCAAACCTGCGAGTCTACACTAGGGACGAGGGTTTGAGTATTCGATTGGTTATCCATTGACATCATGACATCGTGTTCTCTTGTTCTCCTCCAGTAGTTCGGTTATGCGTAGTGGTTCTTCCAGTCGTGTATAGTCATGTTTTTGTGTTGATTGGTCTTTTCTCGTTTATTTTCCTATATTTTCTTTATTACATGATAAACTGCTAGATAGGCATGTTTTTATGTATCTTGCTATGTCCCCTGAGGACCTGATGATCTCTTCAGGTTAGTTATTGCATGGAGTTAGTTAGCAGCTCTGGATGGCGGATGATTATGACACTTGTGGGGTCCAGATGTTTACGACACTGCTTGCGAGATTCAGGTATTGATACCATGTTTATTATCCAGCTCGTGCTTTCCTTTCATTATCATGATATATCATATTTATTGATTCAGTTTATAGACTCATGTTATTCCTTGGAGTCTAATCGGACATGTATGCTAGTGGGCTGCAGACCACGACCCATAGTGTTCATTCATGTTTCGTATTCTTATTGTGGATTGAGATATTGATTTATTTGCAATGTTTTGGCAGTATACCATAGCCTTGACAGCGTTTACGTATTCGAGTCTGGCTGGAGTCCGCTTGATGCGTAGCTGGCTTGCTTACGTACTCGCATCCGAAAAGTGGGTACAGGTCGTGACAAGTTTTTTTGATGGCCCATGCAGGTCAGAGCATATCGTATCGGTTACGTAACTGTACTGATACGAGCCTGCGACCATGACTAAACCTTAGAAATATCAATCCACTCTGTCTTGAAAATTCTCCTAAAAATTCTCTACGTCATTGAAAACTCCATATTTGCTCTCGATTATACTTCCTTGCTTTCCGTACCATTGATTCTTGTCCCTTTTATTTCGAGGTGACGAATGATCGTGCTGTCTAGAATCTATCAGAAATTCTTAAATTATAGTATAATATTGCTTGGCTATTGAACATTTGGTTGTTTATAGATATGAGGGATTATAGATGCCATATGTCCTAGATATCTGTTGGAAGGACTGTTAGCCAGTAGTTAGAAAATTATAAGATTCTAGTGACCGTATTTTGAGGAGTAGTATGACCAAAGGTGGGTAGAAGTCCTCAAGTACTCGGAGT
>JANAVB010014796.1:36353185-36385685 GCA_029216955.1 Iris pallida | reverse complement strand
ACGCCGAGAAATCGGATCCTAAACTTTGACAAAAATCTATTTTAAAAACTAGAAAAACCTTCAATACGACGTGCGTCCCGCCATACCGGGCGACGTGATCGCACACCGTAAGCATCGAAAGGCGCATACGGATGTTGCGGACATGTGGGCTTTGATAGAATTCAAATTGGTCGCGTGTGCGCAACGAATTTGATGCATATCCGTCGAAAATCTCCGTATCGGCCTTTTTGAAATTTCTCAATTACTTCGTACATGTTCGTCAGATCAAGACGAAACTTGTGCCAACAGGACCGTATCATTTTTCTAGTCTTGTATGCCAAGTTTGGTCCGATTCTGAGACAGTTGATTTGATTGTTGTTTCGCGGGCCCCACGATCCGATTCAAGGGCGATTTTGTGCACGGCCCACCGAAATCCAAAATTGGACATACCGTTGGGTTCGTATCGTCAAACTGGATCTGTAGACATATAATTTGACGACTTTAGAGATCGTTGACTCTGGCACATTTTTCGGTGCAAAGTGGGTCCAACGACGGACACCGTTTTGGCCCAAAATTACCGTTTTGCCCCTGTGTCCAGAATTGGACTTAAGGACAGGAAATCCTAGCTAATTTAACTATTTTGAGAATGTTGGCAATGTCTATTTCAGCTTTCGGAGACAGTTATGACGATTTGGACTTTACGGCTCAACAGTTGACTATATTTTATGGGATCTGCGTGTAACCTCCAGGCAAGATACCTTGCCTCCCTCTACAATTCATTACTCATGCTTGCAGTTCCTTTACTTTATATATGTTATCAGTTAGTTCTCTAGTTGTTCATGATTTACATGCTTATTTAGTCCCTATATCTTTAAATATTATCAGTTAGTTATTTCAGTTCTCTTGATTTGCATGCTTTACTTTAGATAGTGTTTACTGGTTTATTAGTCGTGTTCTTTATCGTTATCATGCTTGACTGGATGTCATGGTTCTACCGGATTGGTTCCCTCTCGTACCGTGTCGTGAGTCGTATCGGGTCATAGGATGACTAAGTCATAAACTGAGCTGCTATACCTCATTGTCTTGAAATCTTGAAGTTAAGCTGTGAGTCCACATTAGGGACGAGGGTTAGTAGTTATCTGTGTCTTATGCTAGCCTGCGAGTTCACACTAGGGACGAGGGTTAGTAGTATATGGTTCACTCCTGCGAGTCCACACTAGGGACGAGGGTGATGCTAGCCTGCGAGTCCACACTAGGGACGAGGGTTAGTAGTATATGGTTCACACCTGCGAGTCCACACTAGGGGTGAAGGTGATGCTAACCTGCGAGTCCACACTAGGGATGAGGGTTAGTCGTTGTTCAAACCTGCGAGTCCACACTAGGGACGAGGGTTTGAGTATTCGATTGGTTATTCGTTGACATCGTGACATCGTGTTATCTTGTTCTCCTCCAGCAGTTCGGTTATGCGTAGTGGTTCTTCCAGTCGTGTATAGTCGTGTTTTCGTGTTGATTGATCTTTTCTCGTTTATTTTTCTGTATTTTCTTTATTGCATAATAAACTGCTAGATAGGCATATTTTTATGTATCTTGCTATGTCCCCTGAGGACCTGATGATCTCTTCAGGTTAGTTATGGCATGGAGTTAGTTAGCAGCTCTGGATGGCGGATGATTATGATACTTGTGGGGTCCAGATGTGTAATACCCAGATTTCCAGATGAGGGTAATTTTGAAATTTTATAATTATAATTATTATTTATTGATAATTATTTCATATTATGATTTTGGTGATTTTTAATCATTTTTAAACTATTTAAAATTATGACTTGTGATTTTGACATTTTACTATTGTTTGGTTTTAATTTCGAGGAATTTGTCACCCCCAGTTTTCAGAAATAGGGATATTTTTGTCATTTTGTATTTTTGAAATATTTTTTGAATTTATTTTATTATTTATGATATTGTTTTGGGGTTATTTGAGTCGGGTTCGATTTTCAGCTCAATCCGACTTGAAACGGGGACCCGGGGTAGTTTTGACTTTAGTGGACCCACACACTAGTTAGCCATGGCCCACATGTTAGTTATTTTAGTTAGTGACTAGGCTAATTATTTTAGTTAGGATTAGTGTGGATTAGTGTTTTAGGATTGACTAAACTACCCCCGACTTAGAAGCCCTTCCATGTATTAACCCATAGATTAGAGAGGGGGCTTTTAGGCTTTTCCTAATAGGTCCACAACAACCCATTTAGGGCCGGCCACACAAGTGTGGATAGGCTCTATCACTTCATTATTTTCCTATTCCATTCTCTCTCTTGTTCTTCCCCAAATTGATTTGAGAGCACCCTAATCAAACCATCACCAAATCCTTCTATTTTTTCACCAAATCTTCTTCTTTCCTTCTCCATTCTTGCCAAGGAAGGAGCTATCCAAGTTTGGGAGGATTCGGAGCTCATTCGTGTCCTTTTGGAATCTCTACGTGTCGGTGTCGTTTCGGGAAGGCTTTTCTTCGATTCGAGTCACCGGGAGGTATAAATCCCTTCTCCTTCTCATCTCTCTCATGCATATAGGTCTATTATGAACCCATAGGAATAACCCCCATGGTTGTGTCTCCACACTACCAAAATACAGTAAATTAGCGATGGACTATTAGCGACGAAAATTTTCAGTCGACGTTAGCGACGGCTTCGTTGCCGCTCGCCGACGGATTACCGACCACACGCCTTTATATTTTTAATTTTAATTTTAGGGGGGGAAAGGTCGCACATCCGTCGCTAGGGTGTCGGAGATATAGCGACGGATCGATAGCCGTCACTACGTAGTCGATTATTTGGCGAGAATTATGTCGAGAATTGGCGGGACATTTCTTCGACTACGTAGCGACGGATATTCAGTCGGCAAGTATCAAATATAGCGACAACCGGGCGACGGATTATATGACGTCGCTATTCCATCGCTAAATATACGTTCCAAACTTAAATTAAAACGGCGGGGGAAACTTTTCGCCTTCTCCCCAAATTCACTCTCTCTCCTCTCTCTCTCTCTCTCTCTCTCTTCTGCGGCTTCGGTGATCATCGTCGGCGTCCTCTCCTCTCTCTCCCGAAGGTAATCCCCTCTCTCTCTCTCTCTCGATCTCTCTCTCTCTCTCTGTCGCGGTGTCGACTACGGGGCAGCGGGGGCGGCGGGCTTGGGGACATTCGGGGGCTGGGCGGCTGGCTTGGGGCGGTGGCATCGGGGGGCTTGGCAGCGGGCTTGGGGCGGGGGCGTCGGGGGCTGGGCGGCTGGCTTGGGGCAGGGGCTGGGCGGCTGGCTTGGGGCGGGGGCGTCGGGGGCTGGGCGGTGGGCTTGGGGCGGGGGCGTCGGGGGCTGGGCGGCGGGCTTGGGGCGGGGGCATCTGGGGCTGGGCGGCGGGCTTGGGGCGGGGGCGTCGGGGGCTGGGCGGCGGGGGCTGGGCGGCGGGCTTGGGGCGGCGGGCTTTGGTCGTGGGCGGCGGGGGGCTTTGCTTCTCAAATTCATCTGAGTTTATATATTGGCTAAATAATGTGTTATCCATATTGGGTGTTATCCATTAGTTTGGTGGGGTTTGGATTAGTAAATGTGAATATGGAGTTTGGGTTCATGGTGTATATGTTCACTGTGTCAAGGACAGTACGAGTTCTTCATCTGCATAAGTCACTCAATATAGATGTATATATCTATACATCTAACTGTGATATATCTATACATCTAACTGTGATATACATATATATGTGTATGTGTGCTTTAGAGAGTGAGGAATGAAGGCAGGCCTACCATGCCTATTAGCATGCAGGACGGCTTGGGGTGTAATGTGTGAGTGTAGACATGGTAGGAATTATAGGTAATTAATGCTAGTATGACTAGACTAAGGTAGTGCTTGCTAGATAGTAAGGACACTCTAGTATCCTAACCAAGTTAATTTTAGACTAGATATTTAGGATATAGCTCCCATATCCTAGAAGTGGACTCTTGCAATTTAGAAATAGATAGATTGACTCAGTTTGATTAATTGACCTATAATGACTCTAAAACTTGATTTGCTGCTGCAAGCATACAACACCACAAAAATATTTAAGAACTCGTCAAGTTGAACCGTGTATAACATGCTCGACGCTTAAGAGGAATCATTTCAACTTAGTGGACTATCGAAGAATCGGTATCGGACTATCGGTATTGGTATCGAACTATCGGACTATCGGTATCGAACTATCGGTATCGCTAGCGGACTATCATACTATCGCACTATCGGTATCGGACTATCAGTATCGGTATCGCACTATCGGTATCGGTATCGAACTATCGGTATCAAACTCGGTATCAAGCTATCGGTATCGAACTATTAGTAACAACTGTGCTTAGATTTTTCTCTTCTCGAGCTAGAATACCAGCGGATCCACCAGTTACATGATTATATACTAATTCTGTTTAGTTTGTCTTACTATACAAATTTTTACATCCAATCTTTGATGGATCGTTATTTCGTCGATCGTACATGGATGTACAAACGACAACACGAGAGCAGAATAGGTGTGAGTGACAATTTTCAGGCAGGCGTGGAAGTATTTCTTAAGTATGCCATGAGCAAATCTCAGTTTATGGACGGTAACAAAATCAAGTGTCCATGTCGTAATTGTCGCAATAGACGTTACGAAGAAGTGGTGAGTGTAAGAGATCATTTGACCCGTAAGGGTTCGTACGTGATTACGGCCTGTGGTCATCGCAAGGTGAACTATATGCGGAAAAACAGGTTGCGAATGCTGCTACTTATGCTTTTGATGATAATGCTGCAGCGGATTTTGTCGTCGATGATGACGAATGTTCCGTTGATTATGGAGACGTGCAGAACCTTGCACGAGATATGGTGTACGATGCGGCAGGGCCTAATTTTGATCCGGAGGATCCTAATCCCGAGGCAAAGGAGTTCTATGATATGTTTCAGGATGCTGAAACTTCTTTATATCCTGGTTGTGAGCCACATTCCGTACTGTCAGTGACGATGCGGTTGTTGAACATAAAGTTCGATTTTAACTTGCCACAAACTTGCTATGATCGGATTACACAACTAATGAAGGAGGTGTTACCGAAGGAATCAAAAGAGCTTCCAAAAAACTTCTACAAGTCGAAGATGATGGTCCGACAACTGGGCCTGGGGTACCACAAGATAGATTGTTGTCGCAACGGATGCATGTTGTACTACAAGGACAATGAGGATGTAGAAAGTTGCAGCTTCTGTAATACGGATCGTTACAAGGAAGTTTGGGGAAAAGGAAAGTCAACTAGAAAACGACGTCCTTACAAGTATATGCATTACTTGTCGATCACGAAGCGCTTGCAGAGGATGTATATGTCTCAGAATATAGCAGAACACATGACGTGGCACAACGAAGAACGCACAAAGGACGATGGAGAATTGTCACATCCTTCGGATGGAAAGGCATGGAAATATTTCGATTTTCGCCATCCAGATTTTGCTGCAGAGTCTAGAAATGTACGCATGGGGCTATGTTCTGATGGATTCGCCCCTTTCGGGCAGTCGGGATCTCAATACTCCTGCTGGCCGGTCATTCTGACCCCTTACAATCTGCCACCATGGATGTGTATGAAGACTCCTTATATGTTCTTGACAGCTATCATACCGGGTCCCAAAAATCTGACGAAGAATATCGATATATATTTACAGCCGTTGGTGGATGAGCTGAAACAGCTGTGGGAGATCGGCGTCACGACCTATGATATTTCCAGGAAATAGAACTTTCAGATGAGAGCTTCACTGATTTGGACAATCAATGATTTTCCCGCATACGGTATGCTGTCGGGATGGAATACTCACGGAACCCTGTCTTGTCCGATATGCATGCAAAATAGTAAGGCATTCCGCCTTAAGCATGGAGGAAAAACTTCTTTCTTTGATTGTCATCGTCAATTTCTGCCCGCGAGTCATCCTTGGAGAAAGAACAAGGACGCGTTCAGAGCTGGAAAACAAGAATTTTTTCATCCGCCTGCCAGATTATCGGGATACGATATTTGGGAAGATGTAAAGGACTTGCCCACTGTAATGGAAGATCCATCGAACAATCGTATCGATGGGTTCGGACAAACCCATAACTGGACCAAACGGAGTATCTTCTGGGACTTACCTTATTGGAAAGATAATCTTATAAGGCATAATCTTGATGTTATGCATATCGAAAAGAATGTGTTTGATAATGTCTTCAATACCGTCATGGACATTAAAGGAGAGACGAAGGACAATCCAAAAGCAAGACAAGACATTGCCGAGATATGCAAGCGTCCTTATCTGAACTTGATACAAAGGGGAGCTGCTGGACAATTAAGTAAGCCAATAGCACAATACACATTGAGCAAGGAAGATAGATTAATAATCTGCAAGTGGGTATCTACTTTAAGATTTTCCGACGGCTATGTGTCAAATTTGTCTAGATGCGTTGATCTCAATGAACGCAAGCTAACGGGAATGAAGAGTCATGACCGCCACGTGTTTATAGAAAGATTACTGCCCATTGCTTTAAAAGAGTTGTTGCCTTCTGCTGTATGGGTTCCGTTGGCCGAACTATCAATATTTTTTAGGGATATTTGTTCAACTAAGTTGACTGTGCAACACATGGTTGAACTTGAGGAGAAGATTATCTTAACAATTTACAAGTTGTAGAAAATATTTCCTCCTGGCTTCTTCGACAGCATGGAGCATCTACCGATTCATCTAGCATACGAAGCCCGTGTCAGTGCATCTGTTCATTATCGATGGATGTACCCATTTGAAAGGTACATAAAAATCGATATAATTTAAGTTGAATTTCAGTGTGTTTTAAAATTCTTTCTTAATTCTCAAGATAATTTGTCTCTCTAGATACCTACACCATCTAAAGAAGAAAGTTGGCAACAAAGCTCATATAGAGGCTTCGATATGCGAAGCATATCTTATCGAAGAGGTGTCAAACTTCTGCTCCATTTATTTCGATACTCATGTTAAGACAAATCGAAATAGACCTCAAAGGAATGACGAGGACGTTGAGGATGGAGGAATATTCAATGTAAGGGCAAGCCTGTTGGGGCTAGTAAAAGACGGTGGTTGACAGACGACGAGTATGATGCCGCTCACCGATATGTCTTGTTAAACTGTGACATACAAAAAGTGAGAGATTTGGAGAAGTAAGTCAGTACATTTGCACTCGTTATAATCTCGAATTTGATGAAATAAGTGACTACACTTATATATTCTTATTTTCTCTAATAGTATATTTAGAGATGAAGTCAAAATGAGGACACCCGATATTATCGATGAGGGACTTCAAAGAGAGGTTGATTGTACATTTTCGTCATGGTTTCACAAATACGTAAGTAACTGTGATTATAATTGAGATTATAAATATATAATCTGAAACATTTAAATTATAAATATTTGTTTACAGGTTTTATTGCTTGAAACAACACTCACTCATGAGAGTGTTCGTTATCTGGCATTGGGACCGAAGAAGCAAATAAAGACTTGGCCAGGCTATGTCGTTAATGGCTTCAGGTTTAAGTCAACTCAGAATGCTATAAATGTCGAATTTATCAATGACGGCATCAGTACCAAGGATTCCGGTGTTTGCATAAGAGGCACCATCTATGACGACGAGCCGGACATTGACTATTATGGACTGCTTCGGAATATTATAGATTTACAATATACTGGCCCATATGATATGCATATTGTGATGTTCAAATGTGAGTGGTTCGATACGACACCAAATATCGGTTGGAGAATCGATAAACAATTTGGATTCGTCGATATAAATCATCGCAGGAGGTATAGAGGGTCCGATACATTTGCGATAGTAAATCAGGCTGTTCAAGTCTACTATACAAGCTACCCAAGACGTCGTAGAGATCGATTTGACTGGTGGGCAGTATGCAAGATTAAATCTAGAAATACATTCAACGTTGGAGACCCAGCATACCAAGAGGACCAGATCGAAAAGTCCCAATACTTGGGACAACACTCAGATACAATGGATGTTGAAGATATTATTGAAGAAAATAGAGGGGAGGAAGAGGTTGATACACAAGACTTAGCTATCAACTAGGGGAGAAAGAGGCGTCTTGTCCCAAATATTGAGGCAGAAGAAGAAGAATAATAATAATAATAATTTGATGGGGATGAGGATACAGATGAAATCGACGATGAAGATAAGAATGAGGATGAGGATGAGGAGGATGATGATGAAGACGAGGCCGAGGATGAGAACGAAGACGATGATTAGGTTAAATATTGTTGTATATTAAAAATACTTCCAATTACGTGAATTAAGTTTGACCTCATAAAAGCAATTACGTAAATTCATATTTTTTCATTCGATTATTTACTTATTGCAGATGGCACTCCTAGTCTTTTTCGTTGCGGCGGCACTCGTCTCCCTACTGGTGGTATGTATATTTTAGTTCAGATTTTTATATCCATTTATACTTTTATATTGTTAATTATGTTTATGTGTTCTATTTACAGGTCATGATAGCTGGTCGTGGTCATGGTGCTGGTGGTGGTCGTGGTGGTAGTGGTGGTGCGGGTCGTGGTCGTAGTCGTAGTGGTGCTGGTGGTCGTGGTCGCATTCAAAGTTCCCGGGATGTGACCCCATCGAGCGAACCCGACCCGGAGAGTACCCCGGGCACAGATGCATCCCGCCCTCGATCGACCACTTCATCGAGGCATGAGTCCGGATCTGCTAGCGGATCTGTTCCGCTATCGGAACCACCAGTAGCGGATCCACCAGGGGATGCCCCAGTTACTGCACAGTGGGCCCCGGAGTACCCCCATACTCGGTTCCATCCGGTTACTGGGGAGTACATGCGCGGACCCACGGATCCTCCGACGGCACCAGAGAGGCCGAGAGGCGAGTTCCGACGAGAGCTATGGTCCGCGGGGACCTCGTAAGTAAATTTAAGATAATTTATTAAATTTCTTTCATTTATTCAAGTTAATAATCCAGTCGTTTCTTCTTTGTAGGTTTTTTTTCGTTTAATGTTGGCAGGGCTCTTGGAGAAATTATCAGGGCTAACTTCCACGGACCCTACCTCAACTTTTCGTCGGTGCCCCTAAACGTGAAGTACGTCTGGCTTGACGAATTGAGGGTATATATCTATATCTTCTGATTAATTATTAGTTACTCTTTAATCAACCATTTTTTAAATTACATGATAATTGAATTTATATGTTAGACGACGTACTGGTGGCCCCCTATCGCGAGGACGCGATCCGCAGGACCTGCAGAAGCGCTGCCTCGAAGAAGATACGGGATATGATTCATGACCTAAAAATGGGGCATACGAGGCCGAATTGGATCCGACAAGAGTATTATGAGGACCTCTTATGTATGATGGATACCCCTATGTACAAGGAGAAATCGGAGAAGGCGAAGGCGAACCGACAGGCCGCGGGCCTTCATACGGGGGAATCAAGGCCCCACGCAGAGACGCTTGCAGATTTATTTCACTATCGAATTAGGTATTATTAATTAAAGGAGTTATCGACGTTCTACGGAAATTTCATATGCAGGCCCAACGGGCGGTGAAGGAGGAAAGGGCGCCAGAATCGGTCACCATACACGACGTATTCCAGCATACGCACAAAAGACGCAAGGACGGGAGCTTCGTCGACGATAGGGCCAAGGAGACTGATGTAAGTACTTATGTTTATGAGATTTACGTTAGAATTAAAAGTATTCGGACTATAACTTAGGTAAACTTAGGATTCACACTTAACTTAGTGAAACATAGGATTTAGATTACAACTTAGGTAAATCTTATAATATAAACACATTCATTTGATAGGCTGCGTATCGTGAGGCCCTTAATCGGGCTCAGTTAACTGACATCGAGGATGTCGGTGAAACGACGCCCGCCCGGACGCCCTCTTCTTTGGCCGCTCACAATGACTTGTTCGTAGATACCATCGACGGCTTTAAGAAGGGCTCCTGTACGGAGTCGGCTTCCTAGGGCCGTTGCACATGGCGACGCAGAGATTTCTACCGAAACCGTCTCCTTCCGTGGCCCTGGCAGACGATGATGTTAGGGTCGCAGCTTACGCAGCTGCACGAGGCGATGTCGTCCTTGCGGGAGCAATTTGCCATGTACTTTCCGCCTCCGTCTGCTGCTGCCAGTCCGTCTGCTGATGGTGTTGGTCCGTCTTCTACTGGTCCGTCGACTGCTGGTGTCGGTGCTTCTTTTATGGGTCATCTTTCTTTCAACCCTGATGCCCCTGTGGTACCGCCTACGACTGTGACGTCACTCCTGGATCTGATGTCGCCAGAGCAGCTATGCTGACTTCCGAGCAGTATCTACAACGGCTTGCCGTCGTACCTAGTGGAGGAGTATATTCGTCGATCGCAGCTGGGATTACCACCACCGGACAGTCGACCTCCTCCTTCTTCTTAAAATATTATATTAAGAAAATTTGGAATATTTGTGAGATCTTTGGATTAATTGTGCTATAATCGGATTATAGCACCGGATATTATGTTACTCTTCAGCACTCATGATGTTTATTTTCTACTAATTTGGTTTGGTCTGTGATTCTTGGATAATTGGTGTGCATTAAATTCGTATGCGCATATTTGGTCTATGTGATTCTTGGATAATTGGTGTGCATTATATATTTGGTCTATGTGATTGTTGGATAATTGGTGTGCATTATATATTGGTTTGGTTTATGCATATTTTTGTGAACAGTGAAAGTGCTGTAATTTTTTTCTAAAAAATCTCATTTAGCGACGGACTAGTTACTGGTTAGCGACAGATATTCCCAGTTTCCGACTGATTTTTGACGGATCCGCCATCGCTAACTGGAGATTTAAAACTATTTCCAGGTAGCGACGGGTGATCGATGGAATATCCGTCGGCAAGGTTCTGGTGGTATATAGTTCGACGGAATAGCGACGGATTAGCCGTCGCCAAGGTAACTAATAATCAACCACTAATCAGTCGCTCCCGCGACGGCATGGCGACAGATAATCCGTCGACAAGGTTCTGGAAATGCTTGACATTTCTAGAACCGTGGCGACGGATAATCCGCCACTAATCAGTCGCTCTGTCGACGGCCTATCGACAGAATAGTGACGACTCATCCGTCGCTATGGTATTGGAAATGCCTGCCTCTTCCAGAACCTGGTCGACGAATTTTTCGTCAGCAAACCGTCGCTAATCCGTCCTTTGTTATCGACGGCGGTCGACGGATTAGCGACGGAACGATACACTCTGATACGCTATTACGACGGTTTACCGACGGAACTTAACGTCGCTATTGTCTAAACAGTTCAGTATTTAATACTTGAAAGGGACGACAGTCCGTCGGAAAGTAGTCGCTTATTCTTCGTATTGTGAAGTCGAAATGCCGTCGCTAGTCCGTCGCTTGACGACTACGTAGCGACGGACCATTATTAGTGACGAGCTGATTGCCGACGAATTTTTTGGCCAAAACCCGTCAGTGAACGGTCGCTAATAGAAATTCCCGTCGCACTGGCGACGAATCTGGCCGTCACTAAATCGACAAATTTTGGTAGTACTATTTGTGTCCGTTTCGTGTCCTTTTGGAGACTTTTAGGAGTGTCCTAGGTGTAGGATCGTGTCCTAATGGGAAAATCCCTATTGGACACTTGTTCTTATATATATATATATATATATATATATATATATATATATATATATATATATATATATATATATATATATATATATATATATATATTGTGAATATTGTTTTAGATATTTAATCTCAGTTTTTATGTTGTTTAGAGATTTGTTCTTTTGGTATCATAGTGTATCATATTTTAGTTACCTATATATTGAATATATATATGGATTATATATATGCCATTCTCTATATATATATATGTATATATATTTGGCTTATATATATATATATATGTATATATTGGTGTGTTGAAGGTGTCCTTGTATATGTTCAAGGGGGTGTAGGATTTCGGGCAAGGGTAGGGGAAGAATTGGTATATTGTTAGAGTGTGAGAGAGGTTGAGATGTGTATGTATAGAAGATGTTTGAGGAAATGGTGGAGAGTATTGAGAGTGATGTGGTATGGAGAGGGGAATGAGTGGTGTGAGAGAGTGGTGATGAGGGGGAGGGAACCACTTGCTGTTGGCAACAGTGAACACCCCATGGCTACCCATTTGTAAGCCTATATGGCTGTCAGTTCAGTCCATATGTAAGCCCTTGTGGCTGTCCCCAATTAGCCACTGGTTAGCAGTCCAAATTAGCCTATTGGCAGTCCCTAAACCTGCCAATAACTGTCATAGTTCAGCCTTGTATTTCAGTCATCAAACCCTCCACATTTCAGTCCATGACATGCCTAAAACCAGTCCTAATATAACCCATATATGGGTTGTCCCCTTACTGCATTTCAGTCCCCAATGTGCTGTCCCCATTGTCCCAAAACAGTCCAACAATACATCTCCAATTCAGCCCCACAAATCAGCCATTAGCAACCGAAGAAACGCTCATTGACAACCTTAGTATTGGCCTTAGAGTTAGCCCCAAACCACGCTACAAATAGCCCATATGCTGTCCCAAAAACCTGTCAAATAGTTGCACAGTCCAGTCCCTAAAACCTGTCCAAAACCAAGCCTTAAACTGTCCCATTCAGCCTTGACCACAGCCCCTAAAAACCAGTCCCTATACCAGTCTTGACAGCCATGTAAACCCCCATTGTTCAGCCTTGTTTCAGCCATGAACCTGTCCCCATATTCAGTCCTAATATCACCCATTTTTAGTCCCTTAAACCACTCAAAAACCAGTCCCTATATCACCCTTAAACCAGCCTCTAACAGTCCCCAAGTGACAGCCCTAAAAACCTGTCCCATAGCAACCTTAATTCAGTCCCCAAACCCCCTTATATACTGTACATATCAGTCCCTACATGGCTCCAAAATAGGTCCTCAATTGCCCCTGAAATCAGTCCCATAGGCACCCTTAGCAACCCCATATCAGGCCCCCTGTTAACAGCCATTTGATGCCCCACATATCAGTCCTTATTTTCCCTGCATTCCAGTCCCTACAGCTCCTGAAATTCAGTCCATGTTAACCCTTGTTGGCATACATTGCAGTCCCATATTCTGTCCCTAAGAACCATCCCCATACCAGTCCTAAACACCCACCAAAATTAGTCCTTGAACCTAGCCATTGGCAGCCCATGTTTCCCCTTGTAGTACCCCAAACCAGTTTCTAATTTCTGTCCCAAATCCAGCCTATAGAACAGCCCTTTATGCACCTGTGTGTGAGTGTTGGTGAGATGTATGTGTGTGTGTGTTTTGGAGCTATAGGTGTGTGTTTGTGAGATATATGTGTGAGCTTGTGGGTGTGAGAGTATATATGTACTTGTGTGTGTGTCTTTGTGAGCCTAAGTGGGTATGTGTGTGAGCTATTGTATAGGTGTGTGTATGTGAGCCTATATATATGTATTTATATATGAGTTCAGATATGTATTTATATATATGAGTTATATATGTATTTGTGTGTGTGTGAACCTATACTCATGTAGGTGAGTGAGCTATGGGATATGTGTATGTGTCTAGATATGGGAATATAGGTGAGTATGTATATATGTAACTATATACCATATGTATGTGAGTGTTTGGATAAACGGGAAATGGTATGTGAGGTAAGGTAAAGGGTAAATGACCAACATGTGTCATAAGATGATTTAGATGACCTAGATACTAGGATTTCTTGGTAGGTAATGTTAGTATAGGATAGTATCTAGCTATCCTAGGAAGCCTAGGCTAGTATTCCTAGGTTAGAGTGGTATGTGCAAGGTATCGGGATTACCTTGGTAAGGGTAATGTAGGTAATGCCTAGAACTAAGGTATTTGAGTTTGGAGTCTAAGATAGAGTTAGAACTTGATTCCCTTGGTTGGTAATGATCAAATATAGTGCTCATAAACTAGTTTTGACGTCGGTTGACCATTTTGACCGAAAGTCAGCAAAAGTCAACCGAGAGTCAAACTTAGCCTTTAAGCGACTAGATTTGACCGAAACCAAATCAGAGTTGACCAGTTGACTGAAAGTCAACAGTTGGTCAACATGTGACTTGTTTGACCTAGGGTTGACTCAGTGTTGACCAGAGTTGACCAGAGTTTACTTTTTGACCAAAAGTCAACTGTAAGTCAACCCTTGACCCAAATTGACCTAGTTTGACTTAGATTGATTTCATGTGACCTTGTTTGACCTTGATTGTCCTAGTGTGACCCAGTTTGGCTCAGTATGACCTAGTATAACCTAGTTTAGCTTGGTATGACTTAGATTTGACCTAGATTGACCTAGATTCATTTAGAATGCATTGAATTGCATCTTATTATCATTTTAGACTCATAGTGACTTGTACTGTTCTATAGGAGACAAACACCACTCCTCGGACAGTATATTCTCTTCAAACACTCAGGATATCAGGCGAGTACATTCTCTGACCGTTTTATACTTGTCTGGATTTACATTCTTGCTCTAGATTACTGTACTTGATGCTGACACGATTGTTATCACGGATTGGTACTATATGGATCTTCTTTTGAGATGTTATCCCCTTGTATTCACTAAATACATATTGTGATGTGAGTTTCACTTACATATTGTATTTATTGAATACCCATATCCTTGTATACTCATTGTGCATATTGTACTCTCATTATCACATGAGTTCCAGGGATAGACCATTGTATACTATTGTATAACATTGTACAACTATTGTATAACATTGTACATCTATTGTATAATATTGTACATCCATTGTATAACATTGTATACTACTATATAAGATAACGTAACTGGAGTGGATCCTTGTGTATTGATTGGGGAGGGGGAGTAGAATTGGTTATGTACTCAAATCCTATTGTACAATATTGTATAACTATTGTATATGTCTATTGTACACCTACATACAATGGAGTTACCATTTTATTGTCCTAGATCGTTTATATAACCATATTGTACTCTAAATCACAGTTGGCTTACAGTTCTTACTTATCATATATAGATATTTCCTGTTATCAAATCTCTACTATTTTTTATATACATTCTTCTTTCAGCGTTTCATGTACCTTACTCTATTGCATGCTTTATATTTTCAACTTGATATAAACTGTGTGAGATGTTTTATGCTCGCTCCCGTCCTGACTTGACCTGTTGAAAATATTACAGAGGATGAGGATGAGGATGAGGCCTGCGTAGACACCTACTATGGGACAGCTGTAGATGACTCTTGTGACCCAGATTTCCAGACTGATCCACTAGCTTAGAGACTGAG
The DNA here is from genome assembly GCA_029216955.1 of Iris pallida. Taxonomy (NCBI): domain Eukaryota; kingdom Viridiplantae; phylum Streptophyta; class Magnoliopsida; order Asparagales; family Iridaceae; genus Iris; species Iris pallida. The sequence continues at coordinate 36,370,390 of JANAVB010014796.1, read as the reverse complement.
GCTCCCTAGTCTAGGTTTACTATTTTTGTTATTTGAGATCTGGATTGTATATATATTCTTTCATATTCAGTAGTTGAGACTTGTATTCTGGATGTTGCTGAGATGTTACCTTAGACACTTAGACTCTCTGGTTGTGATATATTTTCTTTCATTCTAGTATTTATCTATCTATCTTTTATCTTATCATTCTGTCTTAGATGTGATTGAGACTGTATATTGCTATGTTACCTCCATTCGGAGTGTATATACTGTACAGGCACCTTTATATTGTTAGATGATTGACCTAGGACAGCGTTCTACCGCCGACACTGTGGCATAGGCTGGGCGTTGTTACATTCTCGTACCCTCACAGTGGGTGCGGGTTGTGACACGTTTTTAGTGGTAGCCCATGCAGGTCGAGTTTATATAGTGGTATTCGAACTAGAGTATCACTACAGCCTGCAGTAGGATTAGGATATTTTTGAAGGTACTCAATCATATTAGGAAAAACTCTTAATCATATTTCTTTTATCTAAATTATTGCTTATTGACTTCCCTTAAATATAAACTGTCCTCCTTTGAATTTTTGCTTCATTCTTAGAAATTGCTTCTTGTTTTGATATGTCTTCATGATGGTTATGAAGACACGATCTCATCGCTCCGGTTCGGAGAATACTATCGAGAGGCTGTCCACCTCTCGTTCTGTTCATCAGGGCCTCGAGACCGCAGCTTCTGTTGTGCCGACTCAGGTTGGCGTTTCTGCTACATTGGAGATGCACCTCCGTCTGTACAGAGACCTTTTTTCATCATTTCTAATTTCTCTCAGCAGTCGTGGTTCATGCAGCATCAGCAGCAGACTAGGGGAAACCAGCAGGGCGAGCTATCGTCAGGACAGTCGAGGATGCACAGACCATTAGAGATCTTGCTGCAAGTTCCGTTCTTCTCTGTTCCATTCCCGCAATTATCTTTTATAACTACCTTGAAATCCGATTCCATCTGTCCTTGTTGATTGATTAAGTTTGTAATGTTGCTCTTTTGTTATGTTTGTTTTTCTTCTGAGAAAATCATATGGGCTAGGTCACCTCAGTTATGGGATCTAGAATCTTCGATAGTCGTGTTAGCTGGCATAGTGAAGACATATAGTCAGATTTTGGAATGTATTTCTCGGGCGTAGGAATTTAAGATTTTTGCCGTCGCATGCGGGAATGCGAAAATTTAAATACCATGAACTTAGAGGTATGTACCTTAGTCAAGGACTCTGTGATTATCGTAGCCTTGCTAACTAGCATGACGAAGACTCCGAGTAACATGATTTTGGACAGACGCATATGATTATCAGATTGTATCTTGAAGGTTTTTTTGAACATCATACCCTTCTGTTGTTGTAAATAACTTAGGAGTAGGGATATTTAGTTTGTAGAGCTTATTCGTAGGTAGTTCCTTCATAGTATAATGATATGATGACTTGTAGAGTGTCTGTACCCTAGAGGTGATAGTTAGCATTGGTGTTAGAATAGTAACCCATTGCAGATAATTCTCCTGTTATCTATAATACCAACCAGTTACATATAGGATGTTAGTATGCCTTACAGCCTTAATGATTATTATTATTTTCTCTTACTTTTTCCAGTGAGGCACCCATGACCAGAGCCTGTCCTTGAGCATAGCTGTAGTTTCACCTAAGACTAAGAGGTCTATATATATAGATGATATACTTAGGATATATGTGATGGGTTGTTGTTCTTGAGTATATATACGAGGTATTTGGGATTGGTGTGCTTAGCTTGTGGGTATTTAGTTATGGGTGACCTGATAGGATTTGAAAGCTTAAGAGTTAGTCTATTATAGAGTTTCTCTTTTGCTAAATTCTAGTTGTCAACACCTAGATAGCTAGCATAGGTAAAACCCTAAGAAGTTGACCAGTAGATGACCAAGTACTTGGATGTTGAGAAATTGACTAGTGATTGACCCTTGACTATGTTTGACCTAGAAGGGGGTATGATCATCTTAATTTCGAGGACGAAATTTTTATAAGGTAGGTAGGATTGTAACACCCAGTTTTCCAGATGAGGGTAATTTTAAAATTTTGTAATTATAATTATTATTTATTGATAATTATTTCATATTATAATTTTTGGTAATTTTTAATCATTTTTAAACTATTTAAAATTATGACTTGTGATTTTGATATTTTACTATTGTTTGATTTTAATTTCGAGGAATTTGTCACCCCCAGTTTTCAGGAACAGGGGTATTTTTGTCATTTTGTATTTTCAAAATATTTTTGGAATTTATTTTATTATTTATGATATTGTTTTGGGGTTATTTGAGTCAGGTTCGATTTTCAGCTCAATCCGACTTGAAACGGGGACCCGGGGTAGTTTTGACTTTAGTGGACCACACACTAGTTAGCCATGGCCCACATGTTAGTTATTTAGTTAGTGACTAGGCTAATTATTTTGGTTAGGATTAGTGTGGATTAGTGTTTTAGGATTGACTAAACTACCCCCGACTTAGAAGCCCTTCCATGTATTAACCCATAGATTAGAGAGAGGGCTTTTAGGCTTTTCCTAATAGGTCCACAACAGCCCATTTAGGGCCGGACACAAGTGTGGATAGGCTCTATCACTTCATTATTTTCCTATTCCATTCTCTCTCTTGTTCTTCCCCAAATTGATTTGAGAGCAATCCCTAATCAAACCATCACCAAATCCTTCCATTTTTCCACCAAATCTTCTTCTTTCCTTCTCCATTCTAGCCAAGGAAGGAGCTACCCAAGTTTGGGAGGATTCAGAGCTCATTCGTGTCCTTTTAGAATCTCTACGTGTCGGTGTCGCTTCGGGAAGGCTTTTCTTCAATTCGAGTCACCGGGAGGTATAAATCTCTTCTCCTTCTCATCTCTCTCATGCATATAGGTCTATTTTGAACCCATAGGAATAACCCCCATGGTTGTGTCTCCATTTGTGTCCGTTTCGTGTCCTTTTGGATACTTTTAGGAGTGTCCTAGGTGTAGGATCGTGTCCTAATGGGAAAATCCCTATTGGACACTTGTTCTTATATATATATATATATATATATATATATATATATATATATATATATATATATATATATATATATATATATATATATATTGTGTGAATATTGTTTTAGATATTTAATCTCAGTTTTTATGTTGTTTAGAGATTTGTTCTTTTGATATCATAGTGTATCATATTTTAGTTACCTATATATTGAATATATATATATGGATTATATATATGCCATTCTCTATATATATTTTTTTTTTCTTTTTTTTATGCCATTCTATATATATATATATATATATATATATATATATATATATATATATATATATATATATATATATATATATATATATTTTTTTTATATATATATATATATATTTGGCTTATATATATATGTATATATTGGTGTGTTGAAGGTGTCCTTGTATGTGTTCAAGGGGGTGTGGGATTTCGGGCAAGGGTAGGGGAAGAATTGGTATGTTGTCAGAGTGTGAGAGAGGTTGAGATGTGTATGTATAGAAGGTGTTTGAGGAAATGGTGGAGAGTATTGAGAGTGATGTGGTATGGAGAGGGGAATGAGTGGTGTGAGAGAGTGGTGATGAGGGGGAGGGAACCACCTGCTGTTGGCAACAGTGAACACCCTATGGCTGCCCATTTGCAAGCCTATATGGCTGTCAGTTCAGTCCATATGTAAGCCCTTGTGGCTGTCCCCAATTAGCCACTGGTTAGCAGTCCAAATTAGCCTATTGGCAGTCCCTAAACCTGCCAATAACTGTCATAGTTCAGCCTTGTATTTCATTCATCAAACCCCCCACATTTCAGTCCATGACATGCCTAAAACCAGTCCTAATATAAACCATATATGGGCTGTCCCTTTACTGCATTTCAGTCCCCAATGTGCTGTCCCCATTGTCCCAAAACAGTCCAACAATACATCCCCAATTCAGCCCCACAAATCAGCCATTAGCAACCCAAGAAAAGCTCATTGACAACCTTAGTATTGGCCTTAGAGTAAGCCCCAAACCACCCTACAAATAGCCCATATGCTGTCCCAAAAACCTGTCAAATAGTTGCACAGTCCAGTCCCTAAAACCTGTCCAAAACCAAGCCTTAAACTGTCCCATTCAGCCTTGACCACAACCCCTAAAAACCAGTCCCTATACCAGCCTTGACAGCCATGTAAACCCCCCATTATTCAGCCTTGTTTCAGCCATGAACCTGTCCCCATATTCAGTCCTAATATCACCCATTTTCAGTCCCTTAAACCACTCAAAAACCAGTCCCTATATCACCCTTAAACTAGCCTCTAACAGTCCCCAAGTGACAGCCCTAAAAACCTGTCCCATAGCAACCTTAATTCAGTCCCCAAACCCCCTTATATACTGTACATATCAGTCCCTACATGGCTCCAAAACAGGTCCTCAATTGCCCCTGAAATCAGTCCCATAGGCACCCTTAGCAACCCCATATCAGGCCCCCTGTTAACAGCCATTTGATGCCCCACATATCAGTCCTTATTTTCCCTACATTCCAGTCCCTACAGCTCCTGAAATTCAGTCCATGTTAACCCTTGTTGGCATACATTGCAGTCCCATATTCTGTCCCTAAGAACCATCCCCATACCAGTCCTAAACACCCACCAAAATCAGTCCTTGAACCCAGCCATTGGCAGCCCATGTTTCCCCTTGTAGCACCCCAAACCAGTTCCTAATTTCTATCCCAAATCCAGCCTATAGAACAGCCCTTTATGCACCTGTGTGTGAGTGTTGGTGAGATGTATGTGTGTGTGTTTAGGAGCTATAGGTGTGTGTTTGTGAGATATATGTGTGAGCTTGTGGGTGTGAGAGTATATATATACTTGTGTGTGTCTTTGTGAGCCTAAGTGGGTATGTGTGTGAGCTATTGTATAGGTGTGTGTATGTGAGCCTATATATATGTATTTATATATGAGTTCAGATATGTATTTATATATATGAGTTATATATGTATTTGTGTGTGTGTGAACCTATACTCATGTAGGTGAGTGAGCTATGGGATATGTGTGTGTGTCTAGATATGGGAATATAGGTGAGTATGTATATATGTAACTATATACTATATGTATGTGAGTGTTTGGATAAATGAAAAATGGTATGTGAGGTAAGGTAAAGGGTAAATGACCAACATGTGTCAAAAGATGATTTAGATGACCTAGATACTAGGATTTTTTGGTAGGTAATGTTAGTATAGGATATTATCTAGCTATCCTAGGAAGCCTAGGCTAGTATTCCTAGGTTAGAGTGGTATGTGCAAGGTATCGGGATTACCTTGGTAAGGGTAATGTAGGTAATGCCTAGAACTAAGGTATTTGAGTTTGGAGTCTAAGATAGAGTTAGAACTTGATTCTCTTGGTTGGTAATGATCAAATATAGTGCTCATAGACTAGTTTTGACGTCGGTTGACCATTTTGACCGAAAGCCAACAAAAGTCAACCGAGAGTCAAACTTAGCCTTTAAGCGACTAGATTTGACCGAAACCAAACCAGAGTTGACCAGTTGACTGAAAGTCAACAGTTGGTCAACATGTGACTCGTTTGACCTAGGGTTGACTCAGTGTTGACCAGAGTTGACCATAGTTGACTTTTTGACCAAATGTCAACTGTAAGTCAACCCTTGACCCAAATTGACCTAGTTTGACTTGGATTGATTTCCTGTGACCTTGTTTGACCTTGATTGTCCTAGTGTGACCCAGTTTGGCTCAGTATGACCTAGTATGACCTAGTTTAGCTTGGTATAACTTAGATTTGACCTAGATTCATTTAGAATGCATTAAATTGCATCTTATTATCATTTTAGACTCATAGTGACTTGTACTATTCTATAGGAGACAAACACCACTCCTCGGACAATATATTCTCTTCAGACACTCAGGATATCAGGCGAGTACATTCTCTGACCGTTTCATACTTGTCTGGATTTACATTCTTGCTCTAGATTACTGTACTTGATGCTGACATGATTGTTATCACGGATTGGTACTATATGGATCTTCTTTTGAGATATTATCCCCTTGTATTCACTAAATATATATTGTGATATGAGTTTCACTTACATATTGTATTTATTGAATACCCATATTCTTGTATACTCATTGTGCATATTGTACTCTCATTATCACATGAGTTCCAGGGATAGACCATTGTACACTATTGTATAATATTGTACAACTATTGTATAACATTGTACATCTATTGTATAATATTGTACATCTATTGTATAACATTGTACACTACTGTATAAGATAACGTAATTGGAGTGGATCATTGTGTATTGATTGGAGAGGGGGAGTAGAATTGGTTATGTACTCAAATCCTATTGTACAACATTGTATAACTATTGTATATGTCTATTGTACACCCACGTACAATGGAGTTACCATTGTATTGTCCTAGACTGTTTACATAACCATATTGTACTCTAAATCACAGTTGGCTTACAGTTCTTACTTATCATATATAGATATTTTCTGTTATCAAATCTCTACTGTTTTTTATATACATTCTTCTTTCAGCGTTTCATGTACCTTACTCTATTGCATGCTTTATATTTTCTAACTTGATATGAACTGCGTGAGATGTTTTGTGCTCGCTCCCGTCCTGACTGGACCTGTTGAAAATATTACAGAGGATGAGGATGAGGCCTGCGTAGACACCTACTATGGGACAGCTGTAGATGACTCTTGTGACCCAGATTTCCAGACTGATCCACTAGCTTAGAGACTGAGGCTCCCTAGTCTAGGTTTACTATTTCTGTCATTTGAGATCTGGATTGTATATATATTCTTTCATATTCAGTAGTTGAGACTTGTATTCTGGATGTTGCTGAGATGTTACCTTAGACACTTAGACTCTCTGGTTGTGATGTATTTTCTTTCATTCCAGTATTTATCTATCTATCTTTTTATCTTATCATTCTGTCTTAGATGTGATTGAGACTGTATATTGTTATGTCACCTCCATTCGGAGTGTATATACTGTACAGGTACCTTTATATTGTTAGATGATTGACCTAGGACAGCGTTCTACCGTCGACACTGCGGTGTAGGCTGGGCGTTGTTACGTTCTCGTACCCTCACAGTGGGTGCGGGTCGTGACAAGATGTTTACGTCACTGCTTGCGAGATTCAGGTATTGATACCATATTTATTATCCAGCTCGTGTTTTCCTTTCATTATCATGATATATCCTATTTATTGATTCAGTTTATAGACTCATGTTATTCCTTGGAGTCTAATCGGACATGTATGCTAGTGGGCTGCAGACCACGACCCATAGTGTTCATTCATGTTTTGTATTCTTATTGTGGATTGATATATATATTTGTTTGCCATGATTTGGCAGTATACCATAGCCTTGACAGCGTTTACGTATTCAAGTCGGGCTAGAGTCCACTTGATACGTAGCTGGCTTGCTCACGTGCTTGCCGAAAAGTGGGCGCGGGTCGTGACAAATTCTAACTTTAAAACTTAGATCTACAGTAAACTAGCCATTAAATCCAAAAACTCCAAGAACTAAACATGTAGATAATGTAAAGATGCATATTATAGACTAATAATATCTAAGGAAAATCAAAGAAATAAAAATAAAAATGGTCTCTCCATTAGTGCAAGATGTATTTCCTAGGTGGGCTGGTGGGAGAAAAATGAAATGAGAGTGAATGAGAAGAGAGAGTGTAGAAGAGAATATACATAGGGGTGGGGCAAGGTGGTTCCACTAAACTCTAATTCCTATCATGCTCTAACCAAATGACTAATGACATGCTCCATGCTACAAATAATTAAAAACCTAAGTAAAATTCTGATCACAATACGGTCCAGTTATTCTATCATCGAAGTAGTGAACTACACCTACAATCAGACAAAGACAAGGGGTGGCACACTACTCTACGACGAGACACTGTTCCATGCCATGACCAGGTACAAATACAATATACTTGTAATCAAGATACATATACCAGGCACTATATACATGACTTAATACAAAAAAAAGTATTCCAGGAACGGGGAGTGACATGTGTGATATGGTTATGATGAGTTTTAACTCTTAATAGGTCCGAACATAATATGCAGGGTTGATACCTATCACCAACCCTTGAGGACTTACCTATACAAGAGATCGTAAAGGCCGTGACTATGGGATAGGACGATCCCGGACAACTCTCATGAATATATAAAAAGTGCGCATGGCCAATCAAAAGTGTCACCCGATAGATCCAAAAACCTCTAGCGTACTATGTTTAATATTTTCTGAATCTGGTTCAAGAAGTCTGATTCAAGGCATAATCCATCAAGCACTTCTTCAGATAAAGACAATAGTCACTAAGTGAGATTCAAGGCTGCGGTCCATCTCATTTATGCATAGTATATATCTTTGTCCAGATATTTTCTACTCATATTCTTCTCGTTTATTTTTAAGAACTTGGTTTTTTTAGGTGGGGGAGGGGGGATTGTTGCATAGTTGTTTGACTAAGCAAACCAAAAACCAAGTCTCACCTTTTGTCCGGTTATCTTGCCTTGTGAACGTTGGGTTTTACTAACGTTGGAGTAGCATCCTTTATGGCTAATTGATAGGAAAGTTGGTGGGCTCTATGGCTATATGTATAGTCCTATTATTTTTATTTCTTCACTTGACTTGAGGTGTAAACTCTCCACTAAAAAAATCTTCTGCCTTCTCTCTCTTGTTCAATTCAAAAACATTGTTCTTCAGTTTGTGCTCTAGGCAAAAAGGCTAAGTTCGGATCACTCTTTCTGACTAGTATGCAACAAGGAGATACCGGTAGAGCGAAAGTTTTACCACTAGGAGTATTCGGAACAAGTCTGCACATAAATCCGAATCTACTCTTAGAGTTGTGCTTCGTGCGCGACTTTTCCGGAGGCCGGTAATATTAACCTTAATTTTTATTTTGTTTACAGATTACAGCAAGCAAAAGAAAAATATTTCTAACAGAATAAAGATGAACATGAAAAGAGAGTTTACAATAGAGAGGACATGGGTATAGCACCAGTAGCAGCATTCTATTTTTCCATCATCCTGTATGTTCCCGTAAGTGTGATTCCCGTACTAGAAGGTTGTTGTATATTATATATATATATGGTCCGGATCGGGAGTCCCGTCCGCAAAGTCCCACGGGAGCGCCATCTCCTTCGACCGTTGGATCGAGCGGACGCGTGCGTGGGCCCCACGCGGCCCCCCGATCCGATGGTGCAGGGAGGACGGGACTTTGGCGGGGCTCCATTTGGATCGAACGGACACGTGTGTGGGCCCCACGCGGCCCCCCGATCCGATGGTGCAGGGAGGATGGGACTTTGGCGGGGCTCCGTGGGTGGACGCACGCACGCGCGCGCGCGCGCACACACACACACACACACACACACACACACACACACACACACACACACATATATATATATATATATATATATATATATATATATATATATATATATATATATCCTATCCAATGATCACTTCTAAATGGACAAATGAGCACATTAATTTCTAGACCATAACAAATGTGTATGCAATCCTAAAATTCTGGTATTATCTAACAACCTGGTATTATCTAACTAAATATATATCTAAAGTCCTAAAAATATATCTATAACAGATCCTAATTAAAATATATTCAAATTATATTTAAGTTATTTTAATATAATTTAAATTTATAACGAAAGGATTTTGTTTTATTTTTGGGTACCAAGCATATTAGCCAAAAACAAGAAACTTTCGACTAAAATTACTTGTGTAAAGAACATGTGAAACGCACGTGCAACTAGTGGATTATAGCAGCGGCTGGGATTTATGTGGATGTGCGGATGGATGATAGACCATACCACTGGACCGATATTTACTTGCATTCAATGGTCAAGGTTTGCTCAAAAAATAAAAGAATTATAATTAGTTAAAAAATCGTTATAATTAATTTAATTAACAAATTCTAGTAACTAAATTAATCAACATATTATAAAATTTTATAGTTAACAAAATTTATAAATTACTTAATATATAAATTAAATTTATAATAATTTTACAAATGTTAATTAATTTACTAATTATAACTTGGTAGAGTTTAATTAATATGTTAAATTAATTTGAATGCCGAAAATAACTGTTTACAAATAATTTTTAACTTTTATAACATACTAAAATATAAGTGCCATAAATGATTGTGATCATTTGTTCATTAGTTATTGACGATTTTTGTTAAAAGTTGGAGGTTCATGCATTATGGTAAAAACAACTGGGATGCAACACAAAATTTCTCTTTCAAAATGGGTTGAACCTTGCATTATGGTAAAGCAAATGGGGTACAACTCAAAATTTCTCTAAGAAAAGTTAGACTTCACTGTAGAAGCGAAGTTATTTCAAGTGCCAAGATTATGTTATTTCTCTTTCAAAATGGGTTGTACCTTGCATTATGTTATTTCAAGTGCCAAGATTATGATGAGGCAATGGACTACTTCCATTCGAAGAATAAGGATGCAAGATAAGGAGAAACCTATAGCTAATGGCCCCCGAAGACACATTATAATTGTTTCTCTTGGTTGTCTTATGCTACTTGCATCGATCATTGTCTGAGCCTATATTTAAAGGTAAGCATTGGTTCGGTTCGGTTCAAACCGAACCATATTTCAAAAAATCGACCTAAACCGTAAACCGTAATTGTAAAGCCGTAAATCGAACTGGTTATAACAAAAACCGAGCAAAACCTAATCGAAATAAAACGGTTCGGTTGTCGGATAGTTTGGCCAGGCTGCAATGTTAAAGAAAATGGGTCGGATTTTCTGAGGCATTAATAAGTGGTTAAATAAATCTTACAAGCCAATGGGCCGGACTGCAGTAACAAAATCCAAATATATAAAAAAAAATTCAAATATTAACTAGCAGCACTATGTATTAAAATTCAGATTGTACATAACAATATAGAAATTCCATAGAAAAAGGCTCCAATATATACAAAAAAAAAAAAAAAAAAAAAAAAAAAAAACTGGCAGATTCCAATCCCCAGACTCCATAACAATATACAAATTCCTAAGTATTGGATGCAGTGAATACAATTTGTTGATATAAACATAATATAATAAAAGCATCTGGGCTAGAATCCCTAATCTCCAATCTCCAAAACTGAACAAAACAACCAAATTATAAATATACAATTTACAAGTATACAAATTACAATCAAGCATCAAGAAGAAATGGTCGCAGTGAACGAACATATATACAAATTCCAATCTCCTGGTGGTTCATGCACATCTTGATCCATTATCCAGATTCCCGACTCATGTCAAGCCTGTATTATTTTTTAAAAAAAACCTAAAAAGAGGCTCATAATAACTTTTTATGCATCATTAAAAATGCAATGTATGACACGCCAATGGCTACAATGAATGCATCGCCATTGGCTGCAGTTAGCCAAATCATCATCGTCCATTCTTATGAAAACATTTAGTAAAATTCTTGAATATTAAACGAAAATATGAATCAGAGTACCTCCCCAGTCCCCACTAGCTGCAACAAGTGTCACGCCACTGGCTGCAACAAGTGCCACATCATTGGCTGCATTGAGTGCGACACCAATAGATCTAGCAGATATACAAGACAAACAGTATCAGAACAAGCAGTATATATTCATATATAGAAGACAAGTTAGATATCCGAGCATGCAGTATCAAAACAAGCAGTATAGAAGCAATATCAGAACAAACATTGTATGCACTATCCAGACCATAACAAGCATCGTGCATGTAGCCAAAAGACTGGAACAAGCATGTATCCATAAGACTTGAACATGATGTACCCATAAGATAAGAACAAGCAATTTCAGAACATGTTCTGGAAATAATATCTAGAATAAGTAGAACTAATATGAGTCACAGTATCCAGCAGAATAATTGCTTGAGCTATCAAAATGTATTGCAAGCACTATCAAAATGTATCCAGCAGATTAAGTAGAACAAGCAGTATCAAAAGAACAATATTACAACCTCGTGGGACCGAATATTACAGCGAAGTAATCAAATCTCGCTTGTTGATGTTGATGCCACGGCTAACTGACCCAAATCTAAATGATAAGGATAAACCAATGGACAAGATAAAACACAAGTATTATCAAATTGAATAAATTTAATACAATTTAAAAAGTCCAAATTACTCATTTCAACTTCGTAGATATCCTCAAATTCTCTTCAATAATAGACACAATGGGTCGATCGAAAGGACCCCTAAACCAATCTTGACAACAAATAAGTGCTTGAGCTATTTTCGGAGTCAAAGAGCTTCTATATGCATCAAGCAAACGACCACCCGTACTAAAAGCGGACTCGGATGCCACGTTAAATATGGGAACGGCCAAAACATCTCTAGCCATTTTTGAAAGTATAGAAAAACGAGGAGAATTAAGCTTCCACCATCCCAAAAGATTGAAATCATGACTTTCATCAGGTACTCTCATCTAGATAACGACCAAGCTCCGATTTAGTATCACCCCCACCTAATTTCATTTTATGCTTCTTGAATTGGACCTTCATAACTTTTTCAATTGCAAGGTGTGTACCAGTTGAACTCTATCAATAGTAGTAGTAATGCTTCTTGGATTGGAATCTGTCGGTTTTTGTATACACTTGAGCTTTTTCTATGGAATTTCTATATTGGTATGTACAATCTCAATTTTAATACATTTTGCTGCTAGTTAATATTTGGATTTTTTTTTATATATTTGGATTTTTTACTGCAGCCCGGCCCATTGGCCTGTTAAATTAATTTAACCACATATTAATGCCTCAGGTTTATAGATGGTTAAGTGATGGTTTATTTAATTATTTTGTCTATTTTTTCCAGTTTCAAATTAGAGGGTTAACGAGGAGAGTTGAAATTTTTTTTATTTAAAAGTTATAAATATACATTATTTGTCCTATAAAATATTATATTTATTTGTGAAGATATTTTGATAAATTTTAATTAAAATTAATTGTATGATATGTAATAATGGTATTTTGATAACTATTATAATTTTACTAATTCTTCTCACTCAAAACCTCCAATCTAATGTTATTAAGCATATCTCACTTAACTTTTCCTCCAATTATATGTATTATTTCTACTCCCTTCAATTAACTTCTTTCGCTTAACCCAACTTAACTCTGTTTTTTTTTTTCCCCTCAATCCAAGCAGTCAATCATGTGCTTTGATCGGGCCTAGGCGGGGCGGGGCCGGTTTCAAGGCACTCAGTCCAATTAATATCTTGTAACATATGATTTGTTGTCGAAATATTGACATTCACTTTGCCCTCAGGCTAGGAAAGGAAAGAAATCAATTCTTTGTCCTTTCTTTAATTTTGGAAAATTGTATATTTTTTTAGCAAAAAGAACTGGTGTATGAAAATGTTCGAAAAATTTGGAGAAAAAGTGAATATTTAAGGATGGGAAAGTTAAATCACGGGATGAGTGGAGGAATTATTTTTCCCTTATTTTTATTTCCAGGAATCGATTTCCCAAATTTCTTTATGTGATGTTTGGATGAAGGTTTTGTATTCCTAGGAATCGACTTCTTATTCCTTTTCCACGGTAGGCTGTGTTTGATTGGCATTTTTTTCCATGGAAAATATTTCCACCACAAATTTTCCACCAATTGTAGTGTTTGATAGCTTATATTTTCCATGGAATTATTTTCCAAAAAACTATCATTTTCCATATTTTCTTCTAAAATGGTGGAAAATGAAACTTGTCCAACCCATAGGAAAATATCATTTTCCATGAAAAATAACTATTTTCCGTGGAAAATAATGACAATCAAACAACCAAATTAAGTTTTCCATGGAAAATTTTAAAATTCCATGGAATTTTTTCCTAGAAAAATAATTCCATGGAATTAATTTCTTTTCCACGTATTTTCCACCTTGGAATTCAACATTCTCATACTTATGTTTGGTTATGTTGAAAATATATAACTCAAAAAATTCAATTTGTCCATTCTCGTTTTTGGTCCAGACATGAATAGAAATATTAATTTGTTTTCCATAAGTACCCTTTCATTAATTTTCTAATGCTACTATTACCTAAGTTCAATTGGTGTCATTGATGGTATTAACATTAAAAAAAAAATTATAATTAATGCACCCAACCAACATTCTCACTAAAGAAAAATTATTTCCAAGAGGGCCCTTGGATTTTACTTTCCACATGTGGAAAACTGAAGCCCCCCATATATTCCCTGACTTATCATGGATAAGGAACAAACAAAAAAAAAATCCATTTCCAAACCTCTAAAACTTAAACTTGAACCAAAGCGACCTTACTGCTCATTTAACTTTCCTCTCTCAAGGTCCTGATTCCGCGAACTAGACTTCCTCATTGAAAAGATTGTGCATTCTTTAATCAACACATGTTTTACAAGTGACAGAACCAGTCCTTCGAACAGTCTTTTAGACAGTTATTCAATTTTTCCTATTCCAGAGGAACCTTCACATAAATCAAGATTTTGGTGCTTCAACATGAGCATGACTTTGGACAGTAAAAAGTTTACATTGGCAAAGAAAAATGTGATATAACTTACATTATGTTCCCTCGAGCTTACATTTGATTGCTCGTTTTAATGAAATATCATCCCCACCAAACCCAGAAAAACTTTTCCCATCTTACAATCGTAAAAGAAATTGCAATTGGCTAACGTTCGATAAATATATATATGAGGAGGGATCGGGATCCCTACTATTAAACATTTCCGAATGTCCATTTTGAGTGCATTGCTCCGGTGTAGTTAAGGTTTTTTTTTTTTTTCTTTCTGCCGGCTCATCCTCATTGCTTGTTGAGCTTAGAATACCAGAGTTTCTTCTGGCACACCAGCAGCTTCTCCTTCTCGACGTTGTACTCAGTATCGTACTTCTGGCAACCCCACCTCATCCCTTTGGCGATGGTGGCGATGGCGTCCACGAAGTAGTAGGATTCGCGGATTATCACGTATCCGTTCGGCCGGAGGATCCTGTCCATCTCGAGGAGAACATATTTCATTTCGCACCTGCGGCAACAGTTGCAAGAAAGTCACACAAATGGAACAGGAATGGTAAGTAACATTTGATACCTGCACCATGGAACACTTCTCAACCAGGCAAGATACTAACCACCTAATACATGATTAAAATCTGAAGCATATTTGACTATTCATATAGATATGACTAACTCAAGGCCGGGAAGGAGGGTTGGGTCACGTTTACCCTGAGGGGTTGTCCAAGTCTGAAGTCTTGTCGGACTTACTCCTAGGCCGGCCCTCGACTAACTAGAAGGTTCGAAGCAAAGAACACAACCACTAACATACAGCCTAAGTTCTACCTAAGTTCTGTAGTTGGATATGATGCAAAAGAAGAGGTTCAGGTATAACCAAAAGGAGAGACCAGAATTTAACTTACCTCATGCCTACAACTTTTTTCCCACCACCAAACCAGGAAGAAGTCATAGGTATACACAACAACAAAGCCTTTCTCCCAAACCTTTTGGGTCACTATTTCAACCCTCTCTTCTATTCAACTCTTTAAGGTCCATGAGACCTCTAACATTAGCAAATACGATACCCTTCTTTACATCTCGATACAAGTCCGTTCATGCCAACCCTTAGTTGTAACAGCTTCTTTAACTACTATTCTATCACTCTTAAACTTTGCAACCATTGCCTGTTGGTATTGGTTGTGCACACGCCACCTAAGATGATTTTCTATTCTCTTTTTTCAATTGGAACCACCTCCGAAATCCCACGAATACACTCATGATTCAACGTAAATGCCACAAGAAGTCATAGATCAAACCCAAAAAGTTTATGTGTGCTGGGCTGTCAAGGTGCGCGGTTTCAAGATGCTAAGGAAGTTGTTTGGGACAAAAGGAAACCCTCTATTAAGGTTCTCATATAATATTCACAAGTGTCTTCATGTGCAGCGGGGAGGACATCATGTTTATTAATTCTATAGTTCAATGGATGGTTTCTATAGGACCCCTTTCAACTGTTCCCCTTGGGTAACCATGGAGAGTTGACACTCCAAAACCACTATCGTCTGTGGGCACAACGTCGTTTCTGACATCTAAGGGCCCTATACAAATACTAAAAATGACATTTTTTTTAACCACTCTATAAAATAAGGGCATATTCTGACATTCTAGGGGCCTTGTTACTGCAGTTCTAAAAAATAGGGAGGCCTAAATTTAAAAATGGCGATTTCACATTAGTAATATATACAAAGGTTAAATTTTTCTGAGGCATTCCAGTTTTTGGGGCATGTACTATCGCACAACTTGCACATGCTCAAAAACGGTCCTAGTTGGACATGAAGTGGGACGTCACACACAGGGCCGGCCCATGGGATTGGGTTGCTCTATCCGGAGCTATTTTGGTTGCCCCTTGATCCTTGTTGTGGGTCGATCCTGGAGGATCACCCGCGACCCCGTTCTCTATTGGGGTCACGCTGAGCATGAGGGTTGCCCTAAGTAGAGTGGGGTTGCCCAAGCCCGAAGTCTTCTCAGGCTTACCCCTGGGTCGGCTCTGGTCACACATAGGAGTCTGTCTCAGTTATGCAGATTTTCAAGCATAGAAGAAGGGAATTCCTTCCAAAGTCTCAAGTTTGTTATTACAGCTCAAGTGGAGCAGTTCATGGATTATGACGAGGTTCACAAATTTGTGCCTGCTATACTGAACTGAACTTTCTACTACTGGCAACTTTTCATCTTTATATCACTTCATTTAGCATTATCATCTAAAATCATCAGGTGCTAAGTATGCAGGTTTAAAAACATGAATAGTACTCTATATTTTTTTTCATAATAAGAGCCTCACTGCTTCCTTTCCCCCTACCAAGGCCTCCGTCATTGGGTATAGCCCAAACTTTGGTACATTGGTGAAAGTTTCTCACAAGGATCTTCCTTTCTGCAAGGAGCTAAATGGACATGGGAGTCGAGCCAAAAATAGGATGTCACAACCAGGGCTGGCCCAGAAGTAAATCCGACAAGACTTCAGGCTTGGACAACCCCCTCTGCTTAGGGCATTCGCCAGGCTCAGCATGATCCCACAGAGGTCAGGGTTGCGGGTTGTCCCCCACGATCGTTCCCTCATAAAGGTCAAGGGGAACCAAAATTAGTTCCGGAGAGACAACCCAACCCCGCGGGCCAGCCCTAGTCACAGCTAC
>JANAVB010014796.1:36269372-36286872 GCA_029216955.1 Iris pallida | reverse complement strand
GTACATCTTGCCAAACCTTGAACATTATTATTTTGCTATTTTGTTTGTTTTATTATCTTTCTTGCATGATTCTAAGCTTCTTTAGAACTTGAAGTTTTCGATTTTAATGCTTACATTTTTGTAGATCTAAGTTTGTAACTTTCTTATTTTTTTTGTTTTTGATCTCTTAAACTTTGTTATTTTCGAAAACTAATGGTTCCATGTTGTAGGAAATTTAATTCTACCCAATTTTGGCTTTTGAATAACTTGATTTCGATTTATTTGCCATTTTCGTGTTCATGGGTTCCCCACATATTTTGGTGCTGTCGAGACGATGAACAGTGCCGCGCGCAGCGTTTTTGTTGTGCGTCGTGCTTGCGTCGTAGGCATTTTTGCCTGTGCGTGTAGCGCAACTTGCGCGCTGCGTGCCTGCACGATTTTGCCGTGGGCGGTTTTGCGCGTGCACAGTACGTTTTGTGCGCAGTCCGCAGTCCGTGCACTGTGCATGCGCTCACCTTGCACCGTGGGCATTTTTGCTCGCGCTCAGTGCGTCCGTGTGCAGTTTACCTTGAATGACTGTTTTTGCTTGTTTAAGCTATTTTGTAGCTAGAATATTGTAAAACTCAAAACATGAAAGTTGTAGATCTTTGTCTTAGCTTCAAGAATCTTCTTGTTTTTACTTTAATTAGAGTTTATATGCACATCGAGTTGTGGTGTATTGGTAACACCACCGTGCACCGGAGGTGAGGGCTGGGTTCGAGCCTTCCCTCCCACGGAGGTGGCTGAGCGGCGATGGCTACGACATTCGGGCCAAGGTCGGGTGGAGTCGTCCACCGGCTTTGGTTTTATAAGAAAAAAAAAGTTTATATGCAACTGATAACTTCGATTACAGTTTTTGATCTTCTTTGCATGTTTTCTATATTTGACCTAAAATGCGACGACCCAACTTGATAAATTGTCAATTTTGAACTTGACTTAAATAGGACAACATGATCTCCTCTTGATGATCTTGTATAGTTAAAGAATAATTGTACACCCTATGTACACTTGACACTAGCATACGTACTCACTTTTATTCCTTCTCACTTGCCATGGCATGTCTTTTCTTTTGATTCTTTCTTATATGCTATGATATGTATTGCCATGCCTTCTCGGATCTATTGTTGTAACACCCAGTTTTCCAGATGAGGGTAATTTTAAAATTTTGTAATTATAATTATTATTTATTGATAATTATTTTATATTATAATTTTTGGTGATTTTTAATCATTTTTAAACTATTTAAAATTATGACTTGTGATTTTGACATTTTACTATTGTTTGGTTTTAATTTCGAGGAATTTGTCACCCCCCAGTTTTCAGGAACAAGAGTATTTTTGTCATTTTGTATTTTTGAAATATTTTGAAATTTATTTTATTATTTATGATATTGCTTTGGGATTATTTGAGTCGGGTTCGAATTTCAACTCAATCCGACTTAAAACGGGAACCCGGGGGTAGTTTGACTCTAGTGGGACCCACACACTAGTTAGGCATGGCCCACATGATATTAATTTTAGTCCACATGATAGAAATATTTTATTTAGAGATTAGACTAATTATTATGGATAAGGTTAGTGTGATTAGAGACTTTAGAATGACTAATTTAGCCCCAACCAATTAGCCGTTTCCTAATACTCATAGAATAGGTTAGTGGGGGCATTTTGGACCTTACCATAATAGGACAAATAGCCCATATGGCCAGTCACTTTGGGAGAGGATAGGCTCAAGTTCATTTCATTATTCTCATCCACACTCTCTCTCTTGTTCTTCCCCAAATTCCTAGAGAGCAATCCCTAGCAATTTCTTCACCAAATCCTTCCATTTGCCACCAAATCTTCTTCTTTCTTTCTCCATTCTAGCCAAGGAGGAATCTACCCAAGTTTGGGAGGATTCGGAGCTCGTTCGTGTCCTTTTGGAATCTCTACGTGTCGGTGTCGCTCCGGGAAGACTTTTCTTCGATTCGATCTACCGGGAGGTATAAATCCCTTCTCCTTTTCATTTTCTCATGCATATATATCTATTTTGAACCCATAGGAATGACCCCCATGGTTGTATCTCTATTTGTGTCCATTTCGTGTCCATTTGGAGGTCATAGGAGTGTCCTTTGTGTTGTGGTTGTGTCCATGTGGGAAAATCCCAAATTTGGACACACTATGTGTTGTTGTTATGTATGAATGAATTATTACATGTTTAATCTCATATTTTTGTATTGGAGATGTGTTCTATAGTGTCTCATATATATATATTAGTGTAGAGAGTGAGTTCTTTATATATTATGTTATATACTTGTGTTCTTTTGTCTCAAACTACCCAAATCCGTCATGATTTTTATCCACGTTTTTAATTTCAGCCCTAACTTAGAAATGTCATAACTTCTAGCTCAAAGCTCGGTCTAATCTCTCATTTTTTTAAAAGAAGGGTATTGAAGTTAGCTTTCCAAAAACATGTATTAATAGGCCTAATTCTTTCTGTAACTTTCTGGAGAATTATTTGAGTGTCAGCTGTACGAAAGACAAACGCGTTCTCGATGTTTTTGCGATTTCGGGAGTTTTCGGAAACGAAAACGCGATCCGTTTGAAGTTTCGGAAAGCTAACACATAGATCTATAACATACTTTAATCCTAGATTTTAATTCATGCTGAGATGGTACAGTATTGATTATTAGTAGGAGTTACTATTCGGCATATGTATTTTGTGTACCCTTGTGTGTAATATAATGTTCTATTTGATTTTAACCCATGTTAATGTATATACATTATGTAATTAAATAGAGAATGCAAGCATGAGTAAATGGTTAAATAAATAATGTATGAGGTGTAAGTATCCTATCTAATGTAAGCATGTATAAGTATGGCTTGTAATGAATATGTAGGTTCTATAGTATGTAATATATGTAAGCAATGCATAAATGCATGAATGAAAGAATGATATACAATGCATGCATGAAAGTATATAATGAATGCTAGATATAAATGTACGGTATATATGTAATGATAGATATGAATGCATAATGTATAAATATTGTAAATGTAATATCAGATTTTATATGTAGACATAGAACCAATGCATGAGCTGTATGCATATGGGATGTTGGCTTAATGGCAGATTTCAGATAACATGGTTCATTTTATGTGGTTAGTTACACCAGTTTATGGGATAGCTCACTTTAGTTTATATGTAAATGTGGAACTAAACTGAGAATGAACTTCACCCTCTGCACAAAGACACCCCCTCTATATCAACCACCATGCCATGTAACCCTTCTCTAAATGATTGCTATAATATATATAGATTTATGTAAAGTATAGATGCATGTTAGTTACAACTTAAATAGTCTCTACTCTAATGTATCTAGATGTATACTTGTAGCCATGCATGTTAAGTATAATACATATGTAATGTAGATGGGTTAGCTTTGTGCCATGTGTAGTGTAAACTCATAACTAGTGTTGATTTCTCTTTTCATGTACACCTCCATGTTCACACACACACACATAGCTTTACATGTTAGTTCTTTTCTCTTATATATATATATATATATATATATATATATATATATATATATATATATATATAATGTTGAATATGCATGAATGTGATGTATCTTGATATGTGACTTGTATTGGCTTGTATAGCCTTGGATTTGTATGGTGTGTACTAGCTAGGGTAGACTGGTTAGGCCTAGTGAGACTTGACTGGACTAGGATGGACCTAGTTGACTAGAGTGTTGACCTAGTTTGACCTAGACAGTTGACCAAGTTTGCCTTAGAGTTGACTTTGACCTAGATTGGCCTAGAAATCATATAGATTGCATCATAAAATTTATTTACCTTATTTTAAACATATTATAACCTGTACTGCTCTATTTAGGACATTGTGACTCTGGTGCAGGCATCTGACATTACACTACTCTTTTCAGAGTAGCAGGCGAGTACATTCTCGGATAGTTCTTTCATTTATTTGTCAATTACTGTACTTCAGTTCTAGTTAGCTGTATGTGATTCTCTGTTACAAACACGTATTTTTATTTCTGAATCCATGTATACGACACACATACTTACTCGTCTTACCTCTATTATTCGAATCACCATACGAATCACTATTCGAACCACCTATTCGTATCTTCATATGTTGGTTGGACTTTTATTCGAATGATGTGTCGGATTTTGGATTCATGTGTATTAGATGGGCGGGGAAATACTTGATTAGACATGTGAATATTCCCACTATTCGAACCTGTAAGCCCCTGATTTTCAAATTCATTTTTAATTAGTGCTAATTAATTTTTAATGTTAATTATAGCCTTAAATAATTATTAGGAATTTTTAGGAATTTTTCTAGAATTTTTAAATGATTTTTAAATGAGTTTTATATATAAAAATATTAATTTACAATTTTCTAAAATGTTTTAATTGACTTTTGCAATTAATTAGATTGTTTTAATATCGTTTTGCAAATCTAAATTTGTTATGTGCAAATTTTATTTGCACCTTAGCTGTGCGGGATGGATTATGCAAATTCTATTTTGCATTTAGACTCTGTTAGGACCTATCTGTAATTACCTAAAACTAGGAGGACCTAAGTGTTAATTTCCTACCCACCCCCCTGCCCGACGACCGACGGCTGACCGGCGACTGCCTCCGCCATTTCCGGCCAGCACACAGCTCCCCGACCGACCTAGAACCCCTATTTAAACTCCCCTCCTCTCCCCAGACTCAACCCTAACCCTAATCGACCACCACGACCACCGCAAACTCCCCTTCTTCCCCACTCTTTCCCGTCGGAACCCTAACTCCGACGATCACCACCCCCACCCCTACACAAACCCTCACAGCGAACCACCACCACCCCTACGTTCGTCTTGACGAGACGCGCCCAGCGCCACCGAAGCGCCACGACGCCGACGCCTCCACCGCCGTCCAGCTCGTTCGAAACCCCCTCCCCAAATCGGACACGTGAGTAGCATGACTCAAACCGTGTCGTACGTGTCTCGAACCCACGTATATGGTTCGCCAGGACACGGGGACCCTCGTCCCATACTCGGACTCGTCGATGGACGCTCGTGCGTGTCGTGCATAGCACGGACACACTGACTCTGTGTCCCAAACTGTCCGAACACAGGGTCGAGTTTTATTATTTATTTTTCATGTTAATTAATTCTAACCTAAATAAAATAAACCTAAAACCTATTCCTAACACAGCGGGCCGCTGGCCCACTGGCCAGCGCGCAGTGATCAAACACACCCCCCCTTTCTCCTGAGGGCAGGGTTCGAGCCCCCTTTCTGTGTTTCCTTTTCTTTTCTTTTTCTTTTATTTTATATATATATATATATATATATATATATATATATTATATATATGTATATATATTAATATATATGTATATGTATATACTGTATTTTAACAGTATTTAAATATATATGTATATATTTTATAGTTAGTAAATTATATATATATGTGTTTATATATACATTTTCCTATGTATATATATATTATATATATATACACTATATTATTAAGTATGTTCTTATATATATATATATATATATATATATATATATATATATATATATATATATATATATATATATATATATATATATATATATATAAAAATATATATATATATATATATATATATATATATATATATATATATATATATATATATATATATATATATATATATATATATATTTGTATATATATATATATATATACTCAATAAATTAAGTATTTTTCCTTATATAACTATATACATCCTTTTAGCATAGGTATGTATATATTCTTTTGTATAAATTTGCCTTAATAAAATAATAATATTTATTTTGCACTATCACCAAATTGTATTTTTATTGTATTTAAATTACTGCAACCATTTGGTGTCCAAGCCTAGCATGGGTATTTGGGCTCAAATGTGTTTTCACACATTCAAGACCTGTACAAGTCATATTGGACTTGATTCATGGCCTTGGGTCCTGTATTTGAACCTTGGTTCAAATTATATACATGGACAAAATACGCAGATAAATTAATTATTGTGTGCATTGCTGTTTTTGATTTTCTAAAAATACTTAAAGTATTGCTAAAATTATGGAAAAATAGTTTTTAGATACTTTGTTAAGTTAGCTAATTTAGTATAATTTTTGTAGTATTTAATTTACTGTTTTGCCACTAGTTTGGCATATGAAACCAAAACTCATTTTCTGTATACTTAGGAAAACTGATTTTTATAAAATATTTGTACTGGATAATAAATTCCAGAAAAATTATAATAAATTTCTATGATTAACAAGGATCACCTTGGTACTTTACTTTAAGAAAAACTAGGCTTTTTGTCTACTTTAAAAATTGTTAGAACACAATGATCTTTTGATTTATTTATTGATTAATTACGACTTGTAGCTTTTTGTGTTATTTGGAGTTTTAGTCGTGTCGAACCCCATCCCTCACTAGTGTAAAGACCCTAGAAAGTTAGTTAACGTAGTGTGTCACCCTACATTGGTCTCCTATGCCAAGTCATCATTTTGGCTAGGTGTCCAGTCACAAGTCGTGTCGCACCAATTAGTGTCCTAGTGATTTAGCTTAGTGTAAAACTAAGTTATTATATTTTACTTCTACAGCGACGAGTTACTGGACATCCATAGCACTGTTATCGCAGCTTGTTTTGTTTTGCTTTGCTAGAGGCAAGTACTTTCTACGAACTTTATATATTGTCACATAAATGAACTGTAAACCCCACCATATTAAATGCTGATCCTTGGGGTAGCAAGTTAGATCTCTACATGTTGTACTTCCAGTTACTACCATGCTTAGAACAGATTTTATACATCTCTCACATGATAGAATATGGGTTATGGGGAAACTAGTAGCTGAGTACGTGATCATGCCCCTATTATCGTACCGAGCAAAGTTCATTTTATATGAATCTGCGCCGTAGGCTATTATCCCGCATTTCTGTACGGATGTACACCTATGCTTGTGTACTTGTACGTATGTACATTTTATTTATATTGTGCTTCGGCACATTGTACATCTATTGACCGATCACGTACCTGCTACAGTTTTAAATATTACATATACATCTGTCTCTATGACATATGTGTCCTTGCCATGATAGACTATGTGATGCCATGCTTTCCAGTTATTTCTCACATGTTCATTCTCATGTTAATTTCCATGTTTCGTATGCTAGTTTGCTAGATTTAGTGCTTGCTCCCGTCCTGACAGGATAACGTTGTAGGTGTCCTTACTGAGGAGGAGTTACTCTGCGACTCATACTATGGAGTTACTGCCGAGGACCCGGCTCTGCTTTATGAGGATGTTCCTGCGGGGAACCTCGCCTAGTTGTCTTTTGTTTACTTAGACTTTTGAGAGTAGACATGTATTAGACTATATCATTTTGTAACTGGACATGTATCCAGTTTTACATTTCAGTCTACTTGTACTTGGACATTTTACTGTATACGACGACTTTTGTGTTTGGAGCATTTATGTTTCTTCTTCACTTATAGAACTGTTAGCACATTTAGTCTTATCCTGTTGTCTTTAGAACAGCTTACTACGTTTTATCTCAACGTAGGCTGGGCATGACTCGGCCTGGCCCAACAATTTGGGTAGCGGGTCGTGACATATTTTTAGTGGTAGCCCATGCAGGTCCTGACTAAACTGTTTGGTTACGTTATTGTACCAAGCATGCCTGCAATTAGGAACTTAAGGTAATTAGACAACATTAGGAAAGACGCTTAGAACACTTAGAGGAATGCTAGGATTGCAACATAGGAAATACATCACATGTTTGCTATTATAATTAGATTTTCTTGCATATGATTACTCGCTTTAAATAAGTCCTTATAAGTCTTTTTATGTGTAATTTAGATGGTGCTTACTCGCTCGTCCCAGTATGTTACCCCCGAGAATAGGGCCCTCCATGTCCAGTCAGCTGACCGGTTGACTGATACACCTCCACCTACCACATTCTCCCACTCCACAGATCCACAGACCCAGATACCACCTTCCACATCCCAGTCCCAGCAGGCCCCGATACTTCTACCACCCCCTATCACTATACCCACCCAGGCTTCCGTCACACTCGACGGGACCCAGCTGCTCACACTGATCCAGGGGTTCCTAACGACCCATCAGGAGCAGACTACCCTACTCTGCCAGAGCATGGAGCGTTCTGAGGGACGTCCCGTGGTCCCACCACATGTAGAGCCACGGCAGAGAGCGGGGACGGTCAAGGACTTCATGGGTCTGAATCCCAAGGAGTTCTCAGGGACTGAGGGCATAGTAGTAGCTGATGACTGGCTAGATTCTGTAGAGAGGAAGCTTCTGGGAGTTAGGATGCCGGATGACCTTCAGGTCGAGGTAGCAGGATTTCTGCTGATAGACTTAGCCGGAGTCTGGTTCAGGAATGAGCCGTTGTTCGCGAGAGGTAGAGCCACCTGGGACCAGTTCAAGACCCAGTTCAAGAAGAAGTTCTGCTCGGCCACTGCTAGAGTAGCCATGGGGCTACGATTCCAGAACATCCAGCAGGGGAACCGTTCTGTTGACGACTATGCGGGAGAGTTCAGTCGCTTGAGCCGTTTTGCTCCTAGTCTGGTTGCTGATCCAGAGGAGATGACCCGTAGGTTTTGCCATGGTCTAGTTCCAGACATTGGCATTCTTATAGTGGCAAACGGTACGACTGACTACTACCAGAGCCTAGAGTTAGCCCGGAGCATCGAGGAGCGTCTTCTGTCATACAAGAGGCCGGCTCCTGTACATTATGAGGGACCATCCAAGCGTCAGGCTTTCCAGCAGAGAGCGCCGACGCCACCCCAGCAGACTTACCGTCCCTCTATACCACATCATCAGACCCCGCCAGTTCGAGCCCCGGGACCCCGACAGCAGCAGCAGCAGAAGGGAGCTATATGTTCTTTCTGCGGAAGGCCAGGTCATGACTTTGCCGTCTGCAGGAAGAGGTTGGGGCAGTGCTTACTTTGTGGGTCTGCCGCCCATCAGCTTCGGAACTGCCCAGCAGTGAAGCCTAGATGACCACTCCCGACTCAGCAGCAGAGGTTTGGGCAGCATCTGCAGCAGCAGAAGGGACCTCAGGGGAAGGTCTATAGCCTAGCCATTGAGCCGGAGCCGGAGCAGGTTTCAGAGCCCGATTACTTAGCTGACGTCATTACAGGTCATGTTTATTTGCATACTTTTCTAGCTGTATGTTTGTTTGATTCTGGTGCATCTCATAGCTTCCTATCATTAGAGTTTATGCATAAACATTATCTAGTAGCTACACCTACTGCAGAGATTAGTAGAGTGATGACGGAAGGAGGACCAGTGCCTATTAGATCTATCTATAGATGTTCTATTTTTATAGCCGGAAGAGAGTTCAGAGGGCGATTCTTTGTGATACCGCTCCCCGGTTATGATATCATATTGGGGATGGACTGGCTTAGCTATGCCCATGCATCTATAGATTGCCATGAGGGTAGTATTGTGTTCAGTCCCCCAGGTACAGCACCATTCAGTGTCAGGAGGACAGGGCCGGAGATCAGCCTAGAGCCGAACTGTTGTGCTACAGTCGGGGATGCCGCACCGCCATACCCTATCATTAGGGAGTTCATGGATGTATTCCCAGAGGATCTTCCAGGACTTCCGCCAGACAGAGATGTGGAGTTCACTATAGATCTAGTGCCGGGTTCATCACCAGTATCCCAGGCTTGCTATAGAGTGAATCCCAAGGAGGCCATAGAGATGAAAGAGCAGATTGATGACCTGTTGAAAAAGGGTTTCATTCGATCCAGTGCTTCTCCATGGGGAGCACCAGTGCTCTTTGTGCCTAAGAAGGATGGTACTGTCCGGTTGTGTATTGATTACCGGGCCTTGAATGCCATCATTATCAAGAACAAATATCCTCTACCCAGGATAGATGATTTGTTCGACCAATTGAGCGGAGTGAAGGTGTTTTCCAGGATAGATTTGAGATCCGGGTACCACCAGGTGAAGGTTAGGCCAGCAGACATCCAGAAGACGACGTTCAACACGAAGTACGGGCAGTACGAGTTTCTGGTGATGCCATTTGGTCTCACAAATGTGCCAGCTGTCTTTATGAACTTGATGAATAAGACATTTCACCAGTATCTGGATAAGTTCGTCGTAGTGTTTATCAACGACATCCTGATATACTCGAAGATGCCGGAGGAGCATGCAGAGCACTTGCGGATAGTTTTGGGGATTCTGAGGCAGGAGAGATTGTTTGCCAAATTGCCAAAGTGCGAGTTCTTTTTAGACCGAGTAGAGTTTTTCGGCCATGTAGTCACTGGAGATGGAATCTCGGTGGATCCCAGGAAGATTGCTGCAGTTGAGACGTGGAAGGCTCCGACGTCAGTTTCAGAGATCAGGAGCTTTCTGGGTTTAGCAGGCTATTACAGAAAGTTCGTCCAGGACTTTGCTAGGATAGCTGAACCCATGACGAAGCTGACGCGGAAGTACGCAGAGTACATTTGGTCAGAGGACTGCCAGGCGGCATTTGAGGAGCTGAAGAGGAGGCTGACGACCGCTCCAGTTCTGACTTTACCTTCAGGTTCTGGAGGTTTCACCATATACAGTGATGCTTCTGGGAAGGGGCTAGGATGTGTTCTACAGCAGCATGGAAAAGTAATTGCTTATGCATCTAGGCAATTACGGACTCATGAGAGGAATTATCCTACCCACGACCTCGAGTTAGCTGCAGTGATCTTTGCACTCAAGTTATGGAAACATTACTTGTACGGAGAGCGTGTGAAAATCTTTACTGACCACAAAAGCTTGAAGTATGTGTTCACGCAGAAAGAGCTGAACATGAGGCAAAGACGATGGTTGGAGTTGATGAAGGACTTCGACATCGATTTACAGTATCACCCCGGGAAGGCAAATGTGGTGGCGGATGCGCTGAACAGGCATCCGATAGCATGGTACCTGATGATTGATCGGCATTTACGGGAGGATCTGGAGAAGCTCGGTATCGAGCTAGTTCGGCCAGGATCAGTGATACAGATGATGGCGCTTGACATTCAGTCAGGTTTGATGGAGCAGATCCGGGAGACACAGTCTACAGATAAGAGTCTTCGCAGACTTCGACCCCAGGCATTAGCTGGATTGCTGGATGACTTCACTATAGCGGAGGATGGATCCCTGAGGCATAGCAGCCGATTGTGCGTACCGAAGGGAGAGCTGGTAGAGGCAGTCTTGCAGGAGGCGCACCGATCGAGATATTCTATTCACCCTGGTGATAACAAGATGTACCGTGACTTGTGGGAACATCTTTGGTGGCACGGGATGAAGAGGGATGTATCACGTTTCATCTCGAGATGCCTAGTTTGCCAGCAGGTCAAGACGGAGCGCCAGAGGCCAGCTGATTTGTTGCAGCCGTTACCCATTCCCGAGTGGAAGTGGGAATATATTACGATGGACTTCGTTTCAGGGCTTCCTCGTTCCCAAGGAGGGAAGGATGCCATCTGGGTCATCGTAGACAGGCTGACGAAGTGTGCGCACTTCATACCCTTCAAGGTGGGGCTTTTCACCGAGAAGTTGGCGGAGCTATACATGCAGCAGATAGTTCGCCTACACGGAGTGCCGGTGAGCATCGTGTCAGACAGAGACAGCAGATTCACATCCCACTACTGGAGGAGCTTGCAGGAGGAGTTGGGCAGTAGGCTCAAGTTCAGTACGACGTACCACCCACAGACAGATGGGCAGTCCGAGAGGACGATACAGACGCTGGAGGATATGCTGAGGACTTGCGTGCTGGACTTCGGAGGATCATGGGAGAGCCATCTGCACTTGGTAGAGTTTTCATACAACAACAGCTACCAGGCCAGTATTGGTATGTCTCCTTTCGAGGCGCTATATGGACGACGATGCCGGACACCGCTCTTTTGGGATGATGTCGGAGACAGAGTTATGCTTGGGCCAGAGATGATCACGGATGCAGCAGAGAAAGTCGGGATGATCAGAGATAGGCTCAGAGTAGCTCAGGATAGGCAGAAACACTGGGCTGATGCTAGTCGCAGGCCGATGGAGTTCGCAGACGGTGATATGGTGCTAGTGAAGATATCACCTACTCGAGGGACGATTCGGTTCGGACGAGGAGGGAAGCTGAGCTCCAGATACATCGGGCCGTTCGAGGTACTTGGCAGGATCGGAGAGGTAGCTTACAGGGTTGCACTTCCACCCAACCTAGCAGGAGTTCACGATGTCTTTCACGTATCTCAGCTGAGGAGATATGTTCCAGACCCCAGTCATGTGCTAGATCATTCAGAGTTGGAGGTCGGACCGAGCCTTACAGTTTCTGAGCAGCCAGTGGAGATATTAGACCGGAGAGAGAAGAGGCTGAGGAACAAGGTTATACCCCTAGTGCGAGTAGCTTGGAGCCGTCACTCCCCAGGTGAATCTACTTGGGAGAGGGAGTCGGACATGAGGGAGAGATTCCCTTACTTGTTCGATCCAACCGCTGCGAGGGAACCACCCGTTCCCGCTTGATACCCTAGAGGTTAGTTTCGATCGCAGCCTTAGTCATTTTGATTGCAATACTTACTATGTTAGAATATTGTCGGGTCTTCAATCCTTGTGAATTTCGAGGACGAAATTTTTCAAGGAGGGAAGACTTGTAAGCCCCTGATTTTCAAATTCATTTTTAATTAGTGCTAATTAATTTTTAATGTTAATTATAGCCTTAAATAATTATTAAGAATTTTTAGGAATTTTTCTAGAATTTTTAAATAATTTTTAAATGAGTTTTATATATAAAAATATTAATTTACAATTTTCTAAAATGTTTTAATTGACTTTTGCAATTAATTAGATTGTTTTAATATCGTTTTGCAAATCTAAATTTGTTATGTGCAAATTTTATTTGCACGTTAGCTGTGCGGGATGGATTATGCAAATTCTATTTTGCATTTAGACTCTGTTAGGACCTATCTGCAATTACCTAAAACTAGGAGGACCTAAGTGTTAATTTCCTACCCACCCCCCTTCCCGACGACCGACGGCTGACCGGCGACTGCCCCCGCCATTTCCGGCCAGCACACAGCTCCCCCGACCGACCTAGAACCCCTATTTAAACTCCCCTCCTCTCCCCAGACTCAACCCTAACCCTAATCGACCACCACGACCACCGCAAACTCCCCTTCTTCCCCACTCTTTCTCGTCGGAACCCTAACTCCGACGATCACCACCCCCACGCCTACACAAACCCTCACAGCGAACCACCACCACCCCTACGTTCACCTTGACGAGACGCGCCCAGCGCCACCGAAGCGCCACGACGCCGACGCCTCCACCGCCGTCCAGCTCGTTCGAAACCCCCTCCCCAAATCGGACACGTGAGTAGCATGACTCAACAGTGTCGTACGTGTCTCGAACCCACGTATATGGTTCGCCAGGACACGGGGACCCTCGTCCCATACTCGGACTCGTCGATGGACGCTCGTGCGTGTCGTGCATAGCACGGACACACTGACTCTGTGTCCCAAACTGTCCGGACACAGGGTCGAGTTTTATTATTTATTTTTCATGTTAATTAATTCTAACCTAAATAAAATAAACCTAAAACCTATTCTTAACACAGCGGGCCGCTGGCCCACTGGCCAGCGTGCAGTGATCAAACACACCCCCCCTTTCTCCTGAGGGCAGGGTTCGAGCCCCCTTTCTGTGTTTCCTTTTCTTTTCTTTTTCTTTTATTTTGTATTTATATATATATATATATATGTATATATATTAATATATATGTATATATATACTGTATTTTAACAGTATTTAAATATATATGTATATATTTTATAGTTAGTAAATTATATATATATGTGTTTATATATACATTTTCCTATGTATATATATATATATATATATTTATATATATACACTATATTATTAAGTATGTTCTTATATATATATATATATATATATATATATATATATATATATATATATATATATATATATATATATATATATATATATATATATATATATTTGTATATATATATATACTCAATAAATTAAGTATTTTTCCTTATATAACTATATACATCCTTTTAGCATAGGTATGTATATATTCTTTTGTATAAATTTGCCTTAATAAAATAATAATATTTATTTTGCACTATCACCAAATTGTATTTTTATTGTATTTAAATTACTGCAACCATTTGGTGTCCAAGCCTAGCATGGGTATTTGGGCTCAAATGTGTTTTCACACATTCAAGACCTTTATAAGTCATATTGGACTTGATTCATGGCCTTGGGTCCTGTATTTGAACCTTGGTTCAAATTATATACATGGACAAAATACGCAGATAAATTAATTATTGTGTGCATTGCTGTTTTTGATTTTCTAAAAATACTTAAAGTATTGCTAAAATTATGGAAAAATAGTTTTTAGATACTTTGTTAAGTTAGCTAGTTTAGTATAATTTTTGTAGTATTTAATTTACTGTTTTGCCACTAGTTTGGCATATGAAACCAAAACTCATTTTCTGTATACTTAGGAAAACTGATTTTTATAAACTATTTGTACTGGATAATAAATTCCAGAAAAATTATAATAAATTTTTATGATTAACAAGGATCACCTTGGTACTTTACTTTAAGAAAAATGAGGCTTTTTGTCTACTTTAAAAATTGTTAGAACACAATGATCTTTTGATTTATTTATTGATTAATTACGACTTGTAGCTTTTTGTGTTATTTGGAGTTTTAGTCGTGTCGAACCCCATCCCTCACTAGTGTAAAGACCCTAGAAAGTTAGTTAACGTAGTGTGTCACCCCACATTGGTCTCCTATGCCAAGTCATCATTTTGGCTAGGTGCCCAGTCACAAGTCGTGTCGTACCAATTAGTGTCCTAGTGATTTAGCTTAGTGTAAAACTAAGTTATTATATTTTACTTCTACAGCGACGAGTTACTGGACATCCATAGCACTGTTATCGCAGCTTGTTTTGTTTTGCTTTGCTAGAGGCAAGTACTTTCTACAAACTTTACATATTGTCACATAAATGAACTGTAAACCCCACCATGTTAAATGCTGATCCTTGGGGTAGCAAGTTAGATCTCTACATGTTGTACTTCCAGTTACTACCATGCTTAGAACAGATTTTATACATCTCTCACATGATAGAATATGGGTTATGGGGAAACTAGTAGCTGAGTACGTGATCATGCCCCTATTATCGTACCGAGCAAAGTTCATTTTATATGAATCTGCACCGTAGGCTATTATCCCGTATTTCTGTACGGATGTACACCTATGCTTGTGCACTTGTACGTATGTACATTTTATTTACATTGTGCCTCGGCACATTGTACATCTATTGACCGATCACGTACCTGCTACAGTTTTAAACATTACATATACATCTGTCTCTATGACATATGTGTCCTTGCCATGATAGACTATGTGATGCCATGCTTTCCAGTTATTTCTCACATGTTCATTCTCATGTTCATTTCCATGTTTCATATGCTAGTTTGCTAGATTTAGTGCTTGCTCCCGTCCTGACAGGATAACGTTGTAGGTGTCCTTACTGAGGAGGAGTTACTCTGCGACTCATACTATGGAGTTACTGTCGAGGACCCGGCTCTGCTTTACGAGGATGTTTCTGCGGGGAACCTCGCCTAGTTGTCTTTTATTTACTTAGACTTTTGAGAGTAGACATGTATTAGACTATATCATTTTGTAACTGGACATGTATCCAGTTTTATATTTCAGTCTACTTGTACTTGGACATTTTACTGTATACGACGACTTTTGTGTTTGGAGCATTTATGTTTCTTCTTCACTTATAGAACTGTTAGCACATTTAGTCTTATTCTGTTGTCTTTAGAACAGCTTACTACGTTTTATCTCAACGTAGGCTGGGCATGACTCGGCCTGGCCCAACAATTTGGGTAGCGGGTCGTGACAGAACCACCCCCTGTGAATATATTCGAACGATAGCCATTCCACACCCGGCTAGGTGTGTGATGTGCCATATTTACCCTTAGCCGTTTACATGTCTAACTAAGTATTTTAAAACATACTAGGAGAATTTATTCGAATCATTATTAGAACATCATGTGAATCACTATTCGTATCACCTTATTCGTATCACCTTATTCGATTCACCTTATTAGAATAATGATTAGAATTACATTCGACTCATCTTATATTAGATTCACATTGGGATTACACTCGACTTATATTGTACCATCTGAACTCATTATGTTATTCTAGTTCAGCTAGATCTTATTTTACAGTCTTCTTTGCTATGCTTCTCTTCTTGTTTACTTACTTACTTTCTTTGTACTTTATCTGTCTCTCTATACCATCACCTAAAAATTAAACTGCCATATTCATCAATACAACTGCCTATAACTGCTTTATAGTTCTCTGTCATTTACTTGGGTTTTCTAGATGAGATTATGCTCGTTCCTGTCCTGACTGGACCTGTTGAAAATATTACAGATGCTTGCCCTGAGGATATTTGCCCTACTTGTCTTGGAGCAGGAGATGACTTAGCTACCTATGGCCCCGACACTCAGGAGTGATCGGGAGACTAGCTAGTAGACTTGGTTTAGTTTTTCATGTTTTAGAACTTGAATTGTAATAACTTGTGATACGAGTTTGTATTTGAGTTTGTTTGAGATATTATTATTTAGTAGTTTATAAATGTTGTTATTTAGTTTTTAGTTATAAACTTCTGTGTTATCTAATCGTGCTTAGACTGTGATTGAGATTAATTATATCTATACTTGTCCTCCGTTCGGAGTTGAGATTTGACAAGTACATTATATAAATGCGTGAGTTGTTGATTAGATAGTAACCTAGGACAGCGTTCTACCGCCGACACTGCGGCGTAGGCTGGACGTACCCACTTCTCGTGCCCTTACTTTAGGGTGCGGGTCGTGACAATTGTACTTTACAGTCTATGCCATGTGAATTTTTTTGTTGTGGTATGTCGTGGCACACTCTTGACACATGTCTTCTTTGCTTACTAGATTGTGGCCCGTCGTGGTGCACTCTCGTTACACGCCTTTCTTTACTTACTAGATAGTGACCCGTCGTGGTGCACTCTTGTATATGTCTTTCTTTGCTTACTAGATAGTGACCCGTCGTGGTGCACTCTTGTACATGTCTTTTCTTGCTTACATGATAGTGGCCCGTCGAGGCGCACTCTTGACCAATACTCTTGACATGACAAGTAAATCTAACATGACATAAAATCTGGATTGCTGTTGCGACAGCCTGTCCTGACTCATTAAGTATAACTTTTGTCTTGACACCATGGTTGATTTTCTTGATTGTGATTCTACAAGCTACTTGTCTCGTCTTGCATTATGTCTAGGATATGGATTCCTGGTTACCACGGTCAGGAATTCATAATGAATCTGACTAGGTTAAACGACTAGATTGATCAAGTTGTTCATATAGAGAGATTTCCCAGTTACAGGCGATCCCGTTATCCCGGTCA